>BPLQ01004902.1:108646-631507 GCA_021605075.1 Caerostris darwini | reverse complement strand
ATAGAATGATATAATGAATAAATAGAATGATATAATGAATAAATAGATTAATTTTCTTTTTATAAAAAAACTTTATTTATGCAAGTATTAACAGGTGGGCTAGTATTATTAAATCGGCGCTACTGGTATTAAATCCATACGATTTTTAGTTAGCCCTAACCTTCAAAAGACACGTGTATAAATTTGACAGCTGTTGCAATATTAGTATGTGAGTTATATCATTTTTAGTGAAGCAACTTTTGTTAGTTTGAAAAAATGGATAAAAAGGAATTTCGTGGATTAATAAAGCATTTCTGCTTGGCGAAAAAAAATAAATACTATTGAAACCAAGGTTGGCTCGATAAACATTATTCGTACTTTGCACCAGGAAAATCAACCTTAGAGAAGTGGTTCGCTAAATTAAAACGAGGCGAAATGAGCACCGAGGACGATGCACGCAGTGGACGCCCCAAGGAGGCTGTTACCGACGAAAACATCAAAAAAAGTCCACAAAACAATTTCTGATAACCGTAAAGTGAAGTTAATTGAGATAGCTGAGACCCTAAAGATATCAAAGGAACGTGTTGGACATAACGTGAATGAATATTTGGATATGCGAAAGCTCTGTTCAAAGTGGGTGCCGCGCGAGCTCACAATCGACCCAAAACAACAACGAATTGATGATTCTAAGCAGTGTTTGGAGCTGTTCAATCGTAATAAACCCGAATTTTTTGCGTCGATATGTGACAATGGATGAAACATGGCTCCATCATTTCACACCGGTGTCCAATCGACAGTCAGCCTAGTGGACTGCACGTGATGAACACTAAAAATGCTATAACTCGCATACTAATAGTTAACAGCTATCAAATTTATACACGTGCCTTTTGAAGGTTTGGGTTAACTAAAAATCGTATGGATTTAATACTAGTAGCGCCATCTATGTGTCAGCCTACGAACTTTTCAGGCCACCGGTTATTTATTGTTGGCAAGAAAAAACTTTGAAATTTTGTGAATTGTCATTTTTGGCTCTTCCGACTCAAAAGGTTGCCGACCCCTGCCCTAACTTCAAAATCTGTTCCTGCTTCGCATGGCTGCTATTTTTAGAATTTTTATTTTTAAGGTGGCTGCTATGTTTAAGGCCACCTTTCACAGATGCAAATATTTTATTTGGTTAATAATGTATAGTAAAAAACATTACAATACTTTATAAATAATCTAAATATTCTTGTGCCTTAAATAAAAAATAATTATTAATCATTTTAGTAGTAGTTGGTTGGTTAAAAGAAGATAAATTATTAGATCAACTGCCGTACAAGGCAAGTAAACAGAAAGTTCCACTTCATCAATGAATATGTAGAACGTAAAGTTATTAAGCTTGGAAATCAAAATACGACTAACTTGAAGGCAGAAACTATGACTAATTACTTACTTATACATTATACTGTAGATAACCACATAATTAATATTGGATTGGTGTTAAATCAAAAACTGTTTTTTTACGGTTATGATGACGGTTTGATATTTTTTAACAAATATTCTAAAAATTACTTATTCATGGTTGCTATTTATAAGATGCCCGCCTTTCAAAACCACGTATATTTTTGATATTTTGTTAATGTATAACACTTTCCTTATTTATATATGTATTGCAAATATTATATTGCTTTAAATAAAATAATGATTCATTAATTTTCAGCAGCTATCCCATTAATTAAAATCATTCAATTTACGATTTTTAAATGTTTTTTGTTTTTTTTTATTAAAAAAATATACCGAATATGAGATTCTGAATGAAAAATTTTTTTGCATGTTTTTTTAGACGTGTTTTTTAAATTTTAATTTAATAATATAATTTAAATATTTTTCAAATCGAGAACTCTTATCATCAGTAGATTTTCTCGGTTTTTGGAGATATGGCTCATATCTAACTGCCTCCAGTAATTTTTTTTCATTAATATTGATGGCCATAAAAAAAAATTCAATTTACATATTAAACCAAAAATTATAGGTCTCAATTGATACTTAGGAATGTTTATGACAAATTGTTTGAACAACCACTTATTTAATTTCCTGTTCAGGTGAAAAAAAATTTGGACACAACGACATTTATTAAATACTCAGTATTCAATCTCATAAAATGTTCTTAATACTTTCTTAATGCTAAATTATAATCTTAACTATTTTTTAACTTGACTTGTCAGATAAAATGCTTATTTTTACATTCCTCAAAATTTTTTGCCTGCAAGTGCCATATACATAAATTTTTAAATTAAAAATTAACTGAAAAATTTTAGAAAATTCATTGCTTTAATACAATTTAATTAATACAATTTAATTAATACAATTATAATATGCTTTATATACAATATGCTTTAATACAATTTTATCGGCAACGTGCTTACCGATTGCGGAGTTTCAATGTGGTATTAAGTACCACTAAATCTCCACATCTTAAATCAGTTAGAAAATGTGCATTAGAAGTAATTGCTTAAATTTAAAAAAAAATAATTTACTGAAAAAAAATTAGAAAAACATCTCCTGCTATGAGAAAATTATAGCAAGGAGATAGGAAAATAACAAAAGCTGTTGTACATTTACTATAGGTATCCGTTACACGATGCCAAAAAAAATAATAATGAAATAAACTTTGATGGGCAAATAGCCAGATATAAGTGCGCGTCGTAGTATTCGACTAAAAAGTTAAAGCCAAAGAAAGAAGCTCAGATCCGCATCAATTGATGTGAGGAAGTATGGATATCGATCCTAAGATTGTCCGGCTGCAGGAATAAAATTACTCCGTTGGATGAAGGTAAATTGCTCGCATTTTTTTAAGTGCTGGAAACGATTCCCTTGCAGTATAGTTAATTGCACAAGGCCTTTTCCTATAACTCACTACACTTGGATGATATACATGTATTTTTCTAATCGCTTCGTTGTGGATCTGGGGACATTTAGAGTGAAGATATTTAGAAATTTTGAAAATGGGATCCATAATAAGATCGATATCAAGATCTCTTCAGATTTGTTTTCCATGAACACACCACGACACATTAAAAATTCTAGCTATCTCCTTATTTTAAAAGACATGCAACTTCTTTAAATTTCTGATAAGTTTGGTTTGTCGCTCTGTGGTCATTTTGTGCACTCTCTGGGCTAATTAGACAGAGACCTACAATTTAACGTGGATTCCGCACCACTAACAAACATCCATCCACCGACAGGATTCGAACCTGAAACATGTGGTACCAAAGGTCAGAGCACTAGCCAATTGGCCATAAGGTCGCTTAAATTTCTGATCGAGGTGAAAACCCAAATGGCCCATCCATATAAAAAACTAGGCCAAGGATCGAATTGTAAAGCAAGAGCTTGTGACTGATCGCTGGATACAATTTATCTTGAGCATATTTTTTTTATTTTAATTCTATTTTGTTTTATATAAGGGTGCGGCAGTAGATCTACCTCCCCGTGGTGCACCCTGGTAACGTCCTAGGCGACTAAAAGATCTACTACTATCGGCATGCAGCAACTCTCCAAGAGTGATCACCTTCGTGGGACTTCGTATAGGCTTACAATGGAATGCAGGTGGCCTGTCCCAATCTAAGAAAGGGGAGATTTAACATTCCTTTTCCAGCTACGATGTTGAGACTTGCGGTGGGCAATGATTGTTTGGAGAGACATCTGCACCCCATTGTCATTTTTGATAGCCCAAATTGCCCTTTCTGTGGGAAAGACGAAATCATGGACATACACCATATTGCAGGATGCCCGGTTTTGCGTGCGAATTCCGAGGTGAAAAGATATTGGAGCGCCAGAATATTGCTGATAAATCATCGAGATTTTTCTCTTATTGTTTTCTTTTTGTGTGTGTTATATTCTGTCTTGATATCGTAAGATTATGTCATTTTCTCTTGCCATTGGAAATGAAAAAAACAATTTGTTTTATTTATTTAGAGCAAATTTGTTTTAAATACAATAATATATGAGGAAAGAATGAATGTTACTCACAAAATTATTCGGAGAACAACTAAGTTCGATAAATATCTTCCAGCTGCTTCTTAAACATCTTTTAATATTTGATTAAATTTCCACAAACTTTAAGAATACCTTTTATTCACCTTATAGATTCTAAGAGTAATTTTTAATAAATTTTGAACCTAATTTGTTCCACATTTAATGCATTATAGATTTTGTTCTTCATTTCATTGCTGCTTCGAGGAAATGCTTGCGAAGTCTATTTTCGAATTCTGACCATTTCGTTCTTTCTATTAGATTCAAATACGATGCCTGATGGAGCATTTTAACGACTTCTTTACTACTGTAGAGAAAATGCTATCAAACATTCGAAACAACATTTAGATTGTTTTCCTAATAAAATTTCGAAAGGATCTCCCATTACCTCCAGAAATGGAACCAATTATTTTTTTTAAAACACCATCTTAAATAGAATGAAATAATAAGACTCGAGACTGTTCATTTCATTTCTTATTTCACTTGGCTTTCGATTACACCTTGCAGCATCCTTTTGGCCTGTTATACCAAGTTGGAAGGACGTGAAAACACGTATGAAAATATTTTGAAATGAAAAATAATTTGAAAGTTTTGACTGAATGCAAAGCTTAGTTCGGTTTTCTTTTCATCTCTACGCTTCTGTGGCTCTTCTGTCTAGTGATACTCTTTTCAACGTAGATCCTCTTATAGATTATCGTCCTTCTATAAAAATCTATGTTCGATCCAATGTTCTACACTCCCCGTTCCATCTAATTATATACACTTCTGTGTGTTTTAGTGTTCTGCAAACTTGTGTTTCACTCATTCGCCTTCCTGTAGTGTATTTTTCAAGTTTCCAAATTGCAGAAATGTTGTTCAATATGCGTTAAATGTTCTATGTGTGTGTGCTTAGGACACTAAAATGAGTTTTATCAAAGTCTACAAAGAGTAAAATTAAATAGTGCGTGAAAGTGTTGATTTTATATGCTTTACCAGATTTTTCCTACTTTTATTAGTGTATATATGTAATACATATGCCCTTGTGGGGCCAGTATGCTCCAATAAAAAAACAATCAATCTATAATCACTGAATTAACGTTTTCCTTCGAATACAATCTTGATTTCGACATTTCTTACGGCATGCAAACGGCTACAAAACATTTGGAACGATTTTAATTGACAATTTATGGCTTTGCACACCCAACAACTTGTTCAATCTTAAACTATATTTTTCGCTTCCATTGCCGAGCTGGATCCCAATTTCCTTAAACTTCATGTTAACTAAAATGAAGACTCGTGACTGTTGTTATCTTGCTTTGACGATTCCTTTTCTCTTATTGCGTACTGGCTGAATAACCTACAGAAAGGAAACTGTTGATGCGTAATTTAGATAATTCTGTAAAAATAATTTTTTTTCTCTTTTGATAGAGAAGCAGGTTTTTCAAAATTTTCAGAAACTATATATTTTCAAGGTATTATTTTCATGCTTGAGGAAGATACGTATCAATAAAATAAATGAATGTAGCAACAATCTCTTGCTTATGCACAGATCGACTTACATAGAGAAATATACGATAATTAAATATTCAAATTCCATTCAGGAGGAGAAAAAAATTTTGCTACTATTGAAATATAAAATGAAATTAACTTTCTGTAATCCATATTCCTAAAATAATTTCAACTACGTACAATATTAAATTTTTTTTTTTTTTTAGGAGATGAAATTGAAACATTACCGGCAAAGCCAGATTGACATCGGCGTAGACTCTGTTGCTGAATTCATTGCGCCACTAAATATACAAGCATTTGATTCTCAGGAATGAAAATGTGTTAATAACGCAAAATAACATTTGTTTAACTTCGACGAAAAAGAATGGCCGTTCTTTTTCGATTCCTAGTAATAAAGAAAAATTTAATAGGGTATTCATGTACTTTGAGAAGTTTCGGTTTGCGTTTGAAGTCGTCAGCTGTAGTGTCACAAAATTCAGTCCAAAGTACTGAAAATCCTGGAAACGTGCCGCAGCGAGATCCCTTAGATCTTTCATTCGAAAATACAAAGGATGCTTTTAAAAGCAAAACCACTTGGGAATTATTCAGAGCATATTTAGTTCTTAAATTAAGCACTTATAATTACTTGGTAGAAAATCATGAAAAGGTATGCCGCTTTCAAAATGTTAGGCATGAATTTATATGTTATTTATAGTTTTAATGTTCTCTCAGTTGCTTTAATTCCTGTACTATAGTAAAAAAAAGTTTTAATTTGAAAGAAAGATTTTTTGAAATTTTATGTTAATCCAAAATGAAAACTTGTAATTATAAATTGAGTGATTTTTTTTTTAATTTGCAAATAAAATCAATAGAAGAACTACCCGAAAATTCAAAAATTTTATTATTATTATTATCATTATTATTATTATAATACCAAGTAGATGATGCATTTTTGTAGACAAATGTTACATCTCGTAGTAAATGGTTTTTTGAATGCAATAATATTAATTTTTGATGCAATTCGTTTCACATACTTTAGCAAAGGAAAGTATTCATACTATATAAGGTTTTTTTATCATTTATGTTTTCTGCAAAACTTTTTACTGAACTAGCCTACATTTATGTATGCATGTTTTAAAATAAAATTGTATCATAATCATTGAAAAAAAAAATTTCTTTGAGCTTCAGATGCTACAAACAAATAAAGTAAAGTGTCTCACTTCATTGAAATAAATTATTAACTTGTAAGTAATTGTTATTCTGAATATTTCAGATGTGGTATAACTGAACTGGGTATATAATTTATTCTAGATAATTGAAAAGTTTTTGTAATTCTACAAGATACCAAAAATAAAAAAAAAACCATAGCAATAATTCTTATTAAAAAAAAGCTTTATAAAGATTGCAATTGTTTATATATACACACACACCAAAGAAAAGTTTTGTGTATAACTGTAAAAAAATATATTTCAAAACTTCTTTCCTATGCATTAGCAGTAATGACTAAAAAAATGAATTCATTACCACAAATTAATTTTTTGCTTTTTTTAAAATAAAAGTGTGTAGGAGTTAATTAGCAAGCACTTTTTATATCTTTGTTTTAAAAAAGTGATCTAAAAGATAATTTAAACTTACTCATAGGTAATAATTTTTTATAACAATAAAAAGAATATACTTAATAAAATTTATCAAAATGCAAACATTTCTAGTTGTTCACCAGTCAAGTATCCGCATTTACATTTGTTTACAACTTTTATGATTCATCTAATAAGAGAAAGAACATGGAAATTTGAATTCATGTGCTTGTTGAACAAGTAAGATCTAATAGCTAAGTTAGACAACACTTGTTCATAATCTTTACATTGGAAATAATAAATGATTTTGAGTTAAATAGGGTGTATTTTTCATGTATATTTTGCATTATATATATTTGTTTGTATGTGTATCAAATGTATTTTCTGATGTTTGAATGAAAATCAAGATTTTGTTGTGGAATATAAATATTTGTCTGATTCAATCATTCATCATAATTTCTTAAAAATAATTATCAAGTGGTTGCTTTTGTCATAGGATTAAAATTTTCTTTCTGCAATACGTTTTTGAATATATCTGAAAGAAAAGGATATATAATCATTTATATGAATATTTGTATTTATAAAAAGAACTGCAAGATTTTCAATAATATTTTACTGACAATGGCTTATATATAAATATATATTTATAGTTGATGGCTTATGGCAAGAAAATGTTAGGCCCTGCTTTTTTCAAATATATTATGAGGCACACATTCTATGGCCACTTTGTGGCAGGGGAGGATGCCAAGACCATCCGGCCCCTCCTGGAGCGGCTACGCTCCTTCGGGGTAAAGAGCATCCTGGACTACAGTGCAGAGGAGGACATAAGTGAGGATCAAGTCAAAGAGGCAATGAAAAAGTAAATCAATTTCTTTTCATAGATATTCTTTAAAATCTGTTTGAGAATTTCATTTGTCAGAATAGTTTTGAATGTTTTGAAAACTCTTAACTTATTAAATGAGTATTTAGATGCTTAATTCCACAAAAGCAGAGAGATGTAATAAAATGCTTTTAGAAATTTTCTTACATATAAAATTCCCTTTCAAATCTTATTTATTCTAATTTTAAACAAACTATGTTGTACACAACTATGTGTATTTCAATTTACTATAGAAACAAATTTGCTTTTGTGTGTCATTCTTCTAGTGTATAACTTAATATGTGTCTGTTATTATTATTATAGTTGAAATATTGCTTGTATCATCAAATGTTTTTATAGCCAAAATGTATTTATATATATATATATATATTTATATTCCACTGCATTCTTTTAAATTCAAGAAATCGGAAGTAAATTAAGTATTCATATGGTATAAATAAAAAGGACATTATATTAATCTATATAGCATAAAAATGTTTTATTATATTTTTATTATTTATTGAAATGAAAGGTTGCATTAATCAGAAGTTGATTTATTTTCTCTTTCATATTTATCAATAAAAAAATATCCTTCATTACCTTTTAAGGTGATTCTGCAGTTCTAGTCTGTCGCTTAATTATTTCATTATATATATTAAAAAATCTCTCTTTCTATCTAATCTATATATATATTAGAAAATAAAAAAGTATTTAAATGCCTTTATGCAGTAGCTAAATGCAATCATATTAAATTGCTGATTTCTTATTTCAACAATATGTGGAACAAAAAAAAAAATATTTAAAGTGACATATGTAAAATAATATATTTTTTTTATCATAATTCTTTTTGCATACTGTATGTCTTCTTTATTTTAATATTTATATATGTCATCATCAAAAATGATTTTCGGAATTAGAATATTTTATGCTAGTTTAAAATTTCAACTTAAATACAAAAGCATTGACATTGTCTTCATATATTGCTCACAGATTGTTTGATGCTGCATGTTAGGGATAAGAAATAAATATTTAAATTCTTGTATATAATTACACTGTGAAATATTCATAATATTGATTGAATACAAAAACACAAAGTCATAAAGACTTAGTAAAAGGCTAGATAAAGGCTTAGTAAATATGAATTTCTGAATATATTTAATATGATTTGAATTATAAATTTCAGTAATATGAATACAATCAATGAGAAATGATTGTGAACTATCTTTTTAAAAACTGTTGTCTTTATGAGAATTAAATATCAATTTTTTAAACTTTGTATGTGATTTTTTAGTTTAATTTATAACAATCTTTTATTATGATAGCATTTTTAATTTTTGAAACACATTTATTTTTTCTATTGAATTTTATTTTTTGATATATGAAATTTAATAAATAACCAACCATAATATGCTATTTTTTTGCTCTGTATTATTTTTATTAACTCAACCTTTAAGATCTGTTATGCAGTGAACATTTATTACATTTTTTTATTGTAACTCCATATTTTTGAAATGTGTAGTAAAATTAGCTGAACAGTTATATTTCAAACTCTTTTTCATATCACTACTGATGAAGATTATCTGCATCCAAGTGTCATTTGATTTACTTTTAAAAAATATTCAGTATAATTTTGCTTCTATATTAAAAAAAAATTGGCACAAATACTTTTTGAATTTGTTATGCAATTTAGATAATTTAAGTAATTAATATTGGGCTTATTAACGTTTCCTAAATTGTTTTCTAACCAGCTATAATAATTAATTGCCAAATTATAATAATTTTACTAAAAAAACTTCTTACATTGTCTTAATTTTTTACACCAAATAATACTTCATTTCATTAATCAATTTTTTTTTTTATCTTGACAAAATTTTAGGTTTGAAATAATTGCACATTTTAAAATTTTATGCCAAATGATTTTTAATTACAGTTTGATTTGTTTTTATGTTATTTAGATCCAAGTTGTCAAGTCAAGAAGCTCCCAAAACTGGTATGTTTATATTGTGAATTTATATTTAAAAGTATTTAGACTATCATAGTTTAACTCTCAGGCCACATTCATTACAAGGCTATAATAATGAATACAACAGAAATTCACAAATTTCGTTAAAACATTAACATGTAATTAATAATAGACATTCAAAAATAATCTGTTGCTTTTTAAATACATTTTTGTCTCTTATAAAAATTTTTTTCTTTTAAAAATTCCTCTAGAGTTTTCATTCTCCCTATTCCTTTTATTGCATGCTTACCGAATAGTTTAATATGTTAAAATTTTATAATTTCACTCCTATGTATCATATTACTCTTATGTAATATGACTTGTAGGGCTCCTGAGATAACTTTTATGTACAATAATCTCTTTAATCCAGCATTCAATAATTTGGCCCATTTTATAATCTGACACTTATCTAGCCTTCACAATTGAGTTTTTTTTTTTGTATTGATTCAAAAAATGGTATCTGTTGATGTTTAGTGTGTCAGGTATTTGTTGACCTTGACAGCCAGATGGTAATATAATGCTTTTCTTGTCCTTGCCCACTAAACTTTGATCCTGGCACTCATGTTTGTCTCCCCGCATATGATTTGTTTGGGTTCGTCTCGAATCCCTTTACCTTCTTCAATACGTTCCTGGCAGTGGCAGGGATGTTTGTTAGTAGTTCGGAATCCACATTAAACTATAGGTCCCGATCTATTTAGTCTAAAGTGTGCACAAAATGACAATAGAGTGACAAACCAAACCTCTCTCATTTTCACCCAGCTTAACTATTAGCTTTGATATATCATTTAATATGTCCATGTTTTAGTTTAAATTTTCATGCAGAGCACTTTATCTTTGATATTCCCCTTAAAACTATATTTATGTTTGAGCATGGCTATGATCTCGAACATAACTGATTAAAGATAGTACTTCAAGTGAGTCTTCCCAGCACAGTTTATACATCATTGTCCAAACATCCCATATAGATGTATGTAATGGTTTATTTATTTTTATTATTTTTCAAGTATCATGCTCTGATAAAAGTTATTATTTTTAACATTCAAAATTCTTATTACTTCTTAAATTGTATATGGTCATCGAATTGATTATTAGCAGATATGAATGCATTATTTTAATAGACAAGAAATGAAATAATTTTATAATCTTCACGTTTATTTTACCACCATTAAGTAAGACATGTTGGGCTAGGTTATAATTTGCTAGTTAAAAGAAAAATTCATAGGAAAAATTGGGAAATTATTTATTATTGATCAGTTGTTGTTTTAATATTTGCTTATATTGATTTTTTATTAAATGCAAGTGTATATAACTTTTTTTTTTCATTTAGGTGAATTGAAAAAATATAAGCCATATGAAGAATTTGCAGATCGAAGGAAATACCATGTGAAAGCCCGAACTTACTTTTATTTAAGTGAAGCTCAATGTGAAAAGAATCTAGAAACCTTTTTAAAGTCAATTGAAGCAGTTGCAGGTTAACATTTTTTTTATTATTTTCATTTTATATGTTAACATTAACATAAAAACTTTTAAAATATTTTCTTTTTTTTGAGAATGATTTAAAAAAAAATTAGAATTATTATTTTAATTTAAATTTTTGTAAAAAAGATTTATTAAAATATTTTATAAAGAGATTTTTTGCATTTTATGTATGCAAATTTAGATAATTCTATTTTGTCATTTAAATTTATTTAGGAATTTTTCAATTGAACAATATTTTAATTTGAAAAGTGTTCAATAAAATAGTAGTGTATGTATAGTAAAATTAATATAAATAGCTATGTTGTAAAATTTTATATTGCATTAGCATTTTTTTTTTACTTATACCATTCCTTTGAAAAAAAAATTTTGTATTCATATTTATTTGAATTATTCTGATTAATATTTTAAAACATTTTTTCTTCAGTAGATAAACATTTCTATGTAAAAAAAAAAAAAAAAAAAATGATATATTATTGAAGATTAAAATGTATTTTTTGTGTTCTTTTAAAAATTAAATAAATTTTTAATTAAATAATTTTTAGATTCTTGAACACATAAAAATAGAAATTGAAAAATTCAAGGAAAGAGTCAAAAATTCTATGTTTAAAAACTATTTTTGGTTAAAAGATAGTACCATATATATGGAGGAGTAGTTTTTTTTTTTTTTTTTGGAAAATTTTTTTTTTAATGTTAGCGGTTGAGATTATAGTAGTTGCATATTTTTTTTTTTGAACTAGTCAACAAATTTGCTTTAGTTTCTAGGATATATTGATAATTTTAGAAATATTTAAAGAATACCATAAAATGCTGAATTTTAATTTGTCTTTTCTAATGAAATTTAATTAATTTTTTTTTTTCCTCTAAAGTGCATTTGTTTTTAAATTCATAAAAAAAAGTTTTTTACTTCCAGATTCTCATCCAAGATTTTTAAAAACATCTAACTTTTTTTTTCAAAGAAATAAAACTTATTTAATTTCTTTTGTGTCATTTATTTTATCTCCCCCTATTTTTTAGAATTCTTAAACTATTTATTTTAAAACATTTTTTTTATGTATAGATTGGTGAGATTGTGGAAATTACTTATTATCCACTTTAAATCGCTGTAAAAAAATTTTTTTCTAGGTTCCACTCAATCTACAGGATTTGCAGCTATCAAGTTAACAGCTCTTGGCCGTCCACAGCTCTTGGTATTTAATTTCATAACTAAAAAAAAAGAATAAATCTTTCGAAAAACGTTTCTTTTAGTTATGAGAATATTTCATTTTTTCTATAACTGCTTATAAATATAATCCTCAATACTTATTTTCTATATGCAGTAAAACATATTTTAAACTTATTTAACATATTTTTTAAATTGTAGTCTTTTATAATTTGACTAAATGTATTTAAAACATGTAGACATTTTTATAAAATTTAAGTTAGATTATTTGTAGAAAAATTTATTGCTTATTTATGAATCAATTAAGTTTTTCTATCCTAAAAACTTCATGTTCTTAAATACAGTTATAAAGAAAAGTTAATTTATTTGAAAATAAATCTATCACAAAACTACTAAAATTGCAAATACAGGTCAGCTTGTTTCCCAATTTTGTAAATAAGTATAGTACCATTAGTATATAGCATTAATAAAAGCCACAAAGTTTTATTAATTTCCAGAAATTATATGGGAATGCATCCACTAAGGTATTCAGGGTTTTAAAAATTTTAAACATCCACAATTTATTTATAATGAAAACAATAAATAAATTGCAATGAATTGTGATTTAATTTAAATGCATGGTTGATTTCCATTTGGAGTTAAAAAAAAATTGTGGAATGAAGTATAAAGATCTTGTTGAAGTGAAAGTAACATTTGTTTTAAATTATATTAAAATATTTTCTGCAATTATAAAATATAATTTTTAAAAAATTAATGAAAAATAATTTACTTTTTTATTATTTTCACCTGCAACTTTTATTTGTCTTATATTAATAATAGACTTTATTAAAAGAAACTGAGTTTTTTTTTTTTTTTTTTTTTTTTTTTACAAACTGCAGAATTTACAAAACTTATAATAATAATTTTTTTCTCTATAATTTCATAATTTTATTTGTTTTAATTTCGCATGTTAAAAAAAAAGAAGAAGAAAAAAAAAAAGATTATGAAATTTAAAAAGTTATCTTTTTTTTTCTTTTATAAATTTTAAATGATTTTATTTGCTGCTTTTATATAATTTTGTAGAAATCACGAGTATTTAATGTTAGATGTTCACTTTATGTAACATATTCAGATGCAACTGTCTGAAGTGATAGCACGCACTAGAAAGTACTTCAAAGAAGTGACTGGTGCTGCTAGTGAACACATGGTGGCAGAGAAGGTGTCTCCAACAGCCATTGCCACCAAGCTAGAATACCACAAGATCAAGACAGACAATGAAGAAGTTAAAAATTGGCTGCAGAACATGGACTATGACAGAAAAGGGTATGCTTTTTTGTATTAGAAAATTATAGTGTTTCTGTCTTGCTTTTAATTTATTATCAGATCTTAACAATATACATCTTGATAACCTATATCTTTTTTATGCATATCAACATTGGGTCAATTGTACTGAAAAGTTTTAATTTTATTGTTCAGAAATTTTAATCAATTCAATATTTTTATGAATAATATTAATAAATATCAATCATTATAAACATTGTTAAAATAATTCAGTGAATGCTTATTTTTTATACTTAAATTTCAATGTTTCTTATTCAAAACAACCTTTTCTATTCAAATAAACTGCCTTGATGAATGATGCTAAGATGAAAAGCAAAATTTATTAATGATGTTTTTTAAAGGTTGATGAACATGTTTTGCTGGAGTGGTCTTGTAGATTTAAACTTTGTGATGTCTGATCTTTTTAAAGTGCCTAATCTCCAGGTAAGGTTTTTCTTGCTGTGCTGAATTAATATAATTTTTATGACTTTATTTAAAAGCTGAGATTTCAACAGTTTATATGAACATTTTATAATATTGCTAGAATTCAATCCAAGCTATTTTTAAAAATTTATTGCAGGTTGAATTTTGAACAGAAAACATACAGAAAATTGATTTCATTAACAGAATTTTTTTTTTATACTTAAAGAATAACAATATGAAAAAAAAAAAAAAAAAAAAAAAAAAATGCCTACATAGTTAAATTGAATTCTTATAAAAAAAAAAGAAAGAAAGAAAAACACTCATTGGTTAACATGTAGTTTAAATTTGGAAAATAAATTTTTTTAGTTGCATGAATTAAAGATTTAAAACATAGATAGTTTTTTATTTTCATTTTTCCCACTTATTGCAGAGTGGAAGAATGGAACCTATAATTGCTGCTCTAAATCCTGAAGAGGAGGAAATGTTCCAAAACATGATGAGAAGATTGCATCATATTGCCAGGGTATATAGTTTGTGTGTTTGTAGAATTTTTTTTCAATGCATAACATTACTGAAATCAGATAATATTGGATTCTAATTTTTACTTAAGCATACAGTGTGTTTTTTACAAATTGATAATTCATATTATTTTTTTTTTATATTAATGGTGTCCTAAAATACTAATATGTTTCTTTTTCATTGGTTTTGTGACATTCTGTGTAGTTGCTCTTGCCCACCATGAAATCAATTTGACTACATTTTTTTTTAAATCGATTTTAAAAATACTCTTGAGAGTGAACCAGTTTGGATGTTTAACTCCTAACATTGAGCATTGCCTACTTAAAATTTTAAATTGATATTATTGCTTTCATAATCATCTGGGTACAAATTAAACAGTTAATTTAAATTATTAACAGAAAATAGCTATTTATTTTTTTCTGAAGCTTAAATAAATGTTTTGGTTCCATAAATGTATTACTGGAAAATCTGTAAGAAATATTAATTTGCATGTTACAGAGAATATTTTGGATGATATATATTTATAAATCAATAACCTATCTTTAATCCAATACATTTGGGACCATAGCTGTTCATATTATGGTGCATCAATATAGTTTAAAAGGCGATACAAAAGATAAAGAACTCTTGATAAAAATTTGAACATGTACTTATTTAAAGGAAATGCAAGTAGTATTGTGTCACTGTCAACAAATGCTTGAATTCATAAAAAAAAAAGTGATTGATCTGTGCCGGATTATAGAATGTATTGAACTATGGAAATATGAAATGCTGGGGGAAAAACAAAAGTTACTGCATGTGATTTCTCATAAACCCATTTCTCTAATGCTGAAGATCTATATAAGTTAAAATATATTTCAATTTTGAGGAGATATTTTTTAGGATATCATTGATGTTTTATAATTCAAGATATCTGTTATAAACATATTTGTGGTACTGTCTTGACACTATGATACAATTGAGTAGTTATAAAAAAAATAAATATTTTCTTGTTCCAGAATGCTCGAGAGAAGGATGTTCGAGTGATGATTGATGCAGAGCAGTCCTATTTCCAGCCTGCCATCAATCGTATCACCATGGAGATGATGCGCAAATACAATAAGAAGAAGGCCATAATTTTTAACACATACCAGTGTTATCTAAAAGTATAGTTCATAAAACATTTAATTTTTAACTTTAACAGTGGGAGATACATTTGCCACCAAAAGTTAAGCTAGCAAGCAAATTAAAATAAAACCCTGTATGATATTTGATATACATTTATTTATTACATTTTAAAATATTTGGATGTGCATATATTCAAATTAATAGCTGCAAATATTACCTTTCTCTCATATAAATGTATGTGTGTATATGTTCTAGAGCTTAAAAACTATAATACTTAGCATCCTAATTTTTTTCCACTGAATTTTTCCATTAAAATTTTGCATTAAATCTGTTTTTTATTAAATATGTGCATAATTTGAGTATAATGAATTATTTTAATCTGCAGATAGGAAATTTATATTATTGTATGTTAATCGTTTTGGTAATAAAATTTATTTGAATATTTTTCACTTCCATTACATGTTATTTTTATAGCCATCTTCACTATTGAAGTTCCAAGATTTGCATTTCTACATTTATATTCTTCTGGTATTGAAAATGACTAAGTAGTTCTGTTTTTTTTTCTTAGGAAGCTTACAATAATGTTGTTCTAGACTTAGACCTAGCCAGAAGACAGGGGTTTTATTTTGGAGCAAAACTTGTCCGGGGAGCTTATATGGAACAGGTAAAAATGCATTTTTAAAAATATCTCTAAAACTCAAAGTATTTACATTTAAAAAAGTTTTTTGTGAAATTACCCTAAATCTGGGGAAAATTTACTGAATTTTCATGTGATAAAAGTGAAGTAAAAAACAAGGTAATATTTTATATATCTCGCAGGAAAGGATCCGAGCCCAAGAGGTTGGATATGAAGATCCTATCAATATCACATATGAGGCAACTTCTGAAATGTACCACAAGACATTGACTGAAATTTTGCGTCAAATTGTAGAAGACATCGAAGCTGGGAGTGACAAGAAGATTGGTGTGATGGTGGCTACACATAATGAAGACACTATTCGTTTTGCTGTCAAAAAGTAAGATTTGTTGTGTTTCAGCATAAGATGAAACAAATTCAATCTGATTAAAGTTAATTATTTTAAAGTATGTTTTGTCTATCTATCTAGTATATATATATATTTGAAGCAACCTTGTTAAATTTATGTAGCATTTGTTTAATTATTTAAACATTTATTTCTTTATTAGATATTGCATCAATCTTTATTTCGTTTTTATTTGCTTATATAACCTCTAATGTAAGTCATCTTTAGCTTGACATTTGATGGCTTGGCACTTTCTATACACAGTGTAGAATTGTTTGTATTTTCGCCAAGTGTTTATGATAACTAACAGTTTTCATTTTAGTAGAGTGTATAAATCTGCAGAACAATATTTTTGTTAAACTGTAAAGCAGACTCATGTACTTTTTCTTACCATAACTGGTTTTAACTATCATTGTAAAGAATTAATTTTTCTTTAGTGCTATGCTTTTTATCAATATAAAAATATTCAATTAAATAAATGAATTTTGAATATTAAAAACAACTATAATAAAAATACAGTGCTTTTAATTTGCAACTACAATAATCAAAAGCTTATTGAATAGACTGAATTGTGTATTATGATTTTTTTGTATTGATAAATTTCAAAGAAATTTTTTGGAAGGCCTGCTATTAGATGCTTACAGTTTTCAGAAGCTATATTAAATTTTTTGTCTTTATCTCTAAATTTATTACTTAATTGGCAAATTACTGATAACACTATTTTAAACATGTAAATCTTTTTTTAATATGTATAATTTAGGTATTATGTATAATTTATAATTTAGGTATTAACAAGCTTTTCTCTCATAATATTAAACTCGTTAAATAATTTAACTAGCATTATAAAAATTAGATTTATTTTCATATTTGTAAAATAATTACATAATACAATAGTTCCTTATTATATCTTATATACTAAAAAGCAAAGGAATATTGTAATATATTGATAGTACAATATATAATTGATGACTTCTTCTACATTGCTGAACTTAAAGAAAAAAATGCATGCTAAATAACTGAATACATTACTTAATAAAACACAATGTAATGAAGAAACTATTGCACATTTAATTAGCAACTTTTGGATGAGCTAATGACAGAAAGATTTGTATATTACTTTTATGTGTTGCTAAAATTTTATAAATTTTTTTCTATGTTTTCTTCTGAACAGTACATTTTCATTAAAACAGTTTCAGTTCAACCTTCCCAATAATAAACAATTTCTCATCATTCTAATTACTTTTTAATCTTACAGATTGTTCTTTTATTATACATTTTAGTGGAATCGTGTTCTGATCCTATGTCTGAAGAAATTTTGTAACTTTTCAGTCATCAATCAATTGAAAAGTAATTTCTAAGTATTATTTAATCGCCTTCTTGTGTTACAGAATGGAAGAGCTTGGCATCAAGCCTGAGCATAAAGTTATCTGCTTTGGACAATTGTTGGGAATGTGTGACCAAGTTAGCTTCCTCTTAGGTACTGGCTTTTTCCCTATGTAGTCATAATGGTATTACTATCTGTTAGAAACAAGTAGTGCAAAAAAATGAGAGGTTGATTCAGGAAACAAAAAGTATGTTTTCTTTTTTAACTTCAATGCCTAAGCATTAATTTGTTGATCATTTGATTTTAGTATTTCACTATACAAAATTCAATACTTTTTTCTAAAATAAATGAAAGATTAATTGAAATTCTGTGTTAATAACTTCAATTGTTTAATTAATTTACTTTTATTGGTTAAATAATTATTTTTGTTTAATATTTATTTTAATTTTATATTTACAGCTATCTTATAATGTAACAATTTTGCTCTTAAATATTCAAAAATTATCAGGAGAGAGGATGATATCTAAAACATTTTTGTCACTTTGCAATTGCAACTTCTGCTTTGAATGATAGAAACTATCACAGAATTTTATTTCTCTTACTTATATATGAAATACATCTTGTCGAAATCTCTCTATATATTTCTCAAAGTTTGTGTGTACTTACAAACAAACAATTCCAAATTTCACCAAAATTGGCAGGATTTGGTCAATTTTATTTAAATTCGGTAAGGATACTTCTAATACAAAGCCTAGATTAACTTAAAAATATTTTAGAAATTGGATCAATATTCATTAAAAAAATAAGTTTTATCCATTTTGCCAATTTACTGGCATTTTAGCAATTGCAATTTCTGACATCCATGTTAGCAATGGAAAAAGTAGAGTGCAAAGGACTATTATTACTGCTTATGCATTACATTATGAATTACATTATGCATTACATTACATTATGAAAATTGTTCAGATAAAAATTTTAAAGAAAATTACTGCGTACTTGAGTGCTTCTTGATATCCAAGCCAGCAATGAAAAAAAAAAATCTAAGGACTATTACTACTGCACTAGTAGATGCATTACATAATTCCTTATAATTGCATTGAATCCTATATTTTCAAAAAAATTTCTTACCACTTCAGTACATCTTTACATTTATGTCCAGAATAGTGAATAGTTCTGTTAAAATATAACTGCCAAAAATTCCATTAAAACAATTTTTAAATATTTTGTATTTTTAATTGTGGTTGCATATTTTTTTAATCTGAAGTGAAGCCTGATTAAATAGCTAGTTCTATGTAAAAGATTCAGTTTTTTCCCTTTCCCCATTTTCTTCCTTGAGTTATTTTTATTCTATCTTATCTTTTTTATTATATCTTTATTCTATTATCTATATATTCCCTACTTTCTATCTTTAAATTGATCCATAATTGTATAAAAATAACATAATACTTTTTAAAAATTTATAAATGAAATAAATGAGTAAAAAATTATAACCAAAATCATTATTTTTAATTGTAATTGTAATTTTATTGTCAATGCTTGGATTTTGATTGGATATATGCCTCTTATTTTGTAAGCATAGATGTTTCATTCCATGTAGATTTTTAAATATATTGAATTTTTAATTCCAATTGCATACATAATGACATTCTTTAGATTGATTTTCAGGAATTTTTTTTTTTTTAATTTCACTTTAAATAACTTTAAAACTATTATAAATTTATCAGCTTTTAATTGCAAAATCAATAGATTTTCAGAATTATTTATTTAATTTTCATCTGAAGTCTTCTGATTTTTACTCTATTGAAATTGTTTTAAATGTCTTTAAGGAAAAATACAAAAATTAGAATTACCATAAAACTTTTCTTGTGTTTCACTATTATGTTGCTCCCAATTTTACATCAATTTTTTGAAAGATTTATATTGATATTTAAAATCGAATAATATAATGTGATTCTTTTATATTCCTCTGGTTTCAAATAACCTCTTAATTATATGTTGTGTTTCCCCTGTTGCCTTTTTTTTTTATATTACGAATGTTTAGATAACATTTGCAAACTCTTTACATTTCTTGATCATTGAAAATGTTTCATTTGAAAAATTCTTGAAAAACACTAAAGTTTCATTTTTATATACTTTCTTACCTGCAAACTTTTATGGATTCTTTTGTAAAATATCTAAATTTTTATCATAAGATTTATGGAGAAGGAGCTTGCTATGGATTTTTACAATATTAGACTTTTTTTTTAATACAAAAACTTTTTTTTATCTGTTGTTTCCTCAAAGGTTGAGAACAATTAGTTTCATATCCTTCATATTTACTTTACCGTTTGAGTGACACGTAAATAAAATAAACTAATGCAAGACTGTCAAATAAGTTATGCCTTATCTTTTGTGTAGAGATACTATTTCAAACTTGTGTTTATTAGTGATTGACTTGTATCAGAAAAAAGTCTTAAATAAGGGTAGTCGTTTTTAGGGAATTGATGAATTTACAGCTATTGCTACATTGTAAAAATAAACAAAGTGTTTTGAAATAAGTCATGAAGAACAGATAATGAAAATGATTTTACAGCTTTTATATGAACAATAGAAGTGATACAATTATATAAAACCTGACTATTCAATTTAATCTACACATTTACTTTTAACTTGAAAAGGTTATTTTTAAAAAGTACAAACAATATTTGATATTACATTATTTTATGTTATCTAGACTTTCAATATAAAACTTTTCTTACAAATCTAATCATTGATGTCTTGTTATTCTCAATGAATATTATTATCTCTAACTTTGAATTGTGCCCCCCAAAGCTTGATGCTTATTCATTGATTATGTCTACTCCTCAGGTCAAGCTGGGTATTCTGTATACAAGTACGTCCCCTACGGACCCATTGACGAAGTTCTGCCTTACCTCTCTCGCCGAGCACTCGAGAACCACAGTCTCCTCAGAAAAGTGGACAAGGAACTGCGTCTGCTCAAGAAGGAGCTCTTTCGCCGTACAATCCGGGGTCAGTTCTTCTACACACCAAAAGGGAACTACTTCCCCATCTAGTGACCTTTCTTCAGCACTCTATTCTGACAATTCCAAACTGCTTTGTATATCATTCATGTATAAGCATTTCATTCATAGAAAAGGTTTTATTTTTTTAGATTTGTATAACGAGTAGCAAATATAATCCTGCCTTGCTCGTATTCAAGTAAATAGTACAGAATTTTTAGTTAATTTATATCAAATTTGTTGAGGAAAAAAGGTTAATTGCCAATGGAGAAGTGGAACTGCAAGGTCCAGAATAAAATTTCATATTTTGCATTCATTTTTACAGAAATTCATGGTTCTTATTTATTTATTTATTTATTTAACATTTGATGAAGTGAATTATGAAAAATAATTATTGTTAATTGACTCTTAATTATTTTATTTATTGACAATTACTAAATAAAATTTATTTTTATTATTAACTATAATAAGTAAATTAATTTTTATTTATTTATTGACAATAATAATTATTACTTTTATAAATAACAAATGCCAATTATTAATATTTTGAAAGTGTTTCATAAAAAATTTCAAATTTTTACAGCAGTTCTTAATCTTCATCATTTATTGTTTAATATAAATAGAGAAAATGATTGTGAAGTAATAAAATAAAATTAATTTTAATCAGTCATCTAACTCAAATTTGTTGATATGTACTATCAAAAAATATTACTTAATTTAAAAGAAATCATTCAACTTTATTATACAACAAACAGAACTGTAAAAGGAATTATTACTTGTATTTTTTAGTATTAGTATTATATTTTATTAGTTATGAGAATTATAAACATGTGGAAGTTCAATGTAACTTCTCTATGTTCCATTTTAAATTTTGTTCTATTTTTCTTTTGTTGCTTGATATGAGAGTCTTGTGATATGCTAAAGTTTTTGATGTTATACAAACTAAAAAATGTTTTGATCTTTTGAAATCTTTTCCTCTGCAAATATGTGATTCTAGTACATGTAAATTTGTTATTGAAATTACATTTAGTTTAATTATAAAATATCAATATCTGACATTATCCATAATCTATTTGAATAACAAGGTAAAAATGTACATATTATTGCAATGTTTAATATTTTAATAAGAAGAAACTTTGTCATTATCTTTTTGAACTGAAATACAAATTAATTTTCAACACTTGGATTATTTTCACCTGACTTACTTAAAACATTTCTAAATATTTGTTAACTGATAATATCCCATGCAAATTAGGGAGAATTGATCATCATTTGTTCTGAGAAACAAATTTTCAGATGAATGTTTTACGCAATTCATAACATTTTACTTAAATGCTGAGAAAGGCATACTTAGTTTTGTTTCATTTTTTTTTTCATTAATTATGGACAACCTTGTTTTCATTACAGATATTTTAAAGCATATAATTTTGTGTTTTTATTAAAAATGTCAATTTATTTGTAAAGACTACTAGTGCATGTATAAAATGTTATTTAGTGTAAGAAAATTTAAATGCACTTAGAACATTTAACTTAAAAAGTAAAATTATAATTGAAAATATTCTTTATTCAAAATAATGTGCATAAGTTCATTTGTATAGCTAGTATTTTTACTTTATATCCTTAATACAGTTATAATTTTTCAAAGCTTTTTATTAAGTTATTAAATTTAATTCATGATAAAACGCCATCTTTTTTTTTTTTACTTTACATCCCTTTTTCTAATAATGTATTTAAAATTAAATTAAATGAAGGTTTGATAAAGTTTTTATTGATGTGTTTTTTAATTTAGAGCTTATATTAACTTATTTATTTCCGTCATTTTTATACTGATTTGTGATTTGAAAAGTGATCTGATTTATATATATATATATTTTTTAATGTGCTTTGAATTGTGATAATTTTGTTATTTATTTTGGAATAAATCCATAATGTGACAAAATGGGGGGAAAAAAAAGAGTTGCACTGTTTCAAATACTAGTGTTTCTATTTTGACATGCTTAAAGAAACTGAAGGATTTTTAAAATTTATAGTAAAAAAAAAAGGAATTAAATTTTTATTCATCTGTTAATCTGTTTTGTCTATCATAGCATTGTATTTTCGCAACTTAATCATTCACTTTTCTCAGGATAGGTAGTTTTATTAGAAGCAAGTTTTTGGTTTGATGTACTTTAATATATAATTGAGTGGCAGTGAAGTTATTTTTTATTTGATTATGAATTTTTCCTGCATTAATTTATTTCTTTTTCTATTTTTTGAAATTGTACTGTTTTTTTAAATATATTTAAAAACCTTTTTAATGAGAGAATTTAAATATGCTATTAACTTTCAGTCATTCTTTGATTATTTGATTTTTTTTTTTTTTCCTATTTTTCTATTGATCTGTTTTATGCTTATTAAATTGAATCTCTACTTTATATTTTAAGTATGTTTTGATTTCAAAAATAAATATGCATAATTTAACTTTATATATCTTTATTTTTTACATGTCATATTTTCATTTTATCATGCATAAATTTAATTTGTCAGATATTCAAACTGAAATATTAATTTATTTTACTTGCATTAGTTTTATTCGAAATCTTTTAAAGAGAATTGAATTATTTTATACCTATTTATTTGTGAAACATGATAACATATTCAATGAATGTGCATTTTTAATTTTTGTCTTTTCTAGTCATGTAGTTATATTTCTTTTATTCCTTCTTTTAGTTTTTGTTATTGTTATAATTTATTCAAAATGTTCTTGTTTTTATATTTTGTTAAAATATTTCATAATTACTATTTAAATGAATTGTAATAATTGTTAAAGCAAATGTTGTATCTATTTGTTGTGTAGTTATGTTACTTTTATTCTTTATGGCTGTTATAACTATCTGTCATAAATTCCAAAAAAATTTCTGAAAAAGATTATAATTATTTGAAAAATATTTAATTTTAAATGACTGGAATGTTACGTTCAGTAATGTTGTGAAATACATGTTAAATTATTTTTTAATCAATCTATTTCGGATGTCATTTGCAGCACTGTCAATTTCAGATGATGTTTTCCAATTTATAGAGTGTTGTTAACACTGACATTCTGTTGAAAAAAAGATATTTGAAACAAAAGAATTATTTTGTTATGCAAATATTATGTTTTAATATTTGTTATATATATATATATATATATATATTTAAATCCATACTTGTATTGAAAACAACCAATTTGATCAAAAACATTTTTTCAGAAATATTAACAAAAATATACTAGTTTTTGTCCTTTATCCATTTCCCATTTTAAAATTTATATTATTGTTTGCTGCATTTCAATATTAGTTCTCTCTGTTCCCAAACTTGACCACCAGGCACCTCTGAACTCTTAAAGTTTTGAAGTTAAAATAATACCAAGTGAATTTGCTTGTGAAATAAATAAATAATTAAAATCAGGAATGCATGAAATGAATTTGCTTCAATTATGAAGAGAAAAATATATTTATGTCATTCCAAATAGAATTAATGTAATATCTAAAAAGTGAATAACAATTATTTTTATAAATAATATTTTTGCATTTAAATGCATAATATTTATATTTTTTTTAATAACCACTTGTAATTCAATATATTTTTGTTTGCTGCCAGTATTGTTTTAGAAGAGCATGTTATTCAACTTAATCAAGTTTGCATCAGGTTTTGTTTGAGTTAATAATGGCTTTTAAAAAAAAGTTTTAATGGCTTTTAAAAAAATGTTTACCATTTTGTGTAGTGTTATGTAGAAAATTTGCTTTATATGCATGTTTGTGAAAAAAATTTCCATGACTTTTGCTATATTTTTTTGAATGTTTGTTATTTTAGTGATATTTTTTATTCTACAGTATCTCAGAACTACTTAATCAGTATTATATTTTTAGTATACATTTGTTTTTTCTTAGAGAACGAAGTTATTTATTGCTTGAATTTTATTTTTGGTTGAATTTGTTTTGCTTTTTGATTGCATTATATCGAAAAAATAAAATTGATTTTTAATTCAAAGCAAAATTTGTTTTTCATGATCAATTCTTTTGAAAAAAAATTAAATATTTAATTTTTAAATCTTAAAATCTCTGGTATCGTTTATATCTTTTTTTTCTCCCCAAGGATAGGTGAAAAGTAAAAATTTACTTTAGCTATCTACAATTTCATAATATTTTTTAAAGTATGTTTTCTTTGTATTCATGTATGTTTACAACATGTTGTCTTTAAAAAAGGAATAAGAATGTTTTAGTTTTTAATAGAACAATAAAATTATGCAAGGCTGTCAGTTTTTGATATTTAGTTTAAGAACATCCATTTAATGAAAAGAATTTACTTTATAACAGCTTACAGATATTGTCTTGCTCCTCACATAAAGTGTGTTGATTTAGTTAACAATTCAAGTATAAAAGGTCAGCAGATAAAACTTTCAGAAATGCTGCAGCATAAAAATCTTTGATTTCTTTACATGCAGTTTACTTCAACAATTAGGGATTGTTTGTGACATACTATGCAAGCAAAGTAACAAATAAAATAAAAAGAAAAAAAACCTGGATTAAAAATCTTTTCACATTTATTATAATGTTCATTTTACTACATTTTTTTTTATTCAAACATAATCAATAACATTCCTTATAAAATATAATTAACACAAATACAAGAAGTGTAATCAATTATTCTTTCCAGAACATAGAATGAAAGTAGGCATAAACCAGGGGTTCTTATCCATCAAGTCTGCTAACTTAAATGTCCTAGTTGGGTAGGGCTCGATGCACTCATTTGGCTCAGTTGTATGAAAATGCAGGAAAAGGAAAATGTTCACTTGGGAGCGGGAATATCTTCCACACCTAAAGATGTGTCCTTGAGAAATGAATTTGATTCAAAACAAATGAATTCAGGTTTTTTTTTTTTTTTTTCATTCTTTTCCAATTCGATATAATATATATATTTTCCTCCGAAAAATGTAAGCGACACACTACAATAGTACAGGGCTACTATTTTTTCTTCAAGATCTCGATTTTTTTATAGAGAAAATCTTTAGTTCGTCTTATTGCCAAAATGGATACATATTGCAACTATTATAATGTGAAAATCTATGTATTTAGTTAATTAGGTTATATTTGTTTTACTAGATCAAAATAGCTTGACTGCACATTCTCCAAAGTGTCGGTTTGGTTTTCTGTAATGTCAGTTTGATCTTTGCATTAAAAAAAATAATATATTAATATGACAACTCTGATATTACTTGAGTGGGCCTGTTTCGGTTTTCTCTTACTATTTCGTGTTGTCTTAAATGATGTTGATACATTTTACATTAGCTGTAGAGAATAGATTTCAAATCAAGATGTCTGTATTCTAAATCAACAATGAAGTGTGGATGGTATGCTGTATAGTTGTAAAATGAAGCTGGAAAGTACAAATAAATCTATACCATAGAATCATGTTAATTCTATGAAACATAAAAGAAATTTCGAGGTTGCTAATACAAGAACTGTTGGAATGATATTTAATAAAATATTATCTTATTTGATAAAAATTGCATTGACAGACAGTCTGTATAGTTCCAGTATGATATGCTCAACAACTCTTTTCCCATCACACAATAGCTGTTAACGCCAGGACTTTGAAGTTGAAGCAGTAGCAATGCTGCTGTATCCAAGCGGAGATGAACTAGAGTCACCTTTAATAAATCAAATTCAACATGATCTTTAATATTCTCTCGATAACTGAGACCATATTTAACAACCAATTTTTCTGCAATTTGATATATTTTTTTTTTGTAAGTAACTTTTAGAAAAACTTACTGTGCCAAACTTTATGTAAAATATAAAAAAGAATAAAACTAAAACTGTTGACTTACTAACTTCAACTGTAACGTGCCATTTTCAAATGGTTGTTACAAGGATTCCAATTTTTGCTGCACAAGAAGGACACTGCTGGATTATCCAGTATAACAGAGTGCACGATTTGAAAACCTAAAACTGTCATTTCTTTTTTCTTACAATAAAAATTTTCATTAGTGTGGACATAGGACCTCGAGACGATATAGAACGGATCAGAAATGAGCATTGGAGAATAACATCATTGTGTGTGTTTTAATTTCGATGTTTGTATTTTAAGTCGATTAGTGTAATTCTTTATTTTATGCATTTAAAAGTGCTACTCTGAGAAAAGGTTCACTAACAAAGGGAGGGAAATAGAACATAAAACAAACCTATTTAAAGGTATATGGTCATTTTTTAGATCAAGAACCCCTGGTGCAAAAAAAACAAACTTTATGGGTTTTCTGCTACAGATTTCTCGCCAGGAAAGGTGTGCTGTTTTTTTTGTTTTTTTTAATTCTCTTAGCAGAATCGTTTCGTTGAAAAATACGCAGCAAGAATTTTGGCGGGAAATCAAGTGTGGAATTCCTAAAATAAAATGAAAGCAAACAGTGTTTCTTTTAGCACACTAAAAATTTTGCAAGAAGAACACGAGAACAATTTGAACTGATAAATTGTTTCATTACTGCGAAAGATTTTGATTCAAATTAATAAAATTCTGATAGAAATTATCAAATAAAAAAGTTCTTAAGCCTGAAGAAATCCAATGTAATAGAATATTCTTATCAGGTTTATTACATAACTTTTATATAAAAACTCGATAGAATGAAGAACTTTTTCGGGGGCAATTTCTTCATTCGGATATTTATTCTTAGCATTTCAGACGCCCCCAAGTCACAGTTTTAGAAAAAAAAAATTTTTTAATTACTTTATGTTATGAAATCAGAATTTTGAAACATTTTTTTAATGATAAATTATTAATAACCAATTAAATGACACATTGGCAAAATGCTTCTTTTTTTTAATATATTCACGTAATTTTCTTCAAATGAATAATTTATTAATTCAGTATTGTATTGAAATAGTCAAATAGGCTGTTTTAATTCTATGTATATATGGACATATGTATAATAACAGCATTCTATATATAATAACAGCATGGTATTTAGTCAAGTTGCACTTTATTTAACTGCTAGGCGTTTCAGTAAAAAGGAGTTTTAGCAAGATCTGAAAAGTCCCGATAAAAAAAAGAACCAGTAATTTTATAATATTGTTTTAATATATTCTAATAAAAATGTGTGGAATAGAATTAAATTTTTTTTTACTTTTTAAAAATTTTGAATTTTTCCTAAGTTAAATAAAAAAAATATAAATATCGACCCAATATTTTGGTGAAATTCATAATTTGTACATAAATTAGTTTTAAAATGAAAAAGGCTTAAATCTTTTTTATGAATATTATCCATTTTCTTTTCAACGAAATTTATTTTCAAATATTGATATGGTTCTTAAAATATTTAGATTAACTGATTCAGATATTCCATTTATTTAAATTCAAATTTACATCGATTTTTTTTTCATTTACAAAAGAATGAATATTGATCATTCTTCTTCTTCTTCTTTTTTTTTTTTTTTTTTACTCTATGCTACAATAAAATAATAATAATAATAATAATAATAAATTGAATTTCGTACTAATAAAATATAACAATAGAAATGAAACAAAATATTAAGAACTTTGTAAATCAATCCAACTTATAAGTGATTTTGTGCTAAATACTCTAAAGCATATCATTATATAAGTGTAATTTTTTTTAATCATTTCTTGTGTTTAAATCTCTTAAGGATGGCATAACGTAAAGACATCTTTTTTTTACATAACCTGAAACTGTTTTACTTAAAAGAGACCATCAAAGAAATCGCGGTCTTTCATTTGAAACTTGAGAACGAGTGGGTAGAGATGGGTCGAATTCGTTATGATACGTATTCGTTCCGTTGATTAAAAGGATTCGTGTCAGTGGCTTAGCTGATGGCTGTCGAAGTTGAAATCAGTGGCTGAATTGTTCTAAATAAAGAGCAGTAGAATTAGTAATGCCAACGATAATATAAGTACCTTTCGGATAATTTAGTATCTAAATAATGTATTTAAATTAAACAATTCAAAAATAAAATTGTAATAGTAAGTTCAAACTAAAATAGTTTTTAAAAAAATGTCACATTGCATCTTGTTCTTCTTTGACTTCGAAAATATATTTGAAGTAGCAACAAACTTCTATTGAAGAAGAATATCTATTTTTCATTAAAAATAAAGAATAGTTTTTGAGTCAGGCATAGTCCAAACGTGATGTCCAATATGTAATAGCAATTGATGTCAGTTTTCGAATGTTGAGCAGCACAATTTAAACAGAAAATACGGATCAAAATGTGACACGCATCACAACGAAAGCAGAATAGCTAAGTATATAGGAATATTAAACGAATATTTCGGAACATTTATTCGAATCCCCCATCTCTACAAGCAAAAAGTTGAATTCGATGTTCGGAAGACATGTGTTTCTTGGCATTCACTAACGGAAGAAGGACAAGCCCATTCCACTCATGAATCGAGTTATCATGGGAATTCTTTCATTGAAGTAAAAGAAACGTCACTTTTACTGTGAGTGAATCCAGTGAACCATTAAGCCTGAGAAAAGCAGCACATTCTAGCCAGCCAAAAAAGTTCTTCAATGCAGCTGATGGCCAGATAGTTTTCACACTATGAATCGCTCTTAACTAAAATTATTATGTTAACAAAAAAACAAGGTTTTTAAATATGTTTAATAAAATGAAAAATAGTTTGCTTATGCATTGCTTTTCCCTCCACTGTCCTATGCAATGTTTCCACCAGAGAACCGATGGTATTCATGGCAACATTTGAAAACGAGAACCTATCACATCCTGCTGCCGCAAAACGATGCATTCTTCTGTTGATGCTCACGGAAATACTGAAATGGCAAAGAGATCATACTTCGCACAGTTTTCACAGAAATGATGTTTTGTTGTCGCCAGAAGAGGCCGGAGTTGAAAGACAACACAGAGCTTCTTTCTTTCTTTTACCATCTGCGCAAGAGATGGGTTGACTGGAGATCCACAGGTTAGAGCAGAAAGGAAGGCCCACTGATGAGTCTGACCGCATGCAGAATGTTCCACCACTTGGAAATGCCCTTCCGAGAATGCGTTGCCAACATGAGATCCATCGGTCGGATGACGTGCATCTTCTGCGGGGATGTCCTTCTACAGCAGGAGGAAGGGGAGGAGGAAGGGCGAGAGGAGGAAGGCCGTCCAGTGGAGGCTGTGGGCGGAGGAATCCGGCACTGGAGACTTGTCTGCAAAAGCAAAGGCGGTTTTGATTACTCTATTGTCATTACTCTACGGCAGGGATGGACAAACTACGGCCCGCCGGAAGGTTCTATCCGGCCCTCGGATAGAATTTTAATTTGCCGGTCTGAGGCAAATTAAAAGAAATATATATTACATATCCATCTGCATTTCTATTTTGATTAAATATTTCTTTTCTTCCTTTTTTTTCAAAGCACTGATGATCTTTTTACTTTCTCTATTTTTGAGGTGAGGTCAAATTTGCAGGTTGAATTAATTGAGTTGCATTCTAACAATCATCTCAAGCCGTTGTTTCTAAATATGCCAAAGTTAGAGTTTTGCAAATCAATATCGAAAGTAACTTTCCCAAATTTAATATCTCACGTCCAGAAGGATCAGTGCTATGTTTGCTTCATCTTATATAATAGTTGTTCACATATATAAGATGAAGCAAACATAGCACTTTACAACTATGAACCTTAGAAAGAATTATTTCAGAAGTAGACTGACAGATGAGCATTTAGCCTCGTTCCTTAGAATCAGTACATCTCACTTCGAACCTCACTATAAGGAACTTTTAAAAATAAAAGCGCAATTTCATTCATCTCTTTAACATATTTAAATTGTAATACCTGTATATTGTTTTTAAAATTTTAGAAAAATTTATCTTGGCCCTCCAAACTTTTGTTTTTTGATTTTTGGCCCGCGACTGACAAAGTTTTCCCATCCCTGCTGTATGGTATTGAGCAGAAGTCATTGCGGGGTGCCTGAAAATGAAAACACTTATCTCTTGGCCAAAAATGGTTGTAAATTACCGCAGCCACAATCTCTTTTATCCTCTCATCAATTTTGTTTTGAGTTAAAGAAGAAAATAGACAAACCCTTAAAAAAAACTGACAAACTCATTTCAATTCATAAAACGTGGAATATACTTGTTTTATCACCCATCCCAGTGGACTTGCCCCGTGCAGTTTTTACAGCAAATTGCCGACTCCCGACGGGACATGATTTTCTTAATAAACACTTGCATCGCATTGGTGTAGCTACTAATGATGTCTCTCCTCTGTGCTCGTCAGGTGAAGCCATAGGCTTCTTACATTTGACAACATGCACTGCACTTGACTTTATGACTTTTAATTCTGACAACTTTACCGAGGCTAAATTTTATTGGGCTGTTAGAGTTCTTATGGCGGATATCGCTATAGTTTGATGTAGAAAAAAAAAAAGGTATTGAGCAAAGGCGGAGAGTCGGGAGTCGAGCATTTTTGAAGGAGTTGGCTGAAATCTCATACGCCCGGCTTTTTACAAAAATTATTTTTATTTTTCTAAAATTTTAGAAAAAGAATGTTGAAGGAAGCAACTCAATTATATCCTTCCTTAATACAACCAGTAGTAAAGTGTTAAGAGACTTTTCTCAGTTCTCAGGTTTATCAAAAGCTATCTTGGATCCACCATGGAAGATCTTCATAGAAGCTATTCTATTATTAAAGTAAATAACATTTAATGCGATACAAATATAACATCTTTGTGTTTAAACTGCATTTTTTTGTTTTGCTTGTCCTCAGCTATTCTATAACACTTTGTTATCTGTTTATTTAATGTTATTTTTATAGGACATAAATTTTTTGTAAGCAAACTTAAGAAATTATATATATATATATATATATATATATATATATAATGAATGTTTGTTGTTTGAATGCTATCTCCTTTGTTGTAAGTCGCCACAAGATGGTGCTGCAGTATATCAACTTCTATACCGTTCAACCAATCACTATGAAAATTGATAATAATATGTATTCGAATATGGAAAATAGGTTCGTGCTATCCACTTTATTGTTACTTGCCACCAGATCATCATCTGTAGCGTTTCATCTTATATACCGTTCAAACGATATCCATGAAATTTAGTATGCCCACATGGAGAATGTATTCGCAATTAATTTTCTACAATGCATTTTTTTTTTTGGGCAGGACAACTTATGCTGGGTTCTGCTAGTATATATATATATATATACTAGCTAATATATATATATAACTCTTATATCTCCTTATATAACGAGGAAATCTCTTAAGTGATTGCAAATAATACACAGTTAAAATAATCGGTAAAAATACTTTTTAATGTAAATCTTTCTTACAGATATATAAGTCATTGAATTTATTTCACACATTCTTCTAATTTCACGAGTAAAGATCGTAGTACATAAAATTACAGTCGAGAGTCTGACAATTTGTGACCGACCCCCCGCAAGCTTGGTTTTGAGAATAGCCTTAAGAAGAGAGGCTGCTTACCTTCTACGAGCATGAACTTCTCCGAGGAGATGGACTGGAAGGAGGGGGCGTCCGCGGACACCTCGCAGCGGTAGTTGCCCTCCGCCGACAGGCTGGCGTTCCGCAGGTACACCGTGCCGTTGGACGAGCGGCTCATCTGCAAAGGAACCTTATTTTTAAACCTCCTTAGTTTAAATTTGAAACCCCGTGTCCACATTTGAATGCGGAGCTGTGAGCGTCGCTCGCGATTGCTAACCAAATAGGTTTGTTTCTGGCAACTGGCGTACCGATTACGGAGTACCAACGGGGGGAAATACCCCTTAAACCTCCTCATCTTAATTCATAGATATGCTTGGAATTTTAAATGGCTGCTTAATTAATGTTAGTAAAAATAAAATAACAGATAAAGTTTCTAAAATTCAATTAATGTGGTACTCAAAAAAAAAAAAAAAAAAGTTAAAGATACTAAAAATAAATAAAAGTAAAATACAAAATAAAAGAATTTAAAGTTAAGTTTAAATTCGGTACAATTAGGAAGTTTGTTTCAATATGGATGAAATACACAAGGTATGCGATAATGTTTACCAGCTCTTGGAGAAACAAAATTTTTGCTCTCCAGGTTAAAACTCGTTTGGGGTCACGTACCAACATATTGCACGACTTTCCGAAAGACATCTAAGAGAGCGTAAGAGATAAATGGAGATTTGGTCTTCGAGACAACAGTCAGAAAAGATATTCACGAGAGACGCTCATACGTCACGAATTCAAATACGGTTTAAAAAGAATAAAACTCTGATCAATCATTTGGAAGCAGGAAGTTACATTGATTTTGTTAGTTAGGTTCCTTCCTAACCGTATAGTAGTTACGAAATAGAGTTCGCCCTTCTATTCTAAAGGAACAGAAAGTTGGGGGAAACATCTTCCGTACTAGAGTTGGCGCTGCATCGCCGCTTGGCTTCTTTTCCTTGCGCGCATTAATTAGAAAACTTAAACATGTTACGAAGTTATTCTGAACATTCTTCTTCTCAAGCTGTATATTTATAGTAAGGATGGATAAGTGCTTGTAAAATATAAATAGATGCAAAAAAGTTTATAACTCTGATCACTTTATATGAAACATAATAAAACATTACAAAGAGTAATGTGTAAGAGTTCATGTAAATGAATATCTTCTTTTAGGAATAATATCTTCTTTTATCTTCTTTCTCTATTAAATAAAAAATTCATGAATAGAATATAAATGTTAAATGTTAAGGAAAATTAAATTTGCATTTACAGGGTGATTAATTATAATCACCCTGTAAATGCAAATTTAATTTTGATTAATTAACTTGGAAGTCCCAATTTCAAAATGCTGTAAAAAAAGAGCCTCACTGTAAGTGGCGTAAAGAAATTGAATTCGGCTGTCAGTGATATTTTGAATCGAAATAATAACGTATTTTGCATGAGCTGCGCATTAAACCAACTGTAGTGTTCAATGTGCTTTATCGTTTCGGTTTTTTGACGGAAAAAATTACTTCCAAGTCACTCAACAGTTGTGACATTGTTACTGGAAAGCCCATCCACCACGGCAAGATTATACCAAATTGGATGGAAAAAATCGGTAGAACTTTTCTTTGATGTCATCCCGTCGCCCCCCCCGGCTCAAGGTTTCTTCAGTTCAAAATTGAACTCATTGTGACGAGTGATTCTTTTTTTTTTTACAGCATTTTGAAAGTGGGACTTTAATTATAATCACCCTGTATTTACAGCTAAAGAAATGAACCCTTTCTTTTGAAAATCGTTGTATGATAGTAGACCTTTTTCCCTTTCACGCCAGCAGTATAAAGTAACAACGGCCAACATTAAAGATTGCTGTCAAAAATCACCAGGCTATCATCGCATAGGTTAAACTACAAAGTAAAAGTCACGTGAGGATTATGTTTGCCTCAAATTCGCAATCCCGACGCTACTTCTCTATTATTGTACAGGGTGATTAAAATTAAAGTCCCTCTTTTCAAAATGCTGTAAAAAAAGAACCAGTCGTCACAATGAGTTCAAATTTGAACTGAAGATACTTGAAGACGGGAAAAACAGTATGGCATCAAAAAAAAAGTTCCACTGATTTTTCAAATCCAATTTAGTATGACCTTGTCGTGGTGTATGAGCTTTCCACTAACAGCGTCACAGCTATTGAATGACTTGGAAATAATTTTTTTCCGTCAAAAAACCGAAACAATCAAGTACGTTGAACACTACAGGTGGTTTAATGTGTAACTCATGAAAAATACGTTCTCAGTTCGATTCAAAATATCACTGGCAGCCGAATTCACTTTTTTTATGCCACTTATAGCGCCATCTGTTAATACATTTTGGAACTTTTTTGATGCCGTACCGTTACCCAATTTTTCAAGTATCTTCAATTCAAATTTCAACTCATTGTGGTGAGTGGTTCTTTTTTTTATAGCATTTTCAAAGTGGGAATTTAATTATAATCCCCCTCTATATTATTGCCTATGTTTCTGACAGCTATCCCGACATTCCTGTTTTGCCCGACGGCTTTAACGTAAAAAAAGTCACTTATTAGAGAGTTTTTGCATACTGTACGTTAGTTACCGTAGGACGTATGTTAGCTTTTTCTCCCTAGCGCGCATGCTCATAGGAAACATTATTACAGATACGCATGCGTGCTAGGAAGAAAAAGCTAACGGACGTCCTACGGTAACTAACGTACGGTATGCAAAAACTCTCTAATAACAATCTTACAATTTTACGTTATCTCTTTCAAAATAAAGTTTATACTTTCGATAATCGAATTGCAAATCACTTTACTGGAATCCCAGATTCCACACAATGAAGTAAATTACAACACAATAGCAGCCATCTTTATTTTTCATAGAACAACAATAACGTTGCCAATTTCGCTTAACTAAACATTAACACACGCTGCACGTGTAAATATAATTTAACGCCACACGTGCAAAGAATATAACTTAACAAGACATTAACTTTACTGCAGGAAATGAAATCTGGATTCTAACTGATAGCAGGAGTTCTATTCAGCACTTGGCTAATTGGTCCAGTGTTAGAGACAGGGTAGGTGTATCTATTCTCAAAAAGCTAAAACATCTTTCAGTGGATCATCAGATCCACATACAGTGGATCCCCTCCCATGTCGTCCTTGAGGGGAATGAAATGGCAGATGCATTGGCCAAAGCGGGTGCTAGTGAGGTGTTGGTTCCACTTGAGCTCCTTACCTACACAGAGATTTACCCCACAAGCTAAGCTAAATGGAAAAACAATTTGGTCTACTCCCCCAGTGCACCAGTGGTATCGGGGCCATCGACCTGGTGGTACTTGTGACAGACAGAGACAAACTGCAATCACCCGTTTGCTCAGTGGACACTTCAGAACTATGACTTTCTCGGATGGTTCGAAAGCTTTCGTCACTTGCACCAAGTGCTTCTCTGGGCAGGCTTCACCATCTCACATCTTGTAGTGCCTGGGGCTCAGATGTCAGGATCCCCTTGACATGGTCTTGGACTTTCTTCGGGTATTTGGATTCATGGACCTAGTCTAGCACCGCTGGACTTTGGGGATAGGCGAAGAAGAAGAAGAATGTAATTTAACGCTACACTTGCGAAGAATATAACGTAACAAGACATTAACTTAAGACTACTTCAGACATTAACACGCGCTACACGTGCAAATATAACAACGGCAGTTACCCGAGATGCCCAACAAAGGCAAAAACAAGTAATATATATTTAAAAACAATTTTAAGTCAATTCCTACTTTTTTTTCACTATAGTGCAGACACAGTCCTTTACAAATAAAGTTGAAATTTTGTTCTTACATCTGACGCCATCTATTGGTAGATAACTTAATAATAAATCTAAAATAAACTGAAATTAATTAATTAAATTGAATGAATTAATTAATATTTGAAAAAACTTCATTAACATCCAGTGTCATCCACTGCAAGTTCGAAAAAAATGTACTTGAACTTGAGTGGAGGAATAACAAATATTTTATGAACGATTGAAAATTGGAACAAGATATATATATAGGGTGAGTGTGAACTAATAAAAGGAATTGAAAAAATTCAGAATCAAAGAGAGGGAACTCACGTCGACGTCGACGTCTCCGATCTCGAAGAACTGGTTGGCCGGTCGGTCGTTGGGCAGGAAGCGGAAGAACTCCACGTCGTCCTTGAACCACTTGACAGAGTAGAGCTCGTCCTGCTCCGCGTCGAACAGGCACACCAGGCGCGCCGCACCTCCCACCTCCACGCTGTCGGGCACCTGCAGGGAGCGCAGGTGCAGGCAGCCGCCTGCTCATGAGAAAAAGAAGAAATCAGTCAAAGTGGCTGTAGGAAAACACCTTTTTGCTATCAAAGCAACTGGACCCACTTTCAACTCGAAGCGGAACTTCACTAGGAGTAATGCTATTGCGGACGAATCTTGAACCGTGAATCTTCAACGCTTCACGCCCCGGTGGGAACGAGCCTTAAGTGATGGTCATCTGTAAGTTGATTTAAGCCCGGTCCACATTTGAATGCTTCGACCATGAGCGTCCATCGCAAACGCTCTCCAATTCCATTTGTTTCAATATGGACGGGAAAACAAATAATTCTCGGACAAAACAAAATTCCCTGCTCAGTTAAAGTCGGTTTATGGGCATGTATCGGAAAATACTAGCCTTACTGGTAAGGGGAAATAGGAGGGTTTTTCTTTCGAGATCACAGTAAAAGGCTCGAAAAGAGCGGACGATGCTTCTGACTCCAGCATTCAAATGTGGGCATTGGCTTAAGAAAATTATCAGTCATTTGAAAACAGGATGTTGCACTGATTTTGTCTGGTTAACACTTGCAGACAATCTATTTACACCGTAGACACATGGGATCTAAGCTAGAAATTATGGTTCATCGTTATTCCATGCACTTTGACAACAAATTTGTAAGCCAGACCGGTAATTTAACCGATTATTCTGCCCGTTTTGATCATTAATGCTGGAGGTATTTTCCAGCAGGATAACGTTCGTCTCGAGAGTGTCAGCATGTTGCCTTGGCATGCGAGATCCAGAATGAGAAATTTTTGGACTACATATATAGCGTCATCAATAACTAATACGGACCATGACTGACCAAAGGCAACAGATATGGAACTTCATCCCACAAAATAAAAGGCATCTCTATGACACCGTGCATACTTGAATTCAAAATCGTGTAGATCACGGCGATTATTAATGTATCTTTTACAGTTGTAATGACTCTCCGCAAGCATAAATTAACATACGACTGAAAATTTAATCCAATAAATATATTACCTAGACAAATGCATTGTCTAAATTTCATTAATCTAAATTAATTTCTTCTTGGAGTTGGGATTTCATCTTCTAGTGCAGGGGTCTCCAAACTACAGCTCGCTGGCCAAATCCGGCCCGCGACAGCGAATAGCTTATTGTTGCTGTAATAAGTTGGATAAAAAAAACAGAATGATAATAACTCGGTTTTATTGACTTGCTAGGTAAAGCTTAACGACAAGCATAATAAGCAGAAAATTTAACTTAAGCATAACAACTAACAAATAATTGAAATGAATCCCACTAACCTTACAAAGTAGTAAACACCCCGCGGTTACCCTCGGTAGTTATATTGGGATAAAGAGTATCACATATGTATGCATATCGATATTTGGAATGTATATATCCTGAATCAAACATGTATGATTTTTATCCTGAAAATCCCTCAGGAACAGAAAAGCTAAATTAACGCGAATGAAACCGCGGGATATCCGCTTGTAAAAAAAAATACTAATGAGATTTATGTAATTGTGATTTTTCACTGACAGTAGTTTGTAGTTAGCAAGCGTATGCTCGCTCAGAGCGCGTACTCGGCGACTAATCTAGAAATTATAGATAATGGCAAAAAAATTAAAACGGTTTTGGCCCTTGGTACATACTAGAGTAAACAGTAGCGATTCTTAATTAAATTTCGAGTAGGTTTAAAAAGACATCTAATGTAATGGCAATTAAAAAGAAACAGGCTGTCATCAAAGATGCCCTCACAACTTCTTGCTAGTGAATGAACGCCGTGCCTTCCCTCCATCCTCAAATACAATTAAGTCTTTTAAAAACAAGTTTTAAAACATTTGCCATGATAAGAAACATTCGATATTAGCTCTAATGAGTCACAAAAAGAAAAGAAACTCTCTCTGAAAATCAGCTCAGCATGCAACAGAAAGCGCACATTTTTCTACTTCTTAACAGTTAAAAAAAATCCTACTTAAGAGTTTTTATTGCTTCTTTAAGACCATCAGTTCTTTTTCAAAAAGACCTGATTCACTCAAATGTTTTAAGAACTAAACCATTTACACGACCATGCTTAACAAAGTACCCAAAGCAAAACAATGGCTTTTAAAAAATGTGCTTGTGTATTGTTCTTATTCAATTCCTTCTATTAGCTCACACTCTCCCTATATATATCTTGTTCAAATTTTCAATCGGTCATAAAATACTTTTTATTCCTCCACTCAAGGTCAAATACATTTACAAATATTAATTAATTCATTAAATTTAATTAATTAATTTAAAGTTTTTTTTAGATTTAAGTTGCATATATCTACCAATAGAGGGCGCCAGATAAACTTAAAAAAATGAATGAAAATTAGTTATAAAGGACATTCTGCAATGTAGTGAGAAAAAAGTAGGAATTTACTTAAATTTTTTTTTTCTCTATTACTTGTTAAGTGTTTTTTTATTGTTTGTTTAATCCCATCAGTTCTTTTTCGAAAAAACCTTGATTATCGCCGATGTTTTAAGAGCGAAACCATTTACACACAACAATGTTTAACAAAGTATCCTAAGCCAAACAATAGCTTTTTAAAAAACTTGTTTGGGTACTGTTCTTAATATTTAATGAAGCCATTCCTTCCTATTCTAACAGAAATTTTGAATGAATGTTGCCAATTGCCTTGTTGCAAATCGCCCATGAGAACGATCAATCGATTGCAACAACACATAGATGAATTTCTTTTGCAGAAAAAAATCTGGCACCCAATCCCTTTCCTCCGAAATGAAGTGAAGCGAGTATTCATATCTTGGAACTGTTGACACGAAGAGGCTTTCATTGCGATCGTTTGCGCAAAGTCTTAAGAATTTTAAGCGGCTTTTTGCCCCGTTCCTGTTCGGGAAAGATCCTTCTTATCCGGTTTTCCTTTTTTCTTCTACTCGTCCCTCTAAAACCTTTATTAATGATTGGCAATGGAGGGTTCCAAATTGTTCTTCTCTCATTAAAATGGTTTTAAAAGGTTCAGATCTGTGAAATTTTGACACGAGCGAACGAGTTTTGAGCAGATGAACTGTACTGAAGAGATAAGGAGGTACCTTGGGGGGTGCATTTTGTTTGCCGTTGTCCTTTTCCAAAACGTCCCCAGGGTTGATTCGGAAGTTTTCTGGAAAATTCGATGCAGTGAACTAACTCTATGCGGACAATATCTAAAAACCAAGTTTGTATTTGATATCAAGTTCGGAAATAGTTCGTCGAAATTTGAAGCAGGGTATTATTTTTTGGACTCGAGAAGCTCAACTTAATTTTTCTGGAAGCTGTAAATAGAATTGAATTTAATAATAAAACAAGTAATATATATAAAAAAAAAAAATTTAAAGTCAATTCCTACTTTTTTTTTCACTCTATTGCAGAAAGTACTTTATAAATAATTTTCATTCATTTTTTTTAAGTTTATCTGGGGCCATCTATTGGTAGATACATGCAACTTAAATCTAAAAATTTTTTTTAATTAATTAATTAAATTTAGTTACTGAATTAATATTTGAAAAAAAAAAACTGTATTAGCCTCCAGTGTCATCCACTACAAGTTCAAAAAAATGTGTTTGAAGTTGAGTGGATGAATAAAAAGTATTTTATGAACGATTGAAAATTTGAACAAGATATATATAGGGAGAGTGTGAGCTAATAGAAGGAACTGAATAAGACACTAGAAGATAAAAAAATTTCAATTTGAAAAAAACTTAACGTAATCATACACCTTGTGGACATATTGATTCGGTTGTTTTAAGAAGCCACAGCTAGTGCTTCATTGTCAGAATCAGGGACTTTTTTAAGCTAAAAAATCTTCACCATCTAAAACAAATCTGTTGAGAAAACCTCTAAGTACATGAAATACAAATCGAAGCTAAATTTCACAAAATCAAATAAAGTTGAAGTTCTCTTAATCCATGCGCGTCTCGTTTTACGTTTAGAAATAAAAACCGATTCAGTCTTGACGAGCGATGTCTGCCTGTTCAGTCAGCTGTAGTTTGGGCCTTAAGAGTAGCAATAAAATAGAGTGCGTTTACCTTATCTAGAGAAAAGAAAGTTAGGGTAAACGCCTCTCGTCCTTTTCGTACTAGAATTGGCGTTGTATCGCCACTTGGCTCCTTCTCTCTGCACGCATTTATTTAAAAAATGTAAATATTTTAAGAAGCTATTCTGGATATTTCCAGAAATTGCTCTAGTTAATTCATTATTTTATTTAACTATGTGCTTACTAAACAATAGATAAAGAAAAGAACTACAAAAAAGATACAACAAAAGTTGTTTTGCTTATAACTCTGATCATTCTGTAAGAGATATAATAAAACATTACAAAAAGTTAATATGCATGAATGTTCTAAATTTTTAATTATTTTGGAGAGAAAATATTGCACCAAAAAATTTATGAATAATATAATTGCTAAATTAAATTTAGATTTATTTACAGCTAAAAAAAAATTAATAATTTTTTTAGAAATCATTGTAGAGTAACAGACCCTTTTAGTCCTTTGCAACAGCAGCATTGAGAAGTAATAGGCAGCAGTAAACCTATCATCGCAAACTACACAGTGAAAGCCACGTGAAGTGTATGATCACGTGAGAATTATGTTTACCCCAAACAGAATTTGCAGGGGAAGCGAAAAGAAGAGTGGGGGGGCACAAAAAAGGATGCAGACATTCACTGCACCAAAACGTTCCTCCTGTGCACAAGTCCTCTTCAAATTAAAGTCTTCAAATCTCTTCTACAATTATAATAAGCTGTACTGGATTTATATCCAATGAGACAATAACGTCACTCGTACTAGACGAGCTAAACGTCGATCCTGGGACCTGTATATAATTATCTATCTACATGTGATATTTTTGGCCTTTTCGATTTACCTCGAGTACTTTTACCTTCTGTAATACGGTTCCAAGTATTTTGATATCACCTTGATTATCTATGATCCTACTTTATGAAACCCCAGCCAAGATATCGCTATTTTTGGATTTCACATGCATAAATGTTATTTAATTGTAGCTTTTATTGTCATACTTAATTAGATCTAATCGAGACCTTTCCAATGAGCACTTGATTACTCTCGTAACATGTGTTGATCGTGAAGTATAACAGCTGGATTTGAATGCAAGCCATCAGAATCCTCCCTCTACCATTGCTATATGACAGGGGTCTCCAAACTACGGCCCGCGGGCCAAATCCGGCTCGCCAGTATAAATCCTGCTAACATTATAAACTAATGAACATCCCGCGGTTACCCTCGGTAGTTATGTTGGGCTATATCGATGTTTGGAATGTATATATCCTGAAACAAACATATGATTTTTATGCTGAAAATCCCCCAGGAACGGAATAGTCTAGAAATTATAGATAATGGCAGAAAAATTAAAACGGTTTTGGCCCTTGGTACTTACTGGAGCAAACAGTATGGCCCGTAGGCTGGAAAGTTTGGAGACCTCTGCTATATGGAATAAGGTTTCCTCTCCTCTCATTAGAGCGGCCTGATGTCCAATTGGCTAGCGTTCTATCCTTTGGTACACAGGCTTCAGGTTCGAATCCTGACGGCGGCATGGATGTTTATGAGTGGTTCGGAATCCACGTTAAATTATAGGTCCTGAAATGTGCCCAAAATGACAGTAGAGTGACAAAATGACCGTAAAACCGAACCTCTCATTAGATTCTTTCCTGTACACGATGATCTATTTCCAAATTACGAATAGTTTCTGAAGCGATTAATATTTCAAACTGTACAGGAAAACGTAATTGTCGAATCTTGAACAGGATACTTAGACCGATTTTGCAGATGTTTTCGCATCAAAACACTACAAATTTTTAAAATTGCAAACATGGGATGTAAATATTTATGTCATGCAAAAAAAGATCTTTTTTTAAAAATATATCTTGCCTTTAAAGGCTAATTCATCCGAAAAATTAAAGGAAAATTGTTATATAATAACAATAAAATACCTTTTTATTAAAATAGGTTCCAATTTATTGCTATTCATTAAATGGATTATACCAATTTATGGATACTCAAACTATTTAAAACTAGTGTAAAGGAAAAACTGTAATTTTCATTAATTATAACGAGACAATTGTAATTTCTGCGAATGATTTTCTCTTAAGAAATTCGTCTGGACTATCTAACTGTTTCCACCACTGGCGTTAAGAAGGCACTGATACGCTTCTACAAGTGGGAAAGATCCTTTTCTCTGGGGGAGGGGCAGTCCATCTTTCATTCTTTTCGCCTGCAGGCGACTTATAGAGCATCTCTTCGAATTCTAGAGCTGACATTTTTTTATTCGTGTCAGCACTTCGTATCCATCACTTCGCACTTGATGTTTCTTGAAAAAAAAAGGAACTCCCCATATAATAAAAGATAAAAAAGCTGGAACGTTTGGTGACTAGTTTTACATTTTTAAAATTAGTATATGAGTGAAAATGAAAATTTAAAAAAATACAACCAGTTTATAATTCGACTCGCATATCTCGTACTCTTGTCTACTACTACAACACCGTGCCAAGAGCTGAGTTGCCCCTTTACAGCTTGGGAATGATGTGGGTGAGAAGACTGAAGAAGACCGGGTTCTGCGATGCTCTAAGGACCTATGAGATAGGAACCTACTGCTTAAGTGCATTCCAACCCATTACAAATATCCATGGCACAGCCGGGATTTGAACCCGAAACCTGTAGTACTAAGCACCACAGCGCTAGCCACTTAGCCATTCGGATAGCCGTACTCTTTTCTGGAGGCGGCTATAAGGATTTCTCGCAGGTGTCATTTTCCACCAGTTGTCACTAGCAGCGAGAGTAAACGTGCTTTCTTTCTCGCGGTCAGACGGAGACACTCGGAGAGAGAACGATTCGCTTGTCTCGTTCTCTCATCTGGAATTGGCTTTAAAACGTGAAAAACATTTCGAGGGAACATGATGGTCAATCCCTCCGAAGACGATGGAGTTCGTTCACAAACAGTGTGCCATGGAATTGTTATCGCTTAAAGTGATTTCATCTCAGATCGCTGCCGGACCACAAGGGGCCTGAATGGCCGAGTGTCTAGCGCTCTGGCGCTCGGTGCCATGGATGTTTGTAGTGGAATTCACTTTAAGCCGTTTGACCAGGTCTCATAGGACTGTGGGCCTGATAGCCGAGTGGTTAGCGCTCTGGCGTTCGGTACCACAGGGTTTCGGGTTCGAATCCTGGCGGTACCATGGATGTTTGTAGTGGTTCGGAATCCACTTAGGTTCTGGTCTCATATGATCGTAGAGCGACACAAAGCCCAATCAGACATCATTCCAAACTGTATAGGGGCAACTCAGCTCTTGGCACAGTGATGTGGCGTAGTAGTAGTAGTGGTCACATATTACTGTAGAGCATCGCAGAACCCAATTAGACTTCTCAACCACATCATTCCTAAACTGTATAGGGGCAACTCAGCTCTAGTCACCGTGATGTGGTGTGTAGTAGTAGTAGTGCCGGATCACAAAAGAATCTCTGTGTTGGCGCGTTCCATTTCAAGTCGATGCAGCCATTTATAGAGATGCCCGTGCACTTTTCCATATCCAAATAGATAGATCAACCAAAGCGGATTGTTTTGATATGCCGTGAAGACTAGAAAAAAGCGTTTATCATTGCTTTTTATCGCCCATCTGACATTGTTCTTGCGGGTTATGCTCGGTCTGTTAGAAATGCTCCACGCAAATGACAAAATTTGTGTTTCTCAAAGTTTGCATTTTAATTCAGTGCGATCCTGTTTTTGCATTATAATGTCTTTACTTTCATTATTATTAAAAAAGAAAAAAAAAAGATAACGTGATCATTGTGGTTCTATCGATTTCTCATACAAAACATACACTATACTCTTGTCGATTCTACGCTAGAATGTTGAAAATAATAATAATAACAAGTAATATAAAAAAAAAAAATTTTAAATTCAGTTCCTACTTTTTTTTCACTTTATTGCACAAAGTCCTTTATAAATAATTGTCATTCATTTTTTTAAGTGTATCTGGCGCCATCTATTGGTAGATATATGCAATTTGAGTCTAAAGAAAAAACTAAAATTAATTAATTAAATTTAATGAATTAATTAATATTTAAAAAAACTGTATTCACATCAATTGTTATCCACTGCAAGTTCCAAAAAAATGTATTTGAACTTGAGTGGACGAATAAAAAGTATTTTATGAAGGATTGAAAATTTGAACAAGATATATATAGGGAGAGTGGGAGCTAATAGAAGGAATTGAATAATAATAGTAGTAGTATCAGTAGCAGTAGTGGTAGTAGTAGTAGTAAATAGAGATAAAGAACCGCACTCGAGGACCCATGCCAACGTACGCAACTAGAGTGCAAGAAGCACCAAGGTTCGATTCCGCTGGCGGCATAGAGAGGATTACTGTTTTCAAAAATGAAAAGGCGACTCGATGGCGATTGTGATAATATGTGTGAAAACGCCTCGCCATCACTAGTCAGGATTCCCGGTTTGAGAATTCCTGGTTTTCTTCCTTGCGATACAAAGATGCCTATAACCCCCTTGGAACCTATAAAGTCCTTCCAGAATGCATTGTCAATATGTCTGTGGGCTATTCGTTTGATACGTAAGTGGTACATGATGATGCTCCTCAACAACGATATAGAACGGAGTAAAACCGAAAAAAGAACAATATATCAGTCATGAAGCCACTAGCTGATATTATTTAGATGGCGTTTCAATAGTTTATAGGACATCTCTTCAACTGACCCTGGTGTAAACATGTTTCAAGTTCAAGAAACAGTACTTTTTCTGAAAAGAGGTAAATCTATTTGTTGATGAAGGGAAAAAAAAATAAAACCCGAGAAGGAATATCCAAGTGAAGTAACTTATTCTTTTGTTCAACGCTTCATAAGATGCCGTCGGTGTGTGATAGCTTTTTTTTTCTTTCGTTTTCCTGCTGAAAGGTTTGAGGGGGTGGAAGAACAAAGCATCTCCGTTTAAGGAGAGGACAAGGGAGTGTGCGAGAGAGACGACCCCATTTTCCGGGACATTAAACACGCTTCTCGGGTGTGTTTTTCCCCACCCTTATGTTTTTCGGTCCCCTATGCTTTTGAGCCGTTCGGAAGAGATAAGGGGGCCCGCGATGATAGCCGCCCGTCTTATCATCTCCCTCCTCACTCTGGCGAGAAGACAGTTCCCGGATGCTACAATTTGCATGTCGACGTTTGCATGGAAGTGGCCGTAAAACGCAACTTGCTTCTTGTTGACTCGTTGCAATCTGCCCTTTTAACATGGAGAGATCGAGGTCTCTTTTTTCCTCTGTAAGCATCCATGCGGATTTTGTCAATATGTAGTCAGTCTGTTCAATGGATGTAACCAAATCAATGTATCAATCATCAAGGTTCTAGCTGAATTATTTAGATGGCATTTCTGCAGTTTATAGGACATTTCTTCAACTGACCGTGGTGTAAGCATGCTTCAAGTTAGAAACTTTTACTTTTTAAAGAAGTAAATCTATTTGTTGATAAAAGGAAAAATAAAACCCAAGCCGAAGAATAAGACCCAAGTGAAGTAACTTATTCTTTTGTTCAACGCTTCATAAGATGTCGTCGGTGTGTGATATCTTTTTTTTTCTTTCGTTTTCTTGCTGAAAGGTTTGGAGGGGGGGAAAAGGGATCTCCGTTTAAGGAGAGGACAAGGAAACGTGCGAGAGGGACGACCCCATTTTCCGGGACATTAAACACGCTTCTCGGGTGTGCTCTCCCCTCCCCATTCCTTTTTCGGCCCCCTATGCTTTTGAGCCGTTCGGAAGAGATAAGGGGGCCCGCGATGATAACCGCCTGTCTTATCGTCTCCCTCCACACTTTGGCGAGAAGACCGTTCCCGGATGCTACAATTTGCATACCCCCGTTTGCATGGAAGTGGCCGTAAAACGCAACTTCGCTTCTTGTTTATTCGTTGTAATCTGTTCTTTTAACATGGAGAGAGAGATCGACGGTTCTTTTTTGTTTCTCTGTAAGCATCCACGTGGACTTCGTCAGTCGGTACTCAGTCTGTTTGATGTACGAGAACCAAACATTTTTCTGCTTTGTTTGTGTTTAATATGAGACCTTTTTTCTCAATTCCTGCTATCAGTTCGCACTCTTCCTTTATATATATCTTGTTCAAACTTTCAATCGTTCATAAAACACTTTTTATTCACCCTAAGTATGTTGGGTCTGTTAGCGATGTTCCCCCCCTCCCCCATTCAAGATGTGCTCTTCCCAAAACTTGCATTTTAAATTAGTGCGATCCTATTTCTGCATTTTATTGTCTTTACTTTCATTGTCATAAAAAAATCCCCGATAACACCCGTTGGGGTTCTGTCATTTTTCTCATACAAAACATACACTATTCTCTTGTCGATTCTACTGTAGAATGTTGAACATAATAATAATAACAAGTAATATAAAAAAAATTTAAAGTCAATTCCTCCTGTTTTTTCACTCTATTGCAGAAAGTCCTTTATAAATCATTTTCCTTCATTTTTTTAAATTCATCTGGCGCCATCTAGTGGTAGATAAATGCAACTTAAATCTAAAAAAAAAAACCTAAAATTAATTAATTAAATTTAATTACTGAATTAATATTTGAAAAAACTGCGTTAACATCCAGTGCCATCTACTACAAGTTCCAAAAAGAATTGTATTTGAAATTGAGTGGATGAATAAAAAGTATTGATAGAAAAGTAACGATTGAAAATTTGAACAAGATATATATAGGGAGAGTGTGAGCTAATAGAAGGAATTGAATAATAACAGTAGTAGTATCAGTATCAGTAGTGGTAGTAGTAGTAGTAGTAGTAATAAATAGAGATAAAGAGCTGGACTCGAGGACCCATGCCAACGTGCGCAATTAGCGTGCGCGAAACATCGAGGTTCGATTCCGGTGGTGGCATAGAGAGAATCACTGCTTTCAAAAACGAAAAGGCGACTCGATGGCGATTGTGATGATATGGGTGAAAGCGCCTCGCAATCACTGGTCAGGATTCCCGGTGAGAGAATTCCGGGTGTTCTCCCATGCAACACAAAGATGCTTGGAACCTATAAAATCCTTCTAGAAGGCACAGTCAATATGTCTGTGGGCTGTTCGTAGGATACATAAGTGGTACTTGATGATCTTCAACAAGGAAGAACAATGAAGTAAAACCGAGCAAAGAACAATATATCAGTCATCCAGCCACTAGCTGACATTATTTAGATTACGTTTCAGCAGTTTATAGGACATCTCTTCAACTGATCCTGATGTAAACATGTTTCAAGTTAGAAACAGTACTTTTCTGAAAAGAAGTTGTTATTGTTGTTGTGACTAATCCTCAATGTCCTACAGTGCGGGACGGACATCTCATGAGTGATCTACTCATGGATGGAGGGAAAGGGGGCAGCTTCTGTTGCGATGGAGCACCCGTAGGTAGAAGTCTGATTTTTGCTCCGTGACGCTCTTACAGTCGTAGGAACCTATGGCTTAAAGTGGATTCTGAACCACTACAAACATCCATGGCCTTGCCGGGACTCGAACCTGAAACCTGGAGTACCGAGCGCCAGAGCGCTAGCCACTTGACCATTCAGGCCCCTCTGAAAAGAAGTAAATCTATTTGTTGATAAAGGGGAAAAAAATAAAACCCAAAGAAGGAGAATATTTGAGTGAAGTAACTTATTCCGTTCAACGCTTCATAAGATGCCGTCGGTGTGTGATATCCTTTTTTTTTCCTTTCGTTTTCTTGCTGAAAGGTTTGGGGGAAAAAAGAAAGGATCTTCGTTTAAGGAGAGACGACCCCATTTTCCGGGACATTAAACACGCTTCTCGGGCGTGTCCTCCCCACCCCTTCTTTTTTCGGCCCCTATTCTTTTGAGCCGTTCGGAAGAGATAAGGGGACCCGCGATGATAACCGCCCTCTTATTGTCGCCCTCCACACTTTGGGCGGGAAGACCGTTCCCGGATGCTACAATTTGCATGTCGACGTTTGCACGGAAGTGGCCGTAAAACGCAACTTGCTTCTTGTTGACTCGTTGCAATCTGCCCTTTTAACATGGAGAGATCGAGGTCTCTTTTTTCCTCTGTAAGCATCCATGCGGATTTTGTCAATATGTAGTCAGTCTGTTCAATGGATGTAACCAAACATCTTTCTGCTTTGTTTTTGTTTAATATCAGAATCTTTTTATGTTTTAATATGTGATTGCTTTAATATGAGGTTTGGGGGAAAAAAGAAAGGATCTCCGTTTAAGGAGAGGACAAGGGAGCGTGAGAGAGAGATATTGACCTAGAAGAACTGGCTCAGCGGGTTCGAACCTGACCTGTCATCATTTCTAGCAGCAATTACTCTACTCCGTAGTATACTCCTATTTTTATTTTTGTATATTTTTCTCAGTAACTGGTTTTTTATCTTTTTTCTTTTATTATTTTTATCTTTTCATCAGGTTTTTAAATTTAACTTTTAATTTTTTCATTATTGGGCAATACCTTGATCACTTACTACTGTTTATAATCATCAATGTTTTACCTTTCACCAATGAACTCTAACATACCATCCTGGAGTAATAGGTCATCATAGACCAAGGAACTCCGTGAAAACAAGGACGACGACGAGAGAGAGACGACCCCATTTTCCGGGTCATTAAACACGCTTCTCGGGTGTTTTCACCCCCCCCCGTTCCTTTTTTCGGCCCCCTTTCTTTTTGAGCCGTTCGGAAGAGATAAGGGGGCCCGAGATGATAGCCGCCCGTCTTATCGTCCCCCTCCACACTGTGGCGAGAAGCTACAATTTACCCCGAATGCTACAATTTGCATGTTGACCTTTGCATGGAAGTGGCCGTAAAACGCAACTTCGCTTCTTGTTTACTCGCTGCAATCTGCTCTTTTAACATGGAGAGATCGGCGTTTCTTTTTTTTCTCTGTAAGCAATCACGTGGACTTCGTCAATCGGTAGTCAGTCGGTTCAATGAATGCAACCAAATAACTTTCTGCTTTGTTTGTGTTTAATATGAGATTGTTTTTATGTTTTAATATGAGACTGCTTTTATGTTTTAATACGGGATTGTTTTTATGTGATATGAACGTTTTTATGTTTTAATATGAGACTGTTTTTATGTTTTAATACAAGTTTGCTTATTGATATCGTCATTCCCTCGCTGATTCAGTAAAATGATTAAATTTATTTAAAATGAATTTAAAAGTGATAAAAAAAGAATCGCCAATATATATATATCGCCAAAATGAATTTAAAAGTTATAAGAAAAGAAATTTAATCCCTTATTAGTCAACAAAATGTGGTTTATTCCTATTATTGAGCATTTCGGTATAGAAGGTAGTCGCAAACAGATGTCGTATCAATTGCTTTTGGCTACCTTTCATGCCTTTGGTACCATACGTTTCAGGTACGAATCCTGGCGGTGACATGGATATTTTTTAGTGGTTTGTAATCCATGTTAAACTGTAGGTGCCGGTCTAATCACCCAAAAGCATGCAAAAAATGACGATAGGGCGAGAAACCTAAGACCTAGGTCGAAGATACAGATACTAGATATGTTTTCTCTCTTAATGACCGTCTATCAACGAATTGGAGATTCTCGAATGTCTTGGAGGTACTTAAGAATTTTGTATTATCTTTTACGGAAAACAACGAATCAATTGGAATGTATTCAGGACACGAACAACAAAGTTTTTGATGCTGAAACTAATGAAATATTTGGCATAAACTATCAGGAGAACATTTCCTTTTTCAATTCCATCTATTAGCTCACACTCTCCCTATATAAATCTTATTCAAATTTTCAATCGCTCATAAAATACTTTTTATTCATCCACTCGAGTTCAAACACATTTTTTTTTTTAACTTGTAGTGGTTGACACTGGATGTTAATACAGATTTTCAAATATTAATTAATTCATTAAGTTTAATTAATTAATTTTAGTTTTTTTTAGATTTAAGCTGCACATATATACGAATAGATGGCGCCAGATGAACTTAAAAAAATGAAGGAAAATGATTTATAAAGGACTTTCTGCAATAGAGTGAAAAAAAAAGAAGGTATTTACTTAATTTTTTTTTTTTTTTTTATATTACTTGTTTTCTGTCAGTTGCGGAAGTTCTTCTATTCAACTTTTGTTTGTTTACAATATTTTTTACGATGTAATTATTCAATGGAATTTCAGTACAACGGATTAAAGTCGTTCGCGGGCGTTTTCCTCACAGCGATGATTACAGGTTCGGCATGTGGGAGAGGATATTCCGCATGTAAGCAATGCGCATGTTACTCCGCGTCCGTGGCTTATCTTCAAGTTACACTCGCCCCCTGGGTAGTGCAAAGTGAGTACCGTCGGTGCAGCCCTTATGGCATAAAAAGATCACGGTCTATTTGCCAGCTGCATTAGGAAACCATAATCCTGTTTTAAGAATCCTATGTATTGATCGACAACTGGTCCCTAATTGTACTGAATTTAAGTTTAAGTTTAATTTCTTTTATTTTGTATCTTACTTTTATTATTATTAGTATTTTTATCTTTTTTTTTCTGAGTACCCTTTAACTTGAATTCTTAGAAATTCTATCTTGTATTTCCACTAACATTAATCGAGCAGCCAATTAAAATTCAAAGCATCTATATGAATTAAGATGAGGAGGTTTAAGGCTTCCCCCTGTTGGTACTCTGTAATCGGTACGCCAGTTGCCTATGTACTGAGTGAATCAGCGGATGTATCAGTGATTCACTCAGTATTATTGAAAAATATTTTATTTAAAGTAAACACGAAATAAGAAGTCGAGCAATAGCATTGACATAATTAAGTCGAGGATTTAGATGGTAGATGTCTTTCCTCTCTGAACTATCATCTATCAACGAATTAAATATTTTCAAACATCTTGGAGGTACTTAGAACTTTACATTTTCTTTTATGAAAAATAATGAATCAATTGGAATATAATCAGCATACGAACAACATAATTTTTCATGTTGAAACTAATGAAATATTTGACATAAACTATAGGAAGTTTGGTTTAGTTTGTCGCTCTACGGTCATCTTACGCACCCTTTAGGCTAAACAGACTGGGACCTACAGTTTAGCGTGGATTCCGAACCACTACAAACATCCACGGCACCATCAGAATTCGAATACGAAACTTAAACCGCTGACACTGAGTGCTAGAGCTCTAGTCACTCGGCCATCAGGCTCCTCTAATTCATTCTATATTATTTATAACCATCAGGTCACTCATATACGTTGCGAACCACTACAAACATCCATAGCACCGCCGGGACTCGAACCCTAAACCTATGGGCTATTCAGGCCCCAAACTATCGGAGGAGCCAACAACACTATTCTCATATGCAGTATTGGGTGATTTTTAGCGATTCATTTACGCTTGAACACAACAGCGTACCAACAGAGATCTTGAAAGCACGAAGACGAAATCCATGAGAAAGTCGCGCGGAATATTAAACTGCTGCAATACACGCGAGGTTGGAAAATGCGAGAAAAATGAAATATCATCGTTTAAAAACTCTAAAAAACCCTCTTTTAGAGTTAATCCGACTAAAAAGTAAAAAATAAATTATAGTTTAAAAAAAAATAAAAAACACGCTTTTAGAGTTAGTAAAACTCAAAAGTAAAAAATAATTCTTAACATAAGAATAAAATGACTGACGAGAAAATGAATGTCGCTGTTCAAAAAGCGTGGGGTGCTTTGTATGACGTATTTAAACTAACTCTGCATTTCGGAATGAAACTAGCGAAAAATGATAACGATGGATATCGAGCACCGCACGCTTTTAGAACAGTGACATTCATTTTCTCGTCAGTCATCTTATTCCTATGTGTAAGCTACTATACCAGCAGCTCGTTGTGTCAGGATGGAATACTCTCTTTTTACAATAATACTAATCTTTTTATTTATACAATTACTGTATACATGCACATGGCACCCTGTGCCTCTACTACATTAGTATTAATATCTAAAAGTCAAGAGCCGGTCCCTGACCGTCTGTGTTGATCTGACGCTCCTAGCGTTCACCTCGTAGTCTCGAGATCTCCCGCAACTGCTACTTACCACACTGGACCACAGTTAAGGACCCAGTTACTGGTCATAGTTACCTGTTATAACCGCGAACTCTCGCGGTTATAATTAAACCTTACATACGTTAACATTTTTTTTTTTTACCTTTTAGTTTGATTAACTCTAAAAGTGTGTTTTTAAACTATAATATTTAAATGAGGTCCCGGTACGGTATAGTTCTTACAACAATTTAATTGTGAGTAAAACAAAGGCTAAATGCTAATAGGTCGAGTCGTCCAGGATTCGAACAGGGAATCTCCTGATCCGTAGTCAGGCGAGTTATCCGTTGTGCCACTGTCCCACGTAGGTTTGAATGTCTTTCATTCTACACGGGTTAAATTGCTCTTAATAATTTAAAATAAAATCACTCATCCTGCGATCCTAATCCTGATGAGATAAAAAAAACTTATCAAAATATTCATTGCTAAGTCTACAACGTTTAAATTAAATCTGATCGCTTAAAGTAGGGCAAAATCGAGCCCAAAGAGTCAGTTACAAGCAAACATATAGGTGAAACTAATAAAAGCGTATTAATGAGCTCTCTTCGAAAAATGCGCAGCCAACATTTTAAGTTGTATGGAATTTAGCAGAACGTGGGTTTCGTATCCTGAAGGGAGTCGCTTGCGCATCAACGGATTCAACACCGCCGGCGATGTAATTAGGCAATGGAATTTCCGTATAAAGTCGTTCGCGGGCGCTCTCATCACAGGCACGTGGGGGCGGCTATTCCGCATGTAAGCAATGCGCATAGAAGAGCACTCCATGCGCAGCTAGCTGCATGAAGAATAATAATAATAATGAAAAAGCAAAAAAAGAAAGTCGCTACTTTGAAGCAATTCTCGGCTTAAACAGAGAAAGGGGCATCCGCCGACTGTCTGTTAATAGGAAGGCGGCATTCATGGCATTCCAGAAAGCAGGGGCGGCCCGTAATAACGTTAAAGATCCGTTTAATCTAGCGGAAAACTGCTGTCGCCTGTGTAATGACTTCAGTCACGAAGGAAAAAAAAGGGCGAAAAGAGCGAGCAGGGGCGTTTCAATAACTGAGCGAGGATGGGGCGCAACAGTCTGGAGGGGCTGTCACCCTAATGCGCCCTTCACTCTCTTCTGGAACGAAATGTGTCCTTTTCGTCCGCGCGTTAAAACAATGGAATTCAGACTCTGAAGAAATATCAAGCTCAGAATACAGTAAGAAATTAACTTCGTCCGTTGGATAAAAACAATTAATATAAAAAAATATTTTTTTTTTAAGTCAATTAATACTTTTTTTTTCACTCTATTTTCAGAAAAGTCCTTTACAGATAAAGTTGAAATTTTCCTCTAACATCTGGCGCCATCTATTATTAGATACATGCAACTTAAACTTAAACTAAAATTAATTAATTTAATTTAATTAATGAACTAATATTTGAAAAAAATTTATTAACATCAAGTGTCATCCACTGACAGTCGAAAAAAATGTATTTGAATTTGAGTGGATGAATAAAAAGTATTTTATGAATGATTCAAAATTTGAACAAGATATATATAGGGAGAGTGTGAGCTAATAGAAGGAATTGAAAAAAAAAAAAATTAAAGTCAATTCCTACTTTTTTTTTCACTCTATTGCAGAAAGCCCTTTTTAAATAACTTTCATTCATTTTTTTAAGTTTATCTGGCGCCATCTATTGGTAGATACATGCAACTTAAATCTAAAAAAAAACTTAAACTAATTCATTAAATTTAATGACTGAATTAATATTTGAAAAAACTGTATTAACATCCAGTGTCATCCACTAAAAGTTTAAAAAAATTTATTTGAACTTGAGTGGATGAATGAAAAGTATTTTATGAACGATTGAAAATGTGAACAAGATATATATAGGGAGAGTGTGAGCTAATACAAGGAATTGAATGAGATTAAAACATTAATAAGTGATATTTTAAAATTTTTTAAATAAATGTGGTTTACAGAGATTGCTAGAAATGGCGTAAAAATTTCTTGGTTTAGATTTCTCCAAATATGGTGATATCTTATATTATATACATCTTATAACATATCTTAGTATACATCCAACTTTGGAATAACTCCAACTTGGATACAAATAATTCTGTCTGGTACACTTCCTTTGCTTGGAACGAAACTCTTATGCGTCAAAATCTTTGCCAAATGTCAAAATATTTGTAGAGGAACACCACTCCAACAAAACCGCGAGGGCATTGTCTGGAATGAACACATAATGTCGCATGTCAGGAGATGGCAGAGAGGAAAGTTCTTTTGGACAGATGTTCAGCAAACATCAAATCAAGTCTATCATTCTCAACACTAGGTCCAAGTAAGGAAAAGAGAAAATTAAATTTTCTTTTATGTGTGTATTTTATCTATTTTTGTATTTTTATATCCTAAAGCGGAGTTTTAGTTGTGTTTTACACAATAATATGATATTTTACATGGTAATAGATGAATACTTTTCCCTCTATTTCATTGGGAAGTTTCGTTTAGTATAAATTTGAGGATATGGAACGGATCAAATATGTATGTTGAGGTACAGTGGTATCTTGGTTTTCATGAAAAAACGTTGTTGTTGTTACTTATCCCACTTGATAGATATCTCATCTAGACCAAGCCCACGAACCCGTATGGACTCATGGTTGAAGGGGAAAGAAGCAGCTTCTGTTGTAAAGGAGCACCCGTAGGTAGAAGTCTGACTTTTACTCCATAATGCTTTTACAGTCATAGGAGACCGGGACCTACGGCTTAAAGTGGATTCCAAACCACTACAAACATCCATGGCACCGCTAGGACTCGAACCCGAAACCTTTGGCACTGAACACCAGAGCTTTAGCCACTCGACCTTTCTGGCCCTGAAAAAACGTTTTTCACCATTGGGAATCTTGAGGGTTGGCGCGTTGCGTGCCTGAAGGGTGGAGATTCGGTTCGAAACCCGATAAAGGATACCGAATTAAAAGTTGTAGTTTCTATACCGTGAGCGGACGGACACAATAACTACATAGACCGGACAGTCCTTTTTTTTTAGGAGAGGTTCGATGAAGAGATACGAATAGAATGGGAAGGTACGAATCGAACCCCATTGATCCATTATTGCATTCGACCCAGTTATTGAGGTGCGATATGATGGTAATCTGGCAACATGTCAATTCTGAAAAACATTACAATGCTTAGAGCTATGTTATTCTGTTTGCTGTACCCCAGCCATTGGAAATAAAGAAAAGATGTTTAGAGCTCTTATTTTCACGCATCAAATGCACACCGATTGGGAACTTAATTGCAATAAATGCATACTTATTACCTTTAAAATTTCATGGGTCATTATATTATTTGTTCATTATACACAAAATATCAATGAATACTGATTAAAAGACATTTTTTTTTTTTTTTTTTTTTTTTTTAAATTACCCTGTTTAATAAAAGCAGATTCCATCCTATCTCAGTAATTCTACCAAATCTTTATCCCAACTGTGAAACTAATTTTGTAATTTTAATGGAAATGCTATAAAGCAAAGAATTGAAAAGAAAACATATAACAAAAAGAAAGTATATACAAAGAAAATATATAAGGAATTAAAAGAATATATACATAAGAATAATTCGAAATTTGAAGCCATAGTTCCTCATCTTATATATCTGCAAAACATATATATATGATTTGCATTAAAAACAATGTTTATTAATTTTTAATCTCTAATAATAATCTTATCCTGCATAATGAAATTGGCAGCACAGAAGGTCAAAATTCAAACCATTTTTTTTTAATTACAAAATAATAAATACAAAAAGTAATCTGATGTACAATCTATCTTTCACATAAGTTATGATTTGAATCAGGACAAATAGGGTGTTTATATGTTTCTTCTGCTTTTTTTTCTAGTGTATTTGGGCTTCATCTATTTTTTCCACAAAGAAATGTTCTTTTTTAACAAACTTTTAATATATAAAATATATCCCAGGTTTTTATCCGACATAGAGCTTCTTAACTCAGTTCTGCTTTTCGCACTTGTTGAAGGTTCTTTAGCGTTCTAGATCTTTGCAAGGAATAATCAGGATGAACATACATGCAATCTGTTGCACTTTAACGTGTCATCAGATGCTTTGTTACTAAGACTATGCTGCCCATTCTTATTGTATTATATCACCCGACAGTTGATCAATTTTCAACTCAATTCATATTGACGCTTGTTGACTATCTACATGACTATGCTGACGTAGACGCGATGGCACAGCACTGTAAAGGTTTTTTCTTTAGAAGGAAAGAAATAACCTCTCAGAAATAGTCCCCAAATTTCTAATCTCTATATTCTTTAAAACACCACAATTTGCTGGGAATATATGTCTCGTAATAGCAGCAAGTAATTGAATACTTCCCGATAGCTGTACAAATTCTATGCTGTATTATTTCTTATCGGGAACCAAACGGACAACTTTCTGGTTACATTTATCAACGTATTTCACATCTATTACAGAAGAAAATTTCTTTTTATAACGCAGGTTTTTATAAATTCGATAAGAAGTTTGGATTCTTAAGGATTAAGATGACTTTCAGGTGATTCTGGCTGCACAGTTATAAATGGCAATTTAAAAGGCATGTCCATATTGGAAACCTTGGTTCGCATCCAGATGTTACAGTTTGAACTCGAAAATCAACTGCCGTTATTTCCCCTTACGAGCTAACCTCCAGTCGTCTTTCAGAGATCCTTTGATTAGGAACCAAAAATCAACACGAGTTCGAGTAGTCATTTTCGTTGAACCCCAATTAACGGAATGATGTTTTGCGAATAACATGTGTGAATGATTCATTTTGAATGATTGCAAATTTGAATGTTATAAATATTTCTATCAGTTTTGTATTAAATTCTGACTTTCTAAAATAAATAAGGAAACTTAAAAAAATTAAAGCAAATAAGGAAACTGTATGAAATTTATTAAGAAAACTCAAATAAATAAGAAAACTGAATGGAACCTAAAAAGAGCTTTCTTGGTTTAAGTAAGAAAACTGAAGATAAGATGTAACTGAAGTAAAATAAGAACTTCAATGAAATGAAACTGAAGTGAATAATGAAACTGAATGAAACTTATTAAGAAAACTGAAATAAATAAGGATACTGAATGAAACCCAAGAAAACTCAAGTAAATAAGAAAACTGAGTGATAAGTAATTAAAAAAAATTAAAGCAAATAAGGAAACAAATTATAAGGAATAAAAAGGAATTAAATTAGGAAGGAATTAAATTATATCCACTTTACTTATTAAAGCAAATAAGTAAAGTGGAAAACCGTGCTTCCTATCTGCTGTTTTTGTTACTTTCATAAAATTGAGTTTCATCGTCCCGATAGCCCAAAAAGTTTTCAATAGAAGCTGGCTCTATGTAAGGATCCCCATCAAACTTAAAATTACTTCAACCTGAAGTCATCGGCAGGCACTCCAAACATTGAGGGAGGTACAAGACGTTATTAGACAGTGCCTCAAAAAGCAAAATGAAAGACGCGCCATGAATGCATAGGACCGTGCATATCAGTGTCATTGGATGCTACTGACGCAGGGAAGAAATATTGCTTATTATTTTTTTTTTCAAACGGGGATATTAAACTTGCCGCTGAAGCAATACTCCACTTCTGTACCATGGCTGCTGTTAGATTTTGGTATTTTTTCACTTTACTTAAGTCATTTTTATTTCGAAAATTGGAGGAAATCTAGGGTTTGAGTATTGTTGAGATAACAAATAAGCGTAAGAGTTATTATAATGCGAAATATATGTATGTATTTAGGCTATGTTAGTGTTCTACTAGAACAGATTAGTCTGACTAAAGATTCTCAAAAGCCTCTGTCACGTTTTCTAAGTGCTATCATAAAAACATTGATCTGGCTAACTTAATACTCTACTTATACGTCAGCTTAAAAATGCTCGGTGTTTAAAAAAAATGACGCACTTAAAATGATAAGCCGGTGTTTCAAAGCGGAATGGTTTTTGTTGCAACAAAATTGAACATGACAAAAGTTTTAGGGACTCCAGATATTGTAAAATGACTTTCAAAAATACACGTAAATCCATGCTATCGAAACGTAATCATTCTGTGAAGAATAAAAAATTTCAACTTACTAAAGCACAAAAAAATTGTCATAGTAATATTTATTAAAAGTAAATAATTATTTAATTTAACTATCGCTAAGATGTTGAAATTTTACCGGCTTAATTTTGGGTTTGGATGAAATTTGTATTATAAGACCTGTTCTGCAAATTGATCCCACAATTTAAAACGAATGAAGCATCTTGGAAAGGATTCTCACCCTTTCCAAAGTGATTTTCCAACCTACATATGCATCGTGTTCATTTTTGGCTTTAACATAGGATTTCAGTTCAGCTCGCTCAAGAACCACAGTCTGTTTAGCCGTCGTGTGCACAAAATGACCGTAGAAGACAAATCAAACCAAACAGCTCAAATCTTCAAGACGTCCCATATCTATGCCGAGCTGATTGGAAGAAAGATAAAAAAATCAAAGAGCTGCAATACCTAGGCATATGATGATGTCATCTCTGTGAGCGGATTTGCAAGGGAAGCGAGTGGAAAGAACGAAATAAAGGAAGCAAATTGATGAATGAAGGAAACAGAAGGATCTTGAAATCGACGTCCAAAGGCTCTTCGACAGTTATCCGTACAGCTCAAGGACATCATTCATACGCTAAATTTCGACGACGGTCCCTGTATCCACTTCGTCCATCTGCATAAGAGTCCCTCTGCCTTCTACAATACGAATTTCGTTTTCACTTTCATTGTCTATAAGACGAAATTATAAAATGTCGCTAATTTGTGGATTTCACACGTATACATTTAATTTCATTGTTACATTCAGTTAGATCTCATCAATACCTTTGAAACGATCACTCTCATAACACGCCTGGATCGCGAGATACAACAGTGGGAACTAGGCACGCTGCACTAGATTGTAGGTCACCTAATATACATGATGGTATAGTTAGCTTTTCCAAATGATGTATGGTTTCGATGTAATTAACATTTCAAACTGGACAAGAAAACAAAGTTCCAATCCTGAATCGGCTGTGCTCGCGAACCTACTTTTTTTTTAGGTGTTTTCCCATCAAAACCCTTTGTGATTCATTGTAAGGTGTTCTCGTAATATGGCAAAAGATGCATTTATGTATATACGATCGTGTAACATTGCGACGGTAGTGTTAATGCCACCTTTCCCTTCTGTGTCTGTCCCGATCTGTTTAACACTCAGGATTAACGAATTAACTATTGGGAGATTTTTTTTTAATACCTTTTCAGGGGGCCTGAATGGCCGAGTGGCTAACGCTCTGGCGCTCGGTGCAACAGGTTTCGGATTCGAGTCCCGGCAGTGCCATGGTTGTTTGTAGTGGTTCGAAATCCACTTTAAACCGTAAGTTCCGGTCCTAATATGCTCGTACAGCGTTGCGGGGGCATTGTTACTCCGCATTCGTAGCTTATCTTCAAGTTAAACGCTCTCCCTGGGTAATGCAAAGTGAGTAACGTCTGTGCAGCGCTTACCTTAAGGCATCAAAGACCAAGCTGTCTAAGTGTTTGCCTGCTGCATTAGAAAGAAAAAAATATCTTTTCGTGCTCACAAAGAGACCCTTCAAAGCAGCTTTCAATATATTGTTTCTTCAATTTGATAATAAAGTGTTTGTGCTTTTTTGTGTTTATGGATTTAATAATTTGTTGATGCGTGTCATTGACTTTTGGGAAAGAAGTGAGTAACAGCGGTGCTAAATGGTGCTAAATGAGTAACAGCGGTACAGCCCTTGCTTACGGCATTAAGATTAACTGTCTCTGTATTGACTGCTGCATTAGAACAACAACAACATTCATATGTATACAATAAAGTAACAACAAGTATTGCACGATTTACAGACAGTCTTGTCGCTGCATTGAAAGTGTTTCGTTTCGGTCTGTTCCGCGGAGCAGAGACGACCCCTCCCCCCTTTCCTGGGGGGAGGTGGAAGAGGGGGGGAGAGGATGATGACGCGTCCAGTCATCCGTGTGACGGACGCTCTGTTATTACTGTTGAGAGTGTACCTCTCAATGCACTCCTTCTGGTGGCAGTTGCAAGAAGTGGGGGGGGGGAGTAACGGAGCAGACGATTTCTCCCGTTCGAAAAAGGGAGAGCAAATCTGGCGTGGCCGAGTGATTGGCTTTTTTCACATCCTTCAAAGAGTATTGCTTTCGTCATGTCGTTGCGCCTGACGCTTCCCTTCAGTGCCATCGGGACGGCTTTTTCATAACCGAAAACACGAATGAACAAGAGCGATACAAAAAAAGAGAGAGGCAATGTTTTGATCTGTTAGAATGTGGACAAAAAGGGTATTCCTTGTCACCGTGTCAAATAATAATAATAACCATAAAATAGATAAAGTCATTATAATATTTTTCTCATCTAATGTTCACCTATAAAGTTATGCGACCGATTTCCTTTTTCGTAACCAGTTGCAACAAGGTTTCCAAATCTGTCCCCTTTACTCCACAAAACATAATTCACAGTTTTAGTGAAATTTATGAAGCGTTTGGCTAAAGATGGACACGACCATTATTTGCTTTTTGAAATAAAGTTTTCAATTTGAAGTCACAACTGAAATGAAAATCTTTCTGAAACTGGACAATCCACATAATCCGAGCATTTAACCAATTCTTCCAATTCACGCATTCTAGTAGACGCGAATGACAAACAAAATGCAATAGTTGTAATTAATTGTTTTTGTTATGGACCTATTTAGAAAAATATATGCCGACTCGTGGCAACGTTCGCATTAACATAAGGGCTGAGGTTCAATCCGATGACGGCTTTGTTGTAGATACTGTTTCAAATACGAGGAGACTCGATGGCCGATGTTACATTCATCATCTTGCCTCGTGAGTTGGGCTACCTGGTGAGAATTTTCCACATTTTCCCCAATGCGAATGCGTGTAGCCCCCTAAAATCCTTCAGGAAGGCATTCCCTCCTTCTTCGGAGACTCGGAGGCAAGTTACACTTCTACTTACAACTGCTCCATCACAACGGAAGCTGTATCCACCTTTCCCTCCATCTATGAGTAGATTACTCATGTGGAGTGTCTGTCCCATGCTTCTGAACACTGAGGATTAGTCACAACAACAGAAAAGTATTTTTAAGAAAATGTGTAGTATCTTTTTTTTATGTTGCCCATTAGAATGAAAATTACAAGAATCGGTGATGGCTCATCGATTCAAATTGCTTATTGAGAGATTTTTTTTTTTTTTTTTTTTTATCTTTTCATGCTCACAAGTAGATCATTCAAAGCAGTTTTCAATGTTTTTCAATTTTTAACTTCAAAATAAAGTGTTCGTATCTTTCTGTGTTTATGGATTTAGTAGTTGGTTGATGCGATTCGTAGATTTTGGGGAAAGATCCTAATGTAATCTTCAGAAGGCCGACTTGTTGAATTGGAAAATTTTCTACTAATCTCTTCTAACTGATCGAATTTTTAACTGGAAGCGACAATCAGTATAATATTTGCCTGCGTGTGCTTCATATAAATGCGAAGCTCATTTTTCTATTTAGGATCTTTCATACGACCACTAAACTATTCAGACGCGAGTCAAGCCCACCCAAAAACAACAATGGAAAAGAATCAGGGGCTTTTATCAGATGATTCTATGCAAACTAGGGACCAAACGCAGAATAGGAATTTTTTGATCACGAAAGTATTTCATTCTTTTTAATAAAAATTCTAGGAATTTTCCAAAAATTGAAAATGGCACATTATGAAAGAGTATAAGCGGGTTGGATTGTTAAAACTGAGAAAACTTTCCTTTTAAAATGCTCTATTACGATTGTAAATGTCATCGAGTCATTTAACATAAGCTTTGCCATATCACTTTGAGACTGTTCCCGCGGACAGAGAAACGGATCTGGTATGATTTTCGATTTTTTTGGCCAAATGAAATTCGTATTTAATGTAATTGTTTGCTGCAACTGAATATTTTTTTTTTGACTCTATTGTTAGTGAATAGACAGTTGAAAGTCATGGATTATTTGAATTGTCTGTCTCCCGCGGAAAATAAATAATTTTTCCCATTGTTATCCAACGAGAAAATGCTTTCTACTTAAATGAACACTAGAGATTTTCAGAAAATCATTTCGTAGGTTATTCAAATCATTAGTAATCCAACAACTACCACTGAATCAGTGTTGAAATAAAACAAAAAATATTTCCATTCTTTAAGTAGAAAAATGATGAAAATCAAGCAGAGATCGACTTCTATTCACAAACCGATGAAACCAGTCCCATGACTTCAAACCAATTACTGAACTTTATTTACTTTGCGGATTACTTTAACTTTGCGGAATTAGTTTGACAAAAGAAATGTCTCCAACAAGGAGTGTAGTCTGACAAAATATTCCTCCGTATAATTACACGGTGTCCTTTTAAACAGCTCTAGGTACAAAACAATGACAATCGACTCTCCTGCTACATGTTCCTTAATCCGGAACGCTCGAAACCATGCCGGATTATCCACCATCGATAGAGTTTGAACAGCCGACGCATATTCTGAACCTATGTAGACACTATAAATATTCGACAAGGTATTTCGTCATTCTAGATAAATACAACATCAAAATTCATGAAATGAACTAAATATTTTTGTATTGATAAAAAAACACAGCATAAATGAAATTTTTATTTACAATGATAGTTAAAACAAATTGTGATACGTTATTTTATGGCAAGAAAAATACACACAAGCATCACTGTTTAGAAAAGTATCTGATATCAAGCTGCTTCATTGATACGGATGTCTTTTTCAAACAGTCGCTACGAATTATGCACTAATTGATGCGTTCTGCAGATGGACGAGTTCTAACAAGTACTGAATTGGAAAGTGATAATTGCGATAACGGCTATGCCGGATGAGCGATTTTGCAGAAATGACCCGCAAATAATCACAAATGAAGGCAGCGTCGTTTAGTTTAATTTGTCGCTCTACGGTCATCTTGTGCACACGAGGGCTAAACAGACCGGGACCTACAGTTTAAAGGCAGCCTTGTGTCGTGAATTAGAGTTCAAAGTCCAATAAATGTTCTAATACACGCGAAACATTTTTTTTTCTTTCTAATGCAGATGGCAAACACTTAGACAGCTTGGTCTTGGATACCTTAAGGCAAGCGCTGCACAGACGTTACTCACTTTGCATAACCCGGGGGCGCGTGTAACTTGAAGATAAGCCATGGACGCGGAGTAACAATGCCCCCAAAACGCTCTACGGTCATATTCGACCGGGACCTACGGTTTAAAGTGGATTCCGAACCACTACACACATACATGGCACCGCCGGGACTCGAACCCGAAACCTGTGGTACCGAGGGCCAGAGCGCTAGCCACTCGGCCATTCTGGCTCTATACACACGAAACATCTGAAAGCGAATAGCTGCCGGGTTATAGAAAATGACGAACCAATGAATGCTGGAGGAAAGAGCGCCTACTGTACTTTTATTTAACTTTCCAGGATTCTTGACTCTCAATGAATATGTTTGCCAGAAATGATGTCGGGAAAGTAAAGTGAAAAGTCTGCTGGAAAACTATTCGATTTAAGGAATACATTTCACCTGGCTGACTTTCACCTGATGGCCGAGTGGCTGGCGCTCGGTACCACAGGTTTCGGGTACGAATCCCGGCGTTGCCATGGGTGTTTGTAGCGGTTCGGAATCCACTTTAAACCGTAAGGTCCCTGTCCTAACATGATCGTAGAGCATTGCGGGGGCATTGTTACTCCGCGTCCGTGGCTTACTTTCAAGTTACACTCGCCCCCTGGATAATGCAAAGTGAGTAACGTCTGTGCAGCCCTTATGGCATATAAAGATTACGGTCTTTTTGCCAGCTGCATTAGAAGGAAAAAAAAACTTTCACCGCGTAATATTAAACACGTTAAGCAAAAATATCGAAATAACATCAGAAGACTTTGCCCTCTTGCAAGAAATTTCTCTGCTAACAGGTAAAAAAAACAATAAATTGCTATCAAATCCATACTGTGTTATCTCCTTTTGACCTGTTTGGACCTACACAGTCACCCAAAACTTGACCTTCCGAAAAATTATAGATGTAAATAGGACTTAATTAATGAAAACATTAATAATTCAATCAAATTATTTTTCACTTTAAAAATAATTTAAAATTTTTTTTCATTTCTTCAATAATCTGGGTCAACCGTAAAAACCTGGCAATACAAAAATTTAAGTACACAGCCTAACGAACAACTAACTTGGTTTATTTAACGCCTAACGAACAAAGCCTAGAAAACCAAGGCCTAGAAAAATTTTCCTTTAATTCTGATCCCATTTTTCTGTACATTCATTCTAAGCAATATTTTTTTTAACTCGCTAATCACCCTTTTTAGATTTCTGAGCATTGCCGTCATGTTTTTATGCTTATAATTTAGTTGATACAGGATATGAAAATCAGTGCTGTCCAGTAAATCGTTGACTTTGCTAAACAGGAGGGTGAAGGAATAAATTCCGGTTTATCGGGTTACAGTCCCTCGTCACTATCACTTAAAATTGCTTCAGTAGTAAGGTGTGCTTTTTCCAACATAAGTAAGGTTCAATAATCCTTGTGGCTAGCTAGTGGCGGCGAGTTGGAGACAGAGGTTCGAATCCGTTGGATGCCTCTGTTGCAGTCACTTCTTCAGAAACGTTATTTCGACAATATGTGTACTGTATGGTGGGAGTTTTTCGGTTTTTCTCCCATACACATGGGGTGCACAGATCTCTAAAAATATCCATTGGGAGACAATGCTCTGCCTTCATCACCCGTTGTTCATAAATGGAAGGCGAAGCTGACAGATGTTTAAAAAGAAGGCAAACAAACACGAAAAACATGGTATTCACAAAAGAACTTGATTAAAACCAAACATTTTTTTTTGAAGAGAGAGAAAAAAAAAAGGAACTTATTATTATTACTATTGTTATGAATCTGCATAACAATGATTTTCATAATATCTCAACATATTCTGTTCGAGACTCACCGATGTTCCTCTCATTTCTAACTGGTAGGAGGTTGAGCAGCCCGATATATGATAGGGGGGATCAGGTGTGGAGAAAAGAAAAGGAGACTCGAGGGCGATTGTGACAATGTCTGTAATGCAACGATATTCAAGTTGCCTGATTGGAAATTTCCAGGTTTTCTCCCATACGACACACATGTGTGGAAATTACCTCTAAAAACGGCTGCTCTGGGGCCTGAATGGTTGAGTGGCTAGCGATCTGGGGATCGGTACCACAGGTTTCGGGCTCGAGTCCCGGCGGTGCAATGAATGTTTGTAGTGGTTCGGAATCCACTTTAAGCCGTAGGTCCAAGTCTCATTTGGCTGTAAAGAGCGTCACGGAGCAAAAAGTCAGACTTCTACCTACGGGTGCTCCATCACAACAGAAGCTGCCCCCTTTCCCTCCATCCATGAGTAGATCACTCATGGGATGCCCGTCCCGCGCTGCTGGACATTGAGGATTAGTCACAAACAATGGCTGCTCTCTCCTCTCTTTCTCTTCTAGACATACTGTCAGTAGTCTGTTCGTGATCTACATGAGACCAACTGATGTCCATCGTCACCTTCATGACAGGTTGGATACTGTATAGTTCGAGATTCGGGGTGGAAGAAAAAATAAAAGAAAGGTGAAAAAATCCATTCCGATTTTTTGGGGTTACATTCCTCCTTCACTGCATCACTCAAAATACTTTAATCGTAGATTTTTTTTTTTTAGTCCTTGTGACTAAGGGGACTTATCCTCTTGTTGATAATTTCTGCATCGCTCCAAGGTTAAGCAGCAGTGATTTAAATGGCCACAGAAGCACCGGGACCTGTGCTGCAGAGATAGCTGCACTCTTCCCACCCTCCTCCGAATGGATCAAGTCCCCTTCTGCCAAGAGGGGTGGTCGAGGGGGGTGTAATGGATGGCGGGCGTATTTGATAGGAACCATCCGTCAGGAAGGCGGCGATGGAGTGCAGGCCCTTCACTTCAATTCACAGCCCCGGGTGATGAATGACTCACGGTGGTGAAATTTATTAAATTTTGCAACGCTTTACTTCACAATAAAAATGGTTCTCCGAGAGGTCATGAGAAATCCGATCTTTATTGTGTTTCTTTTCTTTTATCTCCTTGGAAGGAGGGGAGCAGCACATTAAACACAAAGGGTTTTTTTCTTCTGCTTCGTGTTCTTCGGAGATCTTCTATGCCCTGGTATCACTTCATAGAGGTCGCAGTCATTGGTTTGGCCGGTTTTTCCTGGGTTTTTTTTTTAGCATAAAAACATAAATGCCCCTCTAGAGAATCAGCACGAAGACAAATCTCCAGGTAAAATATTGTGATGTGCCATTTGTTTAATATTGGATTGCAAACAAAAAAAAGGCCCTCTTTTTAAATATTCGATTGTAATTAGTTACCAATATAATATACAACATGTTCGAGTGCCACATGTTTAATAATCTACCGTAATTGGGAGCCTTTATAAATATTGGAGAGCTTTACGCTTAATATTCGACTGCAATTGGCCGCAACTAAGTAACAGGTGAGCTGAAAAGTTCATAATCTGACACATAGATGGCGCTACTAGTATTAAATCCATATGATTTTTAATTAGCCGTAACCTTCAAAAGATACGTGTATAAATTTGACAGCTGTTGCACTATTAGTTATAGCCACCTGTTATAATATTGGCGAGTGTTACTTGTTTAATATTCGTCTGTAATTTGTCGCCATTATAATACTGGACAGCGCCACGCTTAATATTCGACTGCAATTGGCCGCAACTAAGTATAATATTGGCGAGTGTTACTTGTTTAATATTCGACTGTAATTGGTCGCCAATATATTATTGGCGAATACCACTTGTTTAATATTCTGTTACAATTGGGTGACTATTTAATATTGGTGATTGCAATAAAAAGGGTTTTTTTTTGTATTAGGGTACATTTTATTACATTTTTAAACTGAAGAATTTACATTTTTAGTGGGAGATACAGGGTTTATCTTATACGAACTCTTCCTAGAGTTCGTGTAAAATATGTCAACAAGTCTTATCTAGACAATAAGTCTGATCATCCTCTCTTTTCTGACATTCTCTCGTTGTCGTGATATAGGGAAGCCTTCATTGGGTATGGGAAATATGGCAAATGGGAGCATTCCATTGGTACGAGGAACATGACGTCTTCGGTAAGTTTGGCAAAGTGTTGCCTCACAGCTGACAGAAAGGTTTGTTACTCATGAAGACTTTTGTCCATCGGTCAATAATCCTGTTGAATTGGGGGAAAATGAAACTCGAACTAAAATTTTAGGAAACTAAATAAAATACTTTTAAAAGACCATCCGAAAAGCTCACCTCATCGGCCATCGGTGGTTTTGTTCGCGCCAAACAAAGGTTGAACACGAGGCCCACCAATGTTAAAAAAATAATAAATAATAGAAAACATAAACTAAATCAAATTAAAATAGTTTTAATTTCATTTCAGCTTATGATATGTGAACAAAATTTATCATTTATTTCCTTAAAAGATAGCTCAATAAAATTCCATAAATATAGCTAAATCATAGACACTACTGTGAGAAAATATAAACAATAATGCCTTCCTCTGTTTAAATAGCAACACTATTTCACCAATTTCAATGCAAATATCAAATATTTTATTACAAAAACCTATATATATATATTTAGTAAAGACATGAATATTGTAATCATATAATATAAGTTTCACTTAAGACACGTTTTCTAATGTCTGAATTCTCAATATCAATCAAGCTATTTCGTAGCTACAGACTTGCTTCAATTCATGCTATTTCATTTCAAGGCATTTTTTTTTAATGTTCGGCATTCCATAATTTCAAATAATCGGAAAAATAATTAACTGTGCATTTTTTGCTGTATACTAAGCTTAGCTTCTATAAAATAGACAAAATATTACTCAAATTTTTTAAAAAGCAATCAATATTTACTTTTTTGCTTTAACTTTAAATCCTAATTAGAACTGACTTCATAAATATTATGTATTTGTCCCGTATGTGCCCCGCTTGAGTGATATTCAACAGAAACAATTCAATTGCGGATTATAAAAATGTCAACATACCAAAATACAGGATCTTTTCAGGACTTTTTGCAGAAATCCACCATTTCTGATAAACCAGTTATATGAGAGGTATTTTCAGCTTAAGCTGGTTTACAAGAATTCGAATCGAGAATCGAATACAATTCAGAATTCTAATCATCCCGAATTAGATGAAAAAAAATCATCGACGGAGTATGGAAAATGATGTGTCTTTCTAAGCAAATGTCAGATTCGGGTAACAACAACAGTATTAAAGATGAAACGAAAGAACTGGAAAAATTCATGGAAAGAAAAAACAACGTAAAAACAATGTAAGCTTAGATTACGTCCAGTACTAACAGCTCTTTTCATAACATTCTTCAAAATCTTAACATTGACTAAACTTTCTGCTCAATCGTTTGGATAAATTTATTCCCGACTCGAAAAATGATTTTACAAACATTGCAAAAGAACATAAAGACAGCTTCTACATTTCAGCTGAGTCATCAGTTAAAAATCTTAAAGTCAATTGGATGGTATTAATGACTCCGATGAAAATCCCATAGTTCCCAATCTTAGAAACTCAAACCTCAAACAAATTTTACTGACTAGGATTTTCAATTTTAACTTCGATTTTCAAGAAATTAGTAGAAAATTTGTCGCTAATTTTTTTTTTTTTTTTTTTTTTTTTTTTTTTTTTGCTAAAAAATGCATTAGGATCTACCACGAAAATAATGAATCGCATCAACAAATTATTCAACCCTGAAGTACAGAAAATACTAACACTTCCTCATTTATCCAAAAATTGAAAGAACGTTGAGAGTTTTGAAAGGTCTTGCGAGAATTGAAGATATCAAAAACTCAACAAATTGAACTGTATTTCAAAGTTGCTAAATTTATCCAGTTGAAAAACTAAAACAAAAATCTATACTACCCATATTCCCGGTGGAAATCCAATATACACCTAATTTGGATGAGATATTCAAAGCTAATAAAGTGATCTATCAAAGTCTAAAATTATAGCGAAATGAACTCAATAACATAATACTATCTATAGTTGCAACTATCCCTTTAATGCAAGTTCCAATTGCAAATGATGTCCTGGGGGATTCAAAATAGGACAAAACTAGAGAAGTCCAAATAAAAAAAAATCAGAAGGAGGCGCAGTACTATGGCCTGTCTTGAACACATTTGCAGAGAAGGAGAAGAATGGAACGGATGGGATGAAATAAGGAAACAATGCAGGGTGTAAACATGAATTGAAAGTTCATCCTATAAGATAGTCATCTTGAAATCTACTACATATTCTTCTACAGTTGGCCACATCACTCATATCCATATGCTCAATGACATGCTAAAGTTCGACTCTACTCACTTTGTCTGTCGATATACAGCTTTTGAATACGTCTTGAATCCATCTATATTTTGCAATACATTTCCTTGAATTTTGCTTTAATCTTCTTGAGGAATTACAGAGATTACAAATTGCCATGAAAGATTTCACTTATTTTTGGATTTTTCACGCATAAATTTCATTTTATTGTTATTCTTATTGCTATATTTTGTTAGACCTCGTCGAGAGCTTTCCCGTGGGACCTTGTTCACTCCCATAAATCTTCTGAATTCCGAGATATAACAGCTGGAATCGCGCCAGATCGCCGGATTTCTGCTTCCTCCTGCTCCAATCCTTCAACTAGAATCTTTCCTTCTACTTTTACTCGAAGATAGATTTAAATTTTCCAAATTATGTATAGTTTTGAAGTAACTAACATTTCAAATTGGGAATGAAAGCGTAAGACTGCAATCCTAAACCTCTTACCTCCAATCCTAAACCCGCTAGTACCTATTTAATAGACGTTTTCCCCTCCAAAAATGTGTATGCACAAAAATGTCTGTAGAAATATTGTCACCATAAAATGTATACTCCTAAAATTCAAAAGTAAGTGAAATAAGTCAACAGTCGGCTTATAGGCAAAGTCAACATTTTAAAATGTCGGCTTATAGGCAAAGAAGATGCAAGCAGCATTCGTGGAAAAGTTTTAAAGAAAATAAGGGATTCATGATGAATCCAAAAAGCCATATGCAGGTAGACAAACAGGAATACAGAGATCGAAGTTTAACAGGAACACCTAGTACGAGTGATGTCGGATAACTGTAGCCAATGAATATATGATGTGAATAACTGTAGCCAATGGATATATGATGTGGATAACTGTAAAAGCCTTTGCATGTTGTGAACTGCCTTAACATGTTGATTTCAAGAGGGCCAGTGTATCGGATGTTTCAATAAATTTCTATACTAATTAATTTCTTCCTTTCATTCACTACACTTTCGTCGCCGTTTCCCTGCAAATCTGTTTACATATATGCTTTGACAGATCAAAGTACTTTCTCGTTGATGTTCATTGACAGCCTTAGCGGATGTTTGCCACGAAGCGACACTGGTGAAGTTTAAAAAAAAAAGCTGCTTTTCCTCACCAAAGCTATTTCATGCGAAAAAGGCAATGCAATGTTAAAACATCCTGTGACTCAACTAGCCTTATCTAGCTGTAATCAACTTCCCTGAACTAGTCGGATTTCTTGTCCAGCAGAGCTGGGGAATCGATTTAAAAATCCGACTTCTAACTCTTTTATAAAATTAATTTTTAATTTTTTTCAAAATTCTATGAATATTAAAATTAAACGTTAAAGAGGCAATTCAATTGTATCCTTCAATCATACAACCAGTATCAAGAACAGTTACTGCTTCAGCGCAAACCAAGTAAGTTTTTTCGAGGCTTCTAAAATCTATCTGGATCCACAATGAAAGGAGATATTGTAGAAGCTATTTTATTATTAAGAACAAAATAAGATCCAATGTATTACTAATAGAATATCTTTCTGCATAAAGTGTACAATTTTCTTTTACTCTTCTTCAGCTATTCTAAATCACTTTGATACTGTTAATTTTATAGGTTATATGTATTCTTTGCAAGCATATTTAATATGTTTTTTAAGCGAGTGCAAATAAAACGCATACGTTATTAAAAAAAGTACTTTGTTACGCAAAAACTGTTTTCATACTGTTTTTAAGTCCGTTAGTGAAGATGATAGTTCATAAAATTACGGTAAAGAATCCATATTCGGTGTAAAGAATTTGACTCAGGAAAAAGTGTTTTGACTGACTTCGAATTCCTGATGTTCAAAGTGTTCACCGCGTATCTGAAGAGCCGATTGGAGGGAGACTCAGAGGGTAATAAGTGAAAGTGAAGTGAATTCGTCATGAAATTTCTTTTGAATTATTTTTTTTTATCTTTATAAGCAACCAGCTTTTCGCATGAATTGCGGATGATCATTCTTGGAAAGAGAACGACTTGTTCCCTTATTTGTAGACGAAATTTCATTGATTTCTTTTAAAGAAGAAAAGGGAATTCTAGTTAATGTTCTGCGTAATGAATTCAATGGTGATGTGGTAGAATCTTATCTACATTTTTAGATGAAAACAAATGTAATTCTTTCCATTATGAAATACAAGTTGTTTACAAAAGAATGTCAAACTTTAAAGGAACATCTCCTAAATCAAACAAGCAAGCGCACCAATTGAAATTCTTCATTTGACAAGAGATTCTGTTCTTGGATACTTAAACGACAAATTGCCGCAAAGGTGAATGGTTAGCAGAACAAATGATAAACTCGCCCTTAATCATTTGCCCCCAATAAGCCCTCTTCGAATTTTTTTCTTTAAGATTTTATAAAAAGTAAAACGTTTTTCCCAACCCTGCCGCCTAACATTTTGACGAATTAAAAATGTGAATAACTGCAGTCATCCGAAGCCTGCAACATCGAAGTTGCTATACAAAGTGTATGAAAAATTCTCCTATCGACAGAATATCGTCCGTGTTTCTGGTGGTGGTCACATTTTAAATTTTATACAATATAAATGTACAATGTTTTGTATTAAAGAGATTATAAGGGCATCTCATCTATCAAATAAGCAAGCTCATCAATGCATTGTAATTGTAGGCCTTCAAAGTTGAGGTATTCTTTTGTTAACACCTTGTACATTCTCAAGTTATGCTTTACAGTTTTTTCCTACAAATACTTTCAGAACAAAACACTACAACTGCAAGTTAGACTTGATTAAGTAAAAAAAAAAAAAAAGTAATATATATATAAAAAAAAAATTTAAAGTCAATTTCTCCATTTTTTCACTCTATTGCAGAAAGTCCTTTATAAATAATTTTCATTCATTTTTTTTAAGTTTATCTGGCGCCCTCTATTGGTATATATTGGTATTGGTATGTATATATATATATATATACATATATATACTTAAATCTAAAAAAACTAAAATTAATTAATTAAATTTAATTACTGAATTAATATTTCAAAAAAACTGTATTATCATCCAGTGTCATCCACTACAAGTTAAAAAAAATGTATTTGAACTTGAGTGGATGAATAAAAAATGTTTTATGAACGATTGAAAATTTGAACAAGATATATATATCTATATATACGGAGAGTGTGAGCTAATAGTAGGAATTGAAAAAAAGAGAAAGAATGCGTTTTGAACAGAAGCAGCGAAGGTGGACAAACGATGGACATGTTATGTCATATCTGCATTGAAGAAATTGCAGCCAACCTGATGGCAGCGAAGCAGTTTTGGTAAAATTAAACATGAGACAGGAACATGTCTTAAACCGCTTAAGCCAACCAACTCAAGTCGGAATATAAAAACAAATGCCTACTTTTTATATTTCATTAAAAAAAAACAATATGTGCAAGAATAAAAAAAGCTTGAATGTGAATCTGTTTGTCATTCGTGCGGCCACGATGAGAAAAAGAATCTGGTCATGCGCAGCAATTTATGGATAATTGTGGTAAAAAAGCAGATTGGAAAATTCGTCAAGAGTGATAGAGTGTTCCGAAACCCGTCATTTGGGCGGGAGGCAGATCCTTCTCGGAGGTGATTACAGGGAGAGGGGGGAAAGAAAAAAGCGAAAGAATAAAATCGTAATGAGCCGAAAAATTTCGAGCAGGTGGATCAGAGGTGGAGAAGATTCTGTCCCCTCCCTTACAAATCTCTGGGGGTGATATCAGGCTTACATTCGCATTCTCTTCAATTGAAACGCTAATATATCAGTAAATACCAAATATAGAATATTTGTTACAATTGCAAAACCCTGAATCTAAAATCTTGTGACTTTATTCATAGGTTGGTTTGTCGGTCTACGTTCATTTTGTGCACACTTTAGATTAGTTAGACAGGGACCTACAGTTTAACGTGGATTCCGAACCACTCACGAACATCCATTCCCCCGCCAGGATTCAAACCTGAAGTCTGTGGTGCCAAAGGCCAGAGCGCTAGAAAATAGGCCATCAGTCCGCTTTATTCATAGGCGTTTGTCATAATATATTTAATTATTATTTTCTCCATATTTCATGGACATTTGCACTAAGGGCATATAACCCATGAATCCGCCCATGTGTTGACATAATGGGGATCACCCATTGAGAGTGTCACTATCGTTTGGCGAGGGCGAGGAGCTTTAAGCATAACTGTACTGCTTTAGGTAAGTCCTGTACGATACGATTTAAGTGGCGCAAAAAAATTCATTGAAGATCATGAGGAATCAAAAGACTCGGAGTGTTCTGGACGGTCGGCAATTTCGGAAAATGATTAAAATGTGAAAAACACAAAAAGCAATGCCTAATGATTTGAGCAGAACTTCGGCCGAATATTCAAATGATATCTGAAACTACCAACACTAACAAAGACAATGTATGGAACATTTTAAGGCAGGATCCCGAAAAAAAAAAATGCTTCCAAAAATGTTTCCTAGGGTTCTCACACCAAAACAAATAGTTCTTTGACATACAGTGCTCTTAAAGAAGTAGTTTTCCCTTAAAAAACGGATCTCATTAATTAAAATCAGAAAATGAACTGCGACCTTCTTTTGGTGAGTAGAAAATAAGAATGGGTCAATGTGTGGGGTGAATAGGGTATACATTGAAGCAGACGAACAGTAGGTTAGCTGTAAATTGTAAATAAATAACGTTTTTTTAGTCAGTTAGGAGCCCGATGTCCGAGCGGCTAGTGCTTTGGAGCTCGGAACCACCTGCGGCGAACATTATGGTAGCATTTTTGGTAGCATCAAAACTGAAACAGGACATGTCTCAAAACATTCAAACCAACCAACTTAAGTCGGGATATAAAAATAATTGCCTACTTTTTATGCTTCATTAAAAAAATAATATATGCATTAAAAAAAAAGCCTGAACATGCATCTGTTTGTCATTCGTGTGGCTAAGGTAAGAAAAAGAATCTGGTCATGCGCAACAATTTATGGATAATTGTGGTAAAAAAGCAGATTGGAAAAATTTGTCAAGAGTGATGGAGTGTTCCGAAACCCTTCATTTGGGCGGGAAGCAGATTCTCCTCAGAGGTGATTACAGGGAGAGGGGGGAATGAAAAAAGTGAAAGAATAAAATCGTAATGAGCCGAGAAATTTCGAGCAAGTGGATCGGAGGTGGAAAAGATTCTGTCACCTCCCTTTCTACTCTCTGGGGGTGATTTCAGGTTTACATTCACATTCTCTTCAATTGAAATGCTAATGTATTAGAAAATTCCGAATGTAGAATATTTGTTACAGTTGCAAAACCGGGAATCTAAAGTCTTGTGAGTTTATTCATAGAAGTTTGTCATAAAAGTGTTTGATTAATATTTTTTTCCACATTTGTATGGGCATTTGCACTGTGGGCATATGACCCACGAATCGGCCCATCTGTCGACATGATGCGGAACACTCATTGGAAGTGTTGAAAAATTCATTGAAGGTCGCCAGGAAGCAAAAGACCACGAGTGCTCTAGATGTCCGGCAACTTCGATAAACTATTAAAATGGGAAAAACACCCAAAACAGCCATATAATTCTAGCAGAACTTCGACCGATTGTCCGAATAATGTCTGAAACCACCAACACTGATAAAGACAATGTATAGAAAATTTTACGGAAAGATCTCAAAAAAAAAAAAAAAAAAAAAAAAAAAAAAAAAAAAAAAAAAATCTGCCAAAATGGTTCCTAGGGTTCTCACACCAAAACATAGTTTTTTTTTTTTTTTTTTTTTTTTTTTTTTGACACACAGCACTCTTAGAGTAGTAGTTTTCAATTGAAAAACGGATTGTCCAGCCATTCTTCTGATGAATCACTTTGTGACATTTTTCTTTTTCCCAAAAATAAATTCTGCACTAAAAGGAACTCGTTTGGTGTCATTGAGCGTTGTTAAAAAAATTTCGAAGAAAAATTTCGAGCAGGTGGATCAGAGGTGGAAAGGATTCTGTCCCCTCCCTTAAAAGTCTCTGGGGGTGATTTCAAGTTTACATTCGCATTCTCTTCAATTGAAATGCTAATATATTAAAAAATACCAAATGTAGAAAATTATGTAGTTGGAAATGTAGTTGGAAAACTTGTGAGAATCTTGTGAGTTTATTCATAGGAGTTTGTCATAAAAAATATTTGATTATATATTTTTTCCACATATCATTGACATTTGCACTAAGGGCATATTATCCATGAATCCAAAATCCAACATTTGCCCATCTGGGGTCACAGAAGAACCTATTAAACATTTGATTTATGACTGTGCAAATTGATCAAGAGAAAGAATGAGTCTTCCTTTAAATTTTAAACAGATATCCCTTAAAAATCTGCTATCAACTAATAAGACCAGACTCATCCTAAGAGATATTATGAAAAAGAGAATCTATAGGTTATTGAAGATCTATAATTACTCTAAATAAATACCAAACTTTTAATATGTTGAGATCTATTCAAAGATGACTTTTATATATTTTTATTGTTGCTGATAATGTATTTATATGTTCAGTTTTCAAGATACAGGAAATTCTCCTGTTTACCTTTATTTATAAATTATATGCTTTTGTCTGACTTGGCTGCGTTTATTACACGATAGCAGTGTTGTTGTGAACCCGCATTGTTTATTTTATAATGTTTGTTTATATAACCATATACTGAGATTTAGGAATTGCGAAACATCGTTTGGTCTTATAATAAAAAATAAAATTTATTTGGATAAAGAATTCATTGTGAATGATAAAAAAAAATCGTTCAGCAATCACAATTCATCAAACTTTCTGTATGCAAAACAAAAACAAGTAATATAAACTCATGTTTGTAAAAATTACAACACCATGAAGGACTTACACGAGTGAGCCGAAATTTTCAGGAAATGCAAATTAGCGCATGATATGCAAATGATTAAAATTTCAAATCCGTAGCGCATGCGTATGCTGAACAGTTCACTCTGAACGGCGGATGGATCCGAATAAATAGACGGCTGTAGCGAGGCATGTATGGTTATCGGTGGTTATCTGCTAGTGGTAAACGTTAGCTCAATCGTTACTTCTGCCTCTTCGACGAAAGAGAGCGAGATTTGAACAACTTACAGAGTTTGAACGCGGGAGAATCATCGGCCTTCGTGGAGCTGGATTGTCTTATCATGCAGTAGCCGCTCGTGTGCAGCGTAACAGCAACACAGTGATGCGTCTTTGGAAGCAGTGGACGGACGAGTGTCGGACAACTCGGAAATCCGGGAGTGGACCCCGAAATGTGACATCAGCTCGCGATGATAGACACCTGGTCCGCATGGCGCTGACGGACCGTACAGCTTCCTCTAGACAATTGGCAGCACAGTGGTCAATAGTTACAGGTGTTTCATTGTGTGCTTCATCAATTCGTAGACGTCTGCTGCAGCGGGGACTGCGTGCAAGGACTCCTTTATACAGGATCCCTCTCACGCTAAACCATCGCCGCCTGCTGCTACAATGGGCCGCTAAGCATAGAGACTGGCGTGCTGATTGGCCGCATGTCGTGTTTTCTGATGAATCCCGCTTTAATTTGTGGTACCATGATGGCCGCATTCGCGTCAGACGCTATGCTTGTGAACGCCACCTTCCGGAGTGCATTATCGAACGCCACAGTGGACGAACACCCGGAGTTATGATCTGGGGTGCCATAGCATATCATGTACGATCTCATTTGCTAAGAATTGTGGGCAATCTGAACAGCAGCCGGTACATCAGTGAAGTCCTACAGCCCCAAGCTGTTCCCTTCCTTCAAAGCTTGCCAGGCGCTGTATTTCAACAGGACAATGCCCGCCCTCATATCGCTAGGACTGTTCAATCCTTCTTTGCAACGCGGCAAGTACAGCTTCTTCCTTGGCCTGCGTATTCCCCGGATATGTCGCCGATTGAACATGTGTGAGATTTCGTTGGTCGGCGTCTCGCTTCTGCAGACGAACTTTGGGTGCGCATATAAAAAATACGGAATGCTCTTCCTCAGGCAGACATTCAAAATTTGTTTGGCTCCATGCCACGTCGTGTAGCAGCACTTATTGCGGCGCGTGGTGGCTACACAAAATACTGATTCCGATCTCTTGTTATTGTTTGTTTGCTATGAACATTTAATCATTTATTTGTACTACTACCACTCAACTGTGTATTAAATTTCATTCAATTATGACGATTCCTTCATGGTGTTGCAATTTTCCCAAACATGAGTTTATAAAAAAAAATTTAAAGTCAATTCCTACTTTTTCTTCGCTATATTGCAGAAAGTCCTTTATAAATAATTTTCATTCATTTTTTCAAGTTTATCTGGCGCCATCTATTGGTAGATACATGCAACTCAAATCTAAAAAAAACTAAAATGAATGAATTAAACTTAATTACTGAATTAATATTTGAAAAAACTATATTAACATCCAGTGTCATCCACTACAAGTTTAAAAAAAAATTTATGTGAACGTGAGTGGATGAATAAAAAGTATTTAATGAACGATTGAAAATTTGAACAAGATATATATACGGAGAGTGTGAGCTAATAGAAGGATTGAAAAAAAATTTTATGACTCATTGTCTTAATTTGAATGAATGCTTTGCACTCAGTCCAAACAGACCGAAGAACCTCAAAACGCCGAATGTTAAAGTGTAGGGGGAGAGAATCTTTATAGTGCTCGAAAACCGTATCTGCCATTTAACACGAAGCTCATAATCCGTGCAAGCTTCTAACTGTCACCGCAACAGAGAGGCATAAAAAAAAGAGCATGAAAAGGGGTGGACTAACCCCCTTTTCCCCTCCCACTCTTCGAAGCGAAGTGAAGAAAACTTTCCCGAGTCGTTCCGAGTGAGTGCCTGACCTGGGAACTCGTTCTGCTCAATAAAACCGTAACTGCGGCCTTCTTTTTTTTTTCATTCGACCCCCGTTAACACTACCAAACGACTAGTTTTAAAAGGGGATCCACCCCCATTCCTTCCACCACCCTCTTTTTTTGTCGCCTCCAAAAGAGTTTAAGATGTCGGTTCGAGATTAGAAGGCTCCGCTCCGGTGGTTGGACACGGCCACTAAAGGGAAGCTCTCTGCCACCCCCACGATGGTGGTGGAGGGTCGACAGAAGTCGTTTGCGGAAATTCGATAATAGCGTCGCTTGTTTCCTCCGCATTCATTTTCATTTGCGGAACGAGCAAAAGGAGTGCATTCGAAAAAAGGAACAGGAAAGAAGAAAAAGGAAAGAAAAAAAAAAAAAAACTCCGAACACGAGAAGGTGCAAGCAGTTTTATCGAGAGGGGTAAGGGGGGGGTAGAGGCCCGGGCAGCCGATTTAGGGAATAAAAAAAAACAAAAGGCACTTGTTTCACTCTTATTTATTCATTCGACTGTTGAATGGCTGACTGCATGGGAAAGAGGGGGCTCTCAATTTTAAGATTGTATTTCGTATTCCTTTTCTCTCTCTTTCAGTCAACAACGTTCTTTTCTGAAATAACATTGATCCTTCACTGCTGTTTCTGGAACATTTTACAAAGATGGACGTATAGGCATCCGGCCTGTAATAATGCAGAATAATTTATTGATAAGGGGAACATGACCTCACTGGAATGATATCTTACCGATGACACAGCGAAGAGCAATTTGGAAGAACCAACAAAATTGGAAAGGAAATTGATAAAAATAAGTAATTTTGAACTTTACAAAACGCTTCTAACTAAAAGAATATAGACATATCACATTGGAAAATATCCATTATGCATTCATTGGATTATGGATTATAAGAATGATACTATTCTGAAATATAGCTGACTGATAAACAATCAAATCACTGAGTACAAAAATTCAAGAAAAGAATGTAAAAATTTTAAAAGCAAATGCAAATAACTCATCTCTCAATAAATATATCGAAAATCTTTTGGTTTATTTCATACATAACATCATTAAAAAGATACGGTAAAAATTTCATCGGATTCTATATATGACTGTAACAGCTATGTTTGTCAAATGTCCTAATGGTCAACGGTCTGATATTTGTTAAATAATTATAACAGTTATTACTTTTATCATACGGCCGTATAGCAAGAAATACAGTTTTTCAGAAATTCAATCGAAAGTTTTAAATACATGAATTCAGTTCCCAAATAGCTCGTGAGGAAACAACTGTATCTCGACTTCTAATGACTTAAGGCTCGTTCCCACTGAGGCCTTGAAGCGTGAAGAGTTGACCATTCACTAGCCTCACCGCGTTCGCCAGGTTTGAAGTCCACCGCTTCGAGTTGACCCACTTTCATCTCGAAGCGGAACTTCACTAGGCATGAAGAGATTTCTGACGCTTCGCTGTGAAGGGGTCGAAAAAATTTTCTTCCCTGCCGCATGTCGCGTCGCCGCCTCACGCCTCGGTGGGAACGAGCCTTTAAGAAACAAACTCAAAATCCTTCTCAAAAGCAAAAGGCTGGTCGTAAATGGGGTCCCATTGATATGCGTAAAAATCTACTCTTGCCGGAGCAAGGTCGTAATTTCTGTCAAACCTGTTTTTAATGGCTTCGAGGAAGCTATTCTTGCTCTCATCTGGACAGAGCTTTAGTGACATGCAGTTCATGGCGAATAACATGCTTCTTTAGCGGCCTCCGAACGAGAGTACTGAGCAGAGCCGAGTCGAGTCCTCCCGAGGCAATTTCGCTACGAGGGTCTCCGTCTGACCACGGGAAACAAGCTAAGTTATCTCTGGCTGCGAATGACAGCTGTTAGTAAATGCGGTGCCTTTGATGTGCGAAACAGAGGCGATAAATACAGGTGTCGAAAATGCTGTCGATCTAGAGCTTTTGATTTGTTTGCCACGTGAACTCTTTGCTTGACTGTAACCGTGCTTCGGTTTAGAACTTTCTCTCCCTGGACTTTGAAACTTTCTGGTTAGTAGTCATCCGTGTTAGTTACGTTTTTTGTGACTGCATGTCTATTATTTTGTATGTTATGTCGTCATTAAGTAAAAGTATTGTAAATTTTTGAATTAACTCTCCACTTTCTGTCCTTTTGGATATCTCATTCTTAATATTCCGGTGAACTGGAAAGGTAAGAGAAATTTATTATGAAATTTTACCAGGTTGACGAATTGTTTTGGTGAGGTAAAAACAGGAGCGCGGAAATACATGCTTTTCTGTTTTTAATGGTCTAACCGGTTTTTAATGGGTTCGTGAAAGCCATTCGTCCCTCATGCGGTCATGGGGTTTTTGAAGTCCACCTAGCAGCAGAGGTGTTGCTTTCACTGTATGGAATCCAAACACGAATTCAGTTTCTGTTCTTTAGATCTAAAGAGCTTTTAAAAAAGCGAATAACCGACATTTATTTGAGTGCTTACAAAATTATCGAGCAAAAAATTTTTATCCTGAAATCGGCCTTACACGAAGAGAGCTCTACTCTAACTTCGGTTTCGTATTCTGTACATCTATTTCTGGGATTCTTCAAAGACGCGCAGCTTTTCAGTAAACGTTTCCGCTTGTGACAGAACTGGATATGATGGCAGATAAAACCTCTCGGGAAAACCGGAAATTCAGGAGAGGAAGACTCCTAGGAGAAAAAATTCCCGAAATTTTGTATCCACTATTTTTTTAATATACTAAGGGAGAGAATTAGGTGTTCTTGTATGCCCAACAATTTTATTTTTGTCAATCTAGTGGTTTTTGACGCGTCTCTCAAAAAAGATGAGAGTAAAATTAAGTATTTTTATTTAATATTAAGTCAACAGATTTTCAAATAATATCTGCTGATAGAAAGAGACACTCAGAAACGATTCATCAAATAAATGGAAAAAGTTAAATATTTACTGATGAATTTATGAAAGAAAACAATCTTTAGCGAGTGTAGCTACAGTAGATGAATTCTTTCCGACTTGCGTTTCTAAAAATTGATATAATTCATTAATATTAAAAACATACGTAAAATATTTTCAAAAATAAGACTGGACAACAAAGTGTGGAAGTATTTCAAAGTAGAAACTGAAATTTAATTTCTTTTAGTCAAATGGACGGCTTAATCAAAAGCAACGTAAAATTAAAATTTATTTTAAGTTTCAGATATTAATAATCATCCTCTCTATTAACAACCAAGACGATTATTTAAAAAGAATAACAAAAAATTGTTTTAAATTCAAACGCGCAAATATCGCTCCTACCAGTGAAAAGCTACACAGTCCTGCCACATTAATGCGACCACCCCCTCGACGTCAACGTGAAATAACCAATCCCAAAAGGCAGGTGGCAGTACATTGCAGTGGAGTATATATAAATAATTCCATTTAATACCACTTAAATACCACTTAATATCACATTCCCTACTCCACTTAAAGCCAGAATATACAAGAGTGTATATTCTGGCTTTTGACAGGTGGTCACATTAATGGGACTGGACAGTGTATTTCTCCAATTGACTTCCTCTATATTCATATCGATATTTATAATAACTCTCACCAAGGAGGGACCACCAATGCTACAATTTACGAGCTATCTAAATGGTACAAATTAATGCTATCCAAAGACGCCAGATATTACAATTTTACTTTACAACACTGGGTTTGCCAGCTGCATTAGAAAGAAAAAGAAAAAAACTTTACAACACTACAATATTCTGCACATCATGTTTTCAAGTAAAATCAGATTGTGTTCCTTCGAAGAAGGGCGTCCTAAATTTTAATCATCCATCGAAGATTTTAGATTTTTTTAGGAAGACCATTACACATTTAGCTATATGTTTTTAAAATTCATATACTTAGCAGATAATTTTATAACTTATTTTGGAACTGTATCCATACGAAAATATATATACATTGGATAAAAAAAGTATTGCCAATTGCCTATAAATGATCATATTTGCTAACAAAGTATGTTTACAAATTTAATTTTAACATAGTGATTACAGAAGGAGAAAAGACAAACAAATATAATGAAATTTTCATTTAAATATTTTTTTAGTCAAAATCTACGAGAAAATCCAAAATTTACATGATAAAAAAAGTATTGGCAAAATTATGAAATTGACAAAATTATGAGCGAAAACAAAATCAGTATATGTTTAGTACTTTGTATACATACCTTCTGCATCTATAACAGCTTGTAATCTATTTCTCATAGAGGAAACTAAGGTCTTTGTTGTACTGTTGGGAATTTTGTGCCACTCTTGCAAGAGTAAACGTTTGAGGTCGTCTTTACTTGAAATTTTATGTTTCTTGATTTCTAGATCCAGCAGGTGCCATAAATTTTCAATTGGATTGATGTCAGGCGATTGAGGTGGGGTTTTTAATTGGCGAGGAGCATTGTAGAGGAGCCATTCACGGGTGAGATTCGCTGTATGCTTGGGGTCATTGTCTTGTTGAAAAACGAATGATGTTCCCAAGCCAAGATTTTGGGCACTGATTTTTAAGATATGGCGCAAAATGTCAATGTATGTACGTGCTGTCATAATACCATCAATAAAATGCAGGTTGTCAATTCCATTAGCTGCCATACAGCCCCAAACTAAGACGCTGCCTCCACCATGTTTTACAGTAGCAGTTAAATGTTGCTTTTCCAATTCAGTATTTGGCCACCTCCACGCAAATCGTCGTCCATCACTACCGAAAATGATAAACTTTGATTCGTCGGAAAAAATAACTGTGTTCCAAAACTCTTGAGATAAATCAACGTGGGATTTTGCGAAATCTAACCTCTTTCTCCTATTTATTTCCGAGATAAATGGTTTCTTTCTAGCTGCGCTTCCATAATAACTTCTCTCGTGTAAAACATTCCGTACAGTCTGTACGCTTAAAGTCTTTTGCGAAGTGAAAGCAACATCTCTAGCTATCTGGGGTGCACTTATTTTAGAGTTTTTCTTAACCTTAACACGTTAATTAACACGTCCTTCTCTTGTAGAAAATATTCGAGGTCGTCCACTTCTAGTCTTATTTTCCGTTGATCCTGTTTCCTTGAACTTTTTTGCAACACTTCTGACAGTAAATAAACTTATATTGAACTGCACGAACTCCTATAGCACGATAAGTTTAACCTTCATTTCTGAGCCTAATAATCGTGTTTTTAACACTAGCGTCCAACTCCTTCGATTTCGAAGTCATTTTACTGCAGTAATCGCAAAATAACGCATAGACACTTATGGAGTAGTTTTGCAGACTTTATACCGGTAGAGTTTCTTATCAGTCGAAACACGTGACTTCAGTGTAACAAAATTTGCATAGCAGTTAAAACTTTGCCAATACTTTTTTGACATGCAAATTTTCGTTTTTGAAAGAAAAAATCGTAGAAAAGGCAAATTAAAATAAAATTTTTACTATTTTTATACATCTAAGATATCTTGTATTTAATTACGACAACTAAAATGGCATAGCATTTTATTTATTTGTCAATATGAATAAATTAAGGCAATTGCCAATACTTTTTTTACCCACTGTATATATATATCCCTTTTTACCCTGTTAAGAGATCTCTATGTTTGTTATATCATAGAGAACCCCAGCTGGGTGAATTCGGGTATGAGATAAATGTGCTTGGATATTTATAAATGAATTATTACCGTATGTATTTAAAATGTTTGTTTTACTTTCGACTCAGTAGTGATGAAAGTTTTATCGTTTTCAAATGTAGATCCATTTTAGCGCACTGACAGCTTCATAACATAAATTTTCATCTGTAAAGACACATTTTCGTCATTATCATTAGCATTAGAAGGTTTCTAAATTCGTTCGAAAGATAACGTAACTATTCAGATTCTATCAAAGATCCTGCAGACATTTTTTTTTGTAACTGTGCACAAGGAAGGTATAACTTTTAGGGTTAGCTGCTCCCCTTCCTTGTGTGCATATCATATGGGAGAAAACCCAGAAAACAAATTCTAAACTGCCTATCTGAACTAAATGCTTCACACAAGTTGTCCCAATCCCACTCGAGTCTGCTTTTCCTTTCTCTACAAATCGTTTCCATACCTAGAGATGCGTATCCCTCTACCAGTTAAAGATGAGGATGAAACATCGGTGGGTCTCGAAAAATACACCAACGGGTATTCCGTGGCGGTGCCTTGTGTGGTTTGGTTTGATTTATCGATCATCTTCATACATCGATCACACGAAGGCTAAACAGACCGGGACCTACAGTTTAATGAGGATTCCGAACCACTCACAAACATCCATGCCACCTCCAGGATTCGAGCCTGAAGCCTGTGGTATCAATGACCAGAGCGCTAGCTAGTTGGCAACCAGGCCACTAGTGCCTTCCGTGAGAATTTTTGGGGTTAATTACTCCGCATGGCGTGTCGTATGGAAGAAAACCTAAAAATTTCTACCGAGCTGATGCAAAATGTTTTTCACAGTTTATCACAATCGTCATAGAGTCTCCTCGTTTCTTAAGGCAGTGATTAGACCAATGCGGATTCTAACAACAGCCTATCTGCACGTTATCTGCGCAAGTTGCCAATGGGCCATACGTCAGGCGAAAAGTAGTTTTGGCTGGATTTTTAGAGCATCGCGAAATCTTTTGAGTCTATCAGATCTTTCTGGGACGCTTTCTATCATTTCTCTAAATATTTTTTCTACTAATAGGTCAATAAAAGCAAAAAAGAAAAAAGGGATTTGAGGCACAAATCAGATATCGGTGCTCAGAAAAAAAGCGCAGCTTTATTGTTATAAAAAAAAGAGGACTTTTAAAGCGTTAATATAACCCGAACACTATTTTATGTCACCTTTTTCTGGTTTTTCTTTTGTTCAAAAGCAGAGCCATTTTCGAATCCATATCAGTACGAGTTCCGCCTTAAAAAAAGAACGGCTCAACACAAAAATGAAAACTGTTTTAAAAAAAGAAAATTCTCTTTGTGGAGTTAGAAGAGGGAAAAAAAATAATAAAACTTGCCTTTGTTTTCAGCAAAAAAAAAAAGTGAGAATATTTATTTTCAAATACTATTTTTTTTTCCTTAAAAAATATTTTTTATTTTAACACTTTTACTTACTTTTTATTAAATGCCTATTTTTTTTTTTTTAAAGAATTGTTTTCTTATACTTTTTTAAGTATGATATGGTACTACCATTTTAATTGGGTCTTTCTAAAAGTTTCTTTTTTTTTTTTAAAGATTGTCCTCAAACAAAAAAAAAATATTATTTTCTTGTTCCATTTTATTACATTCCAGAAAGAATCTATATTTCATGGAAAAAAATAAATATTTCGTAGAAAAAGAAATGGATTTGTAAAATAAATGCAGACTGTCAATTTGTGATTCTCACTCATGATTGCAATAATCTTACTAAGAAGCGTCCATATTTTATACTACTTTGCCCTTGCAGTACAGTCAATACTCGTTGTATACTTTTTTTTTTCAATTCCTTCTATTAGCTCACACTCTCCCTATATATATATCTTGTTCAAATTTTCAATCGTTCATAAAATACTTTTTATTCATCCACTCAAATTCATTTTTTTTTAACTTGTAGTGGATGATACTTGATGTTAATACAGTTTTTTCAAATATTAATTCAGTAATTAAATTTAATTAGTTCATTTTAGTTTTTTTTAGATTCAAGTTGTATGTATCTACCAATAGATGGCGCCAGATAAACTTTAAAAAATGAATGAAAATTATTTATAAAGGACTTTCTGCAATATAGTGGGGAAAAAAGTAAGAGTTGACTTAAATTTTTTTTTTTTATATTACTTGTTTCTGATTAAAATAGTTATTGTCATTTGAATGTTTTAAAACAGAAACATAATTACTATTAAACAGATACTCCTATTTCAGATCGTTCAAGTAAATAAAGTTATCATTTGTGTATAATTTAGATGAAATGAGTGAATTTCGACTTCAACAAGTAATATAAAAAAAAATTTAAGTCAATTATTGTTTTTTTTCCCTATATTGCAGAAAGTCCTTTATAAATAATTTTCATTTATTTTATTAAGTGATTTGTTCCCTCCTTCACTCAGACTAGAACCCAGAATGAAAAAAGTATCTGAAAAAGAAATTTCTTTCCAGCGATATACACGCTTCGTCACTGACAGTATTTATTCCTAAATTTATATCCTGCTAAATATCTTATACAAGAGAAATTTTTTCTCCAATATAAAAGTAAAACTAATTAATTAAATTTAATGAAAGAATTAATATTTGAAAAAACTGTATTCACATCAAGTGTCACCCACTACAAGTTCAAAAAAAAATGTATTTCAACTCGAGTGGATGAATAAAAAGTATTTTATGAACGACTGAACATTTGAACAAGATATATATAGGGAGAGTGTGAGCTAATAGAAGGAATTGAAAAAGGGATTGAAATGAAAAACAATTGTTAAATATTGCACGTAAAAGACATTTGTTAAGATGCACGATGCCTATTATTTAAATCTTCTAGTGTGCAGTCTGCTGGTGATTTTTTTTTTTGGTAATTCTTCTTTTATTTTTTTCTAGTTTATATTTCTAATAATTCTGAAAATAACACTGAGTAATTTTTTAACTTAATAAATACTTTTGATTATTTAGATATTGAAGTCCACTCAATTCTGAAACTCAAGACGATATTAACAAGTCTGCTGAGCAGAGCCGAAGTCGGGGAGCAGATAGAAGCCGAAGTCGGGAGTCAGTTTAAAAATCCGACTCCCGAATCTTTTATGAAAATAATTTTCATTTTTCAAAAATACTAGGAATGAATGTCAAAATGCAATGTTAAAAAGTATTACATGTTTAAAGATACAGTCAGTAGAAAGATTGTTTTGTTTGTCACTCTACGGTGATTTTTTGTACACTTTAGGCTAATTAGACAGGGACCTACAGTTTAACCTGGATTCCGAACCACTCACAAACATCCATGCCGCCGTCAAAATTCGAACCTGAAGCCTGTGACACCAAAGGCCAGAGGCCGAACAATCGATAGCAAAGCAGTGACCTCTTAAAATCTCTTGAAGGCAACATTTCTTAAAGTCTCCTGGTTTGCTTTAGCAACAAACCAAGAGACTTTTCTCATCACTGACACTTCCAAAAAAAGCTATTTTGAATCTATCATGAAAGAAGATCTTTTAGAAGTTATTCGATTATTAAGAACAAATAGGATTTAATGGATTACAAATAGAACATCTTTGTGCTTAAAATGTACCTATTTTTTTTGCCTGATTTAAGCAATTCTGTAATACTTTGCTATCTGGTACTGTTATTTTTATAGTATACTACTGTGCCCAAAAACGAAGACCAATTTTTTTTTTTTTCAAAAACTCTTTATTTATTCTTCCAAATTTATTTCATCGCCTTCTAACTAATCCCCTCCAGACGCAATGCACTTATGACAACTTTTTTTCCAATCCTCAATGCACGCTAAAAAATCATTGGCCATTAGTCTGCAACATTCTATACGTTTCCGCTCACGAATATTCATTCCGCAAACAAAATTGAATGCAAGTTTTTTGCTTGATTAATTCAGACATTTCAGAAATTGCCGGAATCTGTTTTAGCGTCTCACAAAGTCAACCGTAACTCAAACACTAATGAATATTTTGACGTGAAATTTCACACAGATGTCAACGACAATGTCAACAACCTAAAAAAGAAAAAAAAATTGAAATTCCATATTCCCTCGAAATTTAAATGGAAAATTGGTTTTACCTTTTGGACACAGTAGTATATGTATCGTTGGAAGGAAAATTCGCGATGTCTTTTAAGTGAACGCAGATTAAAAACATCTTTAAAATCGTAAAAAAATTCTTTGCTAGTGCAAAAACCTGATTCTATAGATAAATACGAGCTCCATAAAAGTCATTAAGTTTATTTTACCAATTCTTCTAGAACCATTAGCAAAGATCGTAGAACATAAAATTACGGGAAAGAGTGGGTAGAAGAGGGAGTAGTAGACCAGGGATGGGCAAACTCCGGCCCACTGGAAGTTTCTATCCGGCCCGCGGATAAAATTTTAATTTGCCGGTCCGAGGCAAATTAAAAGAAATATATATTTATGTATTATATAGCCATCTCCTTTTCTACTTTGATTAAATATTTTTTTCTTCCTTTTTTTCAAAGAAGTAAAAAACTAATACTTAATATGTTTGCTGGGCAACTAGTTAAGAACGACTTGTCTCATTTTTCGAGGTTAAATTCAATATCCTCAGTAAATGAAGAGAAGCTTCAGAATTATGAAGATGGCTTGAAAAAACTGTATTTTAAGTTCCAACGTAGATTTCAAGATTTCAGTGACATTAAAAAAAAATTGGATGTTTTTACCATGCCTTTCAACGTAAATTGTGAAACAGTCAGGTCAGATTTGCAGGTAGAATTAATTGAGTTGAAATCATCTCAAGCAGTTGTTTCTAAATATGCCAAAGTCATAGTTTTACAAATCATTATCGAAAGTAAGTTTCCCAAATGTAATGCCATAAAATCAATGCTATGTTTGATTCATCTTATGTGAACAAGTGTTTTCAACTATGAACTTCAGAAAAGAATTATTTCAGAAGTAGACTAGTAGATGAGCATTTAGCCTCGTTCTTTAAAATCAGTACATCTCACTTCAAACCTCAACATAAGGAACTTTTAAAAATGAAATCGAAATTTCATTCATCTCATTAACATATTTAAATTGTAATACTTGTAAAGTGTTTTTAAAATTTTAGAAAAATTTATCTTGGCCCGCCAAACTTTTTTTTTTTTTCTTCGATTTTTGGCCCGCGACCGAAAAAGTTTTAGAGATGTAGTAGATGGTTGAGATAGAAGTGGGTAAAAAGAATCCGAGTGAAGAGTCGGACATTTTTTTTGGGACACCCTACTTCTGGGGTTCCAGTTTAATTCCAGTACCATGCATTCGCAGCAGCACCATCAACTGCGAGGTAGGATGCAGTCGTAGTAGTCGCAGGATATTTACGATCGCTATAGTTAAGACAACCGCTTTCTTAGTCGAGAGTGTTCGATTTGTAATACTTTGCTATCTGGTACTGTTATTTTTATAGTATATAAGTATCTTTGGAAAGATAATTCACGATGTCTTTTAAGTGAGCGCACATACTATATCTTTAAAATTGTACAAAAATTCTTCGATAGTGCAAAAACTGATTCTATAGATAGACGAGTTCCATAATAGTCGTTAAATTTATTTTAGCGGTTCTCGGCCTGAATGGCCGAGTGGCTAGCGCACTGGCGCTTGATACCACAGGTTTCGGGTTCAAGTACCGGCGGTGCCATGTAATGATTCGGAATCAACTTTAAACCGTAGGTCCCTGTCTAACAGATTTGTAGAGCGTTGCGGTGGTATAGTTACTCCGCGTCCGTAGCTTATCTTCAAGTTTCACGCACCTCCTGGGTAGTGCTAAGTGAGTATCGGTGCAGCGCTTGCCTTAAGGCATCGAAGGCAACTGTCTAAGCGTTTGCCAGCTGCATTAAAACAGAAAAAACATTTTACTAATTCTTTTTGATCCATTAACAAAGATGGTAGGACATAAAATTACGGAAAAGAATGGGTAGACGAGGTACTAGTAGACGGTTGAGTTAGAAGTGGATAAAAAGAATCCGAGTCAAGAAACGGACATTCTTTTGGCCGACACCCTACCCCTGGGGTTCCATCTTAATTCCAGTTCCATGCATTCACAGCAGCAGCATCTGTGAGCGCAGGATATAGTCGCAATTCTGTAATACTTATCTGGTACTACAATTTTTATAGTATACTAATGTATCTTTGGAAGGAAAATTTACGATGTCTTTTAAGTGAGCGCACGTACTACAGCTTTAAAATTGTAAACAAATTCTTTGTTAGTGCAAAAACTGATATATATATATATATATATACACTACTAGCCATTAAAATTGCTGCACCAAGAAGGCGAGATGCTACAGACGGGAAATTTAAACGACAGGAAGAAGGTGCTATGATATGCAAATGATTAGCTTTTCATCACATTCAGACAAACCAAACGCCGGTAGCGACACCTACAATGTGTTTAAATGAGGACATTGTTCAGCCTGTTTCTCATACAGAAATTGCATCTGAATGTTGTTGCCTGGTGAAAAGTTGTTGTGATACCTCGTGTAGGAAGCAGAAATGCGTAACAGCACGTTTCTGGCTTTGATAAAGGTCGAATTGCAACGAACCGGGATTGCGATTTATCGTATCGCAGTATTGCTGCTCGCGTCGGTCGAGATCCAATGACTGTTAGCAGAATATGGAATCGATGAGTTCAGAACAGTAATACGGAAGGCCGTTCTGGATCTCAACGGCCTCCTATCACTAGCAGTCGAGAAGACAGGCATGTTACCCGCATACTACATATTTAAAATTGTAAGCAAAAATTTTTACTAGTGCAAAAACTGATTCTATAGATAAGCTAGTTCCATAAAAGTCGTTAATTTTTTTTTTTTACCAATTCTTCTAAATCCATTAGCAAAGATCGTAGTAGACGGTTGAGGTAGAAGGGGATAAAAACAAAATCCGAGTCCAGGGTTGGACATTTTTTTGGCCGACACCCTACCCCTGGGGTTCCATTTTAATTCCAGTTACGTGCATTCGCAGCAGCGCCATCAACTGCTAGCGTAGAATACAGTCGCAGGACATTTGCGATCACTGCTAAGACCACCGCTTTCTTAGTCGAGAGTGTTCGATTTCCGCTAAAAGTAATTGGACTCTGCGATGAGTGCGGGGGAGTTATCGAGAGACGTTAGGAGCAGGCGGTGGGTCGATGCCGTCCGCGGCCTACCTGGATATCCATCGCCGGAAAAACGTGCATAATCGATGCCGTTTTTTGTTCTTAATCCGAGGAAAGGGAGCTTCCGGTTGAAGGATAGCGGAGAACGTTCTTTGATAAATGATGTCACCTGGACCGTTAAATGGCAGCACTCGGAAGTTGCGGTTTGAAAAGGGAAGGGGGAAAAAGAGGGCCCGATTCCAAATTGAAAAAAAATAAATAAAAATAATAATAATGAAATGCATTTTTGATGTGAAAACATATATAAAATCGGTATGCATAGCCCGTTCAGGATTGGAGCGTTATGTTTTCATGTTCAATTTGAATTGTTCAAAAATCTAGATGCATAATGCCTAAATCTAGATTTTCCACAAATACATAATGTGGATAATCTAGATGCCTCATAATGGAGGAAGAGTCTATTGGCAAGGAAGGACAAACAGGTAACAGGGAGTGGGGAGTTCACCTAGAATCAGGCACTTTAATCTATCTATTATATATCGGGAACTCAGGACATTAGAAACGTCATTAATGAGAATATTTTATACCTCAATGATCTGTTTTTCGGCATTTCATGGAATGCCTAAGAATTCTGTGAATATAATAATCTTTTCTTCTTTTAATATTAATCTCTGTTGAAGACAACCACTTGTACATGGAATGCTGATTTTCAACTCTCTGGTCGTCAAATGAAGCTGTTACTCAATATAAGAAGAAAAAAAATCATGATGGATAAATGTTAAGTGAAGTTGCGTAAGGTAGCTTGATACCCTGAAGATATCATTCGGTAGTGTTTACAATATATTCTATGAACGTTTGGACCTCAAAAAGCTTTTTTCCTAATGAATGCAGTTTCGATCACAATGGCACAAAAACAACAACTCATCGATTATACAGAGCGCTATTTGGCATTGTTGACGAGAAACAACCAGGTACATCAGTATGTGACAATGGATGCAACATGGATCCAGTAGCATACTTTTGAGTCAGTCGACTGAGAGCTGAGTGGACGACAGTGAACTGAGTGGAGAGCAGTCTATCACTCAAAGCTACCAAAGACGCAATAGTCGGCCGTATTTTAGGATTTGCCTGCTGTAATATTTATGGACTACTTTGAAATGGGACAAATTATCAATACCGAATATTACATTGTCTTACTGGAACGTTTGAAGGTAGAAATCGCAAATAAACGGGCCTATTTAAAGACGAAAAATATGCTCTTTCACCCAGACAGTGCACAATGCCACAAGTAGATAGTTACAATGAGCAAATTGCACGAATTGGGCTTTGAATTGCTTCCGTACCCAACGTATTCTCCAGATTTGACCCCCAGCGTCTTTTGATTGTGCACAGATTTCTAAAAGATGCTCCATGGAAAGAGATTTGGCTCCAATGAAGAAGTGATTGGTGAAACTAGTGCCTATTTTAAGATTAAAGATAAATTGTTCTATAAGACAAGTATAGAAGAGTTAGGAAGTATTGGAACGAATATACAACATTTGTAAAGGACTATGTTGATGGTAAAGAAAAATTTGTTAACAATTTGTTGCTTTAGTAATCCTGGTATATATTCATACACATGTTAAAACTCAAACAATAGGATTGATACAAAATCAATTTTATGAGATCAACACATAAATGCAAAATAAAATTTCATCACGCTAAACTTAATTAATTCGTAGATAAAAAAAAAACTGAAATCATTCATAGAGAAAAAATGCAGACAATTACAATAGAAAAGACCATCCAAATTTCAGAAATCTAAGCCTGATATACACTCATGTCCATAAATTAACGATAATTAAGAATCACACAGAAATTGAACTCTAAAATAAAAATTTCACCTGTAGAATTATCACACACATCTTGAAGAAGAATATGCAAATTACAGGAAACCACCAGATGGCGAGGATAGTACGTCACAATGACGAGAGTGTAAGAGAGGGGTATATAAGGAATGGCGGCAAAGAAGTAAAATTGTTCACAAGCGCTTCAAAAGCCTTTCAGTGCAATAACCGCATAGTTATGGCACAAAGGAAGCATTTGGATGATTTTTTACGTGGTAGAATTATCGGAAGACTGGAATGTGGACGTACCCAGCTGGAAGTATCCGAGGAACTTGGAATCGCCCAGAGTGTCATCTCCAGGCTTTGGCAACGATTTCAAGATGATGGTAATGTGAGTAGATGTTACAGCACAGGTCTCCCCCGAGTTACAACGCCGAATGAGGGCCGGTATTTAGCAGTTACTGCCAAAAGAAACAGACGGAGCACAGCATCAGACCTGTCTCGTCAGCTCTCTTCATCTACCGGTACGACAGTTTCAAGGCAGACCGTGTACAGACGCTTAGGGCACATTGGTCTATATCCTCGTAGGCCTGTCAGATATGTTCCACTTACCGCAACTCACTGTCGCCTGAGATCAACCTGGAGTAGAGAGCATGCATTGTGGACACCGCAACAGTGGTCTGGTGTGATGTTTTCCGACGAGTCCAGGTATAGTTTGCAGTCTGATTCTCGCCGGACTTTCATATGGAGAGCGCCAGGTACCTGTTACCACCAAGAGAACATCATTGAACGACACCGTTACGGTGGTGCAGGAGGGCTCGTTTGGGGAGGAATTATTCTTGGTTCCAGAACTGACCTGCATGTTCAGAGTGTAACGATGACAGGCCACATCTATAGGGATGTCATTTTGGAACAACATGTACGTTTGTTTCGGGGCGCCATGGGTGCTGAATTTCTGTTTATGGATGACAACGCCCGTCCTCACCGTGCAAACATTGTAGACGAATGCCTTCAATTGGAAGATATCGCCCGTATGGATTGGCCAGCATACTCACCGGACTTGAATCCAATAGAGCATGTGTGGTATATGCTTGGCAAACGAATTGCAGCCCGTCAATATCCTCCCACCTGTCAACCGGAACTTCGGAGGGCATTGCTTGATGAGTGATGTAATATTCCCCAAGATCAGATTGATAATTTGATACTCAGCATGCCTAGGCGTTGTAAGACCTGTATTGCATCGTCCGGGAGACATAATCCATATTAACCATCATACTAACCATGTTATACTGTTTTTTGTAAATAGGTTCTTTTTTGAAATTTGCTCCAGGAAGTAAAAATCGCAATTTTTATTAATTATGTCAAACATATAGCATCTTTTTTGCTCTTTACCTTTGGTTTAATAAATAGACTTCACAAATAAGTCAAATTAGTTTTGCTTCTGTCTCTTTCTTTGCCTGAACTTCATTATCCTTAATTTATGGACATGAGTGTATGTACATGATTTGAAGCAATACTTAATTCTGAAGCAATTTTGTTTATTTTTTACAACGTCGCATTTTGTCTACTTTTGTAAAAATCTCTACTCCCTTCCACTGTTCACGACTATTAAGTCTCTATTGAAAAGATTGTTTACTTTTTTCTCACTCACTCAAAGCTCTGTCAATTTTTGTTTGCAAAAAAACTTTTAGTTGGCACTTATATAAAACATATTTTTGTGAAACTTCCAGAAAAAAATTACACAAATAATATGCAGCTACTAACAATGTAGTTTTCGAAATTTTAATGCCTCATTAGTGGATTAAGGCCAGGCAATTACGGGCAAATGGATTAAATTTTGGAGTGCCGAGAACAGTTGAATGATTTTAAAAATATTTCGCCTTATTAAAAGCACCCCAAATAGTCATCCTCCTTCACAAAGCCACATTTATCCCCTTCTTTCTCTGAATGCCGTCTTTCTACACAACCCTTTTCCCAGCAAGTCACTATCCCATTTGCCATCGCGGCAGCACGAGACGCGCAACAGGTGCGCCTTCCTTTTCCCCCGGTGAGAAACGGCTGTCTTTAGGCGCAGAACAAGAGGGCGTGTGGTTGTTTCAGTGCGAGTGGAGTCAAACGATTGTTATTCAAGCATGCGCATACTTCTGTAGCATGTTAAATCCCCTCCAAAATTATGTAACTTTCTTTTATTTAATTTTTTTTATACATAATAAATATTATAATATCCACTTTAATATATATTATAATATCCACTTTAATATATATTATAATATCCACTTTTTTTTTTTTTCACATTGCATCATAAAATTATATGAGGTACCCCAAGCTACACGTTCAAGTCGCCGCGGTGCCACGGATGTTTGTAGTGGTTCGGAATCCACTTTAAACCGTAGGTCCTGGTCTGAATATCATCGTAGAGCGTTGCGGGGGTAGTGTTACTCGTGTCCGTAAGCATATGAGCATCAGTAAAGTCGGTGCAGTCCTTACTTATGTCATAAAGATAACTATCTAAGTATTTGCCAGCTGCATTAGGGAAAAAAATCAAAAAAACAATGGTGGAAAATGAAATCTCAACACCAAAAAAAAAAAATTTTTTTTTGGTGTCAAATAGAAAAAAAAATAATTCGCCTAAACTTATTTATAAAATTCAGGCAAAACTTTCATCTAGGTAACATATTTATATGATTTAAATTTCAAAGTCGCCGATACTCTAGAAGTGCCGTTTCAAATGTGGAAGAGTGGTAAATTAATAACTGCTTCATTCTCCACGCTTTCCAAAGTAAGCGCTCATGCATTGTCTCGCACAAATGCCTTGTGCCTTTTTGTGGGATGGAGTTCCATGGCTGTTGCACTTGTCATGTCAAATCAACAATGGTCCGTGCTCGTGTAATAAGGCTATGAGTAGGCAGATTTTCTTTTTGCGATATTGCAGAAAGACTTACTGTGAGGATTGTTTGCAGCAGTGGTCCTGGAAAAGTACTGTCTCAAAAAGATAGGGTGTCCTTAATTTCGAATGAGGGCAGTAACACTTTCGTTGTTACCCCAACAGAACTTGACAGCAACTATGCATGTGTGACTGGTGATCGAGTCAATGTCCTGCCCTCATCACCCATTGATGAATTGTTCGAGACATTAATAAATGCAACACGAAACCCATTAATATTTTTTTTAAAAATTCAAAAACAATATATTTACAAAAACACGGTTAAAAAAACTCGTTATTTTTCGACGAAAAAAAACTTTAAATACTTTTACGAGCCTTTTTTCCCTCGGGGGAGCCTGTAGCCCCTAGAGGGGGCGTTCCCAGGTGGCGGATCGGGGGATGCCTCCATCGGTCTCCGATGGGTGGTAGGAGGGAAATAAAATACCTCCCGAGGACCAACAGGTAGATGTCCAACCTTTCGAGGCCCTGGCAACCTTTTTCCATGGATTGTGATATATCCTCGTAACTTTAAGAAGCCACTAATCACGGACTGCAACTCCCCTAGGAAGTTGACGTCAATTATTAGCAGACTCAGAACTAATCATTACAGAGGGATGAAGATTCTTCCAGACAAGACCAGGGAATACACCCCCTGCAAAAACTGCCCCAACGCTTTCCTAACACCTAAGCACATTCTAGCACTCCCTCCCCATGTTTTGCGATTGGGTAGGGTGCCAATCGAGGCCAACTTAAGAGAAGTCCTGTACAGTGAAGCTATCGTGAAGACTTTTGACTTGATCTAACTTTGATGATTATATTTTGGATCCATGGGCACGTTAACAACAACAACAACAACGGGCCTGTTTGTGAATAAAATTGATTTCTGAGAAAACTCAATATTTTTCACCATCATTTACTGGAGCAACAATGTGTTGTTTCATCAGAGCAATGATTGTTGTAGGAACTTGTTTCATCGGAGCTGTTGCGGGACAGTGCTTTCAAGCAATGTGACACAATGCATTTTTTAAACAATAAATACATTTTTAAGATACCTTCCCTTGTGAGAGAATTTTGATATAAAATGCATCCTCCCCCCCCCCTTTTTTGGTGATTCCCCTCCCTCTCCCATTCTTAGTTTTGCCGTATTTGCCAAATCTCCCTACTCTCTGGCTCCTCGTTTTTTGCGGTTTCCACCCCACCCCCCTCTTTATCCCATGTCCTAGCATGGTAGAAAAAAAATTAATAATTTTTAAATTCTATTATTATTCCACTAATACAAACAAGCACACACACTCATCAAAGACACGATTAACACTGGGCAGTACGTCCTAAAAAAAGGTTTTAGTGATACGAATAGCGATCCTAGTCACCTTTGGCGATAATCATCGCCATTTGGCTGCAGTTAAGTTGACGCGATACTGAAGTTTGGCGCAGGAGTAATCTATATTAAAGAATCCCCTTCTGTTCCTTTTCTACATTTTAAAAAATCCGTATATCTACTTTATCGAACTCGTAAATAAATTTGATTTCATTCGAATTAAACAGATGATAGAATTCGATTTCGAGTGTCTTTTTCTCTCGTACGCCGAATTCAAATCGTTTGAGATTGCCCCCCCCCCTCCCCCATATGAAGGTGAAGGATCCCTCCCCCCTTTAATTTTCTTTTAACTTTAAGGGGAAAAAAATAATAATATCGTAGTGTGGCATTTTCTAATTTTATCCGCTTTTTTTCAATTCCTACTATTAGTTCACGCTCTCCCTATATATATCTTGTTCAAATTTCCAAATGTTCAGAAAATACTTTTTATTCATCCACTCAAGTTCAGATACATATTTTTTTAAATTGTAGTGGACACTCGATGTTAATACAGTTTTTTCAAATATTAATTCAGTCATTAAATTTAATGAATTAATTTTAATTTTTTTTTACATTTAAGTTGCATAGATGGCGATTAAGTTGCATAGACACCAATAGATGGCGCCAGATAAAATTACAAAAAAATGAATGAAAATTATTTATAATAACTTTTTTCATTATAGTGAAAAAAAAGTAGGAATTGAGTTTAAAATTTTTTTTATATATATATTACTTGTTTACCATGTATTCTACATTTAAAAAAAAAAAATCCGTATACTACTTTATCGAAGTTGTAAATAAATCTGATTTCTTTCGACTTAAACAGATGATAGAATTCGATTTCAAGTGTCTCTTTCAAAGTACGCCGAGTTCAAATCGTCTGAGATGCCCTTACTGCAATGAGATTGAAGTATCCCTCCCCCTTCAATTTTCTTTAAACTTCACGAAAAAATAAAAAAATATTAATCATAGCGTCGTATGGCATTATCTAATTTTATCCTCTCTTTTTCAATCAAAAAGGAAACAAACATTAACCATTTAGTTATTTTTTTCTTGAGGAAGTTTATTTTGAAAGAGGGGTTGAAAAAAAAAATTGTCGATTTAAAGAAGTGATAATTTGGCGCCTGGGGGGGAAGGGGAAAGGAGCCAAAAATAAAGTGGGCATAAAACGGAACAATAGATAATAAATATAAATGAAGACGATTTACAAAAAGGGAAAGGGTCTGTTTGCATTTATTTCCCCTCTTTGTGGTCCGGACTATAAAGATATAAAGATACGGGGGGGGGTTAAGACCGCACAGTGACGGGACTGAACTCATTTTCTTTTCCATCCCCCACCCCCACCTCCCACACTCAAAACATTTTTTTCCCATTAAAAAAGTTGTGCTCTCTCTTCACTTCTCTTCTCCTAACTCGTTCTACTTTCTGGACAAATAACGTTTTTTCTTCCATCCACCACCCTTGCCCCCTTTTTAGAATGTTTTATTTTTCTTACTATACACTCCCAACTTTCTTCCACTTTTTTATGAGGAAAAAGATTCTGTGGTGTGTGTGACATCGACCCAAAATGTATGCGTCACGGTTAAAGCTAAACGTTACGGTGGTTTGGTGAGGAGGGGGAGTGAGTCAAATCTGAAACTGGATTTCTTTTCTTCAATTCCTTCTATTAGCTCACACTCTCCCTATATATATCAATCGTTCATAAAATACTTCAAATGCATTTTTTTTAGCTTGTAGTGGATGAAACTGGGTGTTAATACAGTTTTTTCAAATATTAATTCAGTAATTAAATTTAATTAATTAATTTTAGTTTTCTTTTAGATTTAAGTTGCCTATATCTACCAATAGATGGCGCCAGATAAACTTGAAAAAATGAATGAAAATTATTTATTAAGGACTTTCTGCAATAGAGTGAAAAAAAGTAGGAATTGACTATAAATTTTTTTTTTTATATTACTTGTTTATATATATATAACTATTATTGAAGTTTAGAAAAAAATGCTCATGCATCACAAAGTATCACTCCAGGCTTATAGAAATGCGTAGCAAACAAAACAAAGGCAAAATTTAAAAAACATCAAATAAATGTTAAATTTTAAAATGTATAACAGTGTAAAATAATAAAATAATGATGAGGAAAAAAAACACGATTTAATAAACAATCAGAATCGATAAATTTATACTTAAAAAAGGCTGTAAATATGGGCTGCTATTTCATTTGAACTGGAGTGGATGAATAAAAAGTATTTTATGAACGATTGACAATTTGAACGAGCTACATATATAGGGAGAGTGGGCGCTAATAGAAGGAATTGAATGAAAGTGAAACCTGATGGTCGAGTGGCTAGCGCTCTGGCGCTCGATATAACTGGCTTCGAGTTCAAGTGCCGGCAGTGCCATGGATATTTGCAGTGGTCCGGATTCCACTTTAAACCATATATGCCGATCTAAATAAGATCGTAAAGCGTTGCGAGGGTAGTGTTACTCGCGTCCGTAGTTGTCTAGGTATTTGGCAGCTGCATTAGGAAAAAAAAAACAATGGTGGAAAATGAAATCTCAACACCAAGACAAAAACTATTTTAGAAGATGGAAATTCATTCAAAACTTTTATCTTGGTAACATATTCATTTGATTTAAATTTCAGAGTCGTTTTCATTATTCATTTTTTTTTTTTTTTGACAACGTTTACTGTCAGAAAAAGGGTAAAAAAAAAAAAAAAAAAATTTTTTTAAATTGTCGATTTAAAGAAGTGATAATTTCGCGCGGAACAATAGATAAGTTCTAGCATGGGAGAATTAAAAAAAAAATTAATAAAAATAAATTTTTAATAATTTTTAAATTGTAATATTCCTAACACGTGCAGAAGCATAGCACAACAAACAATCACACTGAATAAAGGCACTATTAAAGCTGGATAAAACATCATAAAATAAAAGTTGCCGTAATACGATTAACGATTCTAATCACTTTTGGCAATGATCATCGACTTTTGGCGATAATTAACTTGGCGCGATACTGAAGTTCGGCGCAGGGGCATACTATATTAAAGAATCCCCTTACTTGCCATGTATTCTACATTTAAAAAAAACAACAGCAACTGAAATCTGCTCGGAAAATTTTAACTTATGTGTGAACATTTGAGAACGGATGAATAAACTCAGGGGTATGCCAATGTTTAGTAATGCATGAAACAAATGATGCAATTGATTGGAATATTTCCCAATTCTACAAGAAACAATATAACATTCAATAGCCAAAAGAATATAGTAATGTTTGAAAATTCTAGCCATAAATGAAGAATGAAGTATTCCAAATACAGTAAGAAGTACTATACAGCTCCATAAGCACCGGAAAATGCCAAAATTAATAAACGTAAACTTCAAGAAGAAGGAATTGATCAACGCACTACGTGTACTTATAGCCATTGGATGTACAAATGTGCAAAATCCCAAGCCAAGACGTGAAAAGGGATTCAAAACCATACTACAAAACACTTGAAACAAAAGCCAAATTCTCCAGAAAAATCCTTAAGACGAACGTTATTCATGAAGCATTTCAAGAGTAAAGGGGCCCAAAGTAGCCTTTTCCCCCAAAATTTGAAATGGAGTTTTATTTGCTTGGCCCTCATTTTCGGATAACGTCACAAACCCCTAACCAAGACAACATCATGTTCACACATGATAAAAAAAAAAAAAATAAAAATAAAAAAATATGTATATCTACTTTATCGAACTCGTAAATAAATTTGATTTCTCTCGACTTAAACAGACGATAGAATTCAATTTCGAGTGTCTCTTTTAAAGTACGCCGAATTCAAATCGTCTGATATCGCCCCCTTCCTCTATATGAAGGTGAAGGATCCCTCCCCCCTTTAATTTTCTTTAAACTTTAAGAGGAAACAAAAAAATAATAATAACGGCGTATGGCATTTTCTAATTTTATCCGTTTCTTTTTCTATCAAAAAGGAAACAAACATTAACCATTTATTTATTTATTTTTTTGACGACGTTTATTCTCAAAGAGGGGTAAAAAATAAATAAATAAAAAAAACCCGTCGATTTAAAGAAGTGATAGAAATAACAAAATAAACAAAAATAAAGTGGGCATAAAACGGAACAATAGATAATAAATATAAATGAAGACGATTACAAAAGTGGAAAGGGTCTGTTTGCATTTTCTTTTCCCTTCTTTGTGGTCCGGACTATAAAGATATAAAGATACGGGGGTTTAAAAGAACACTGAGGGGACCGAACTCATTTTCTTTTTCGCCCCCTCTCCACACTCAAAATATTTTTTTCCCATTAGGAAAGTTGGGCTCTCTCTCTTCACTTCTCTTCTCCTAACTCGTTCTACTTCCTGGACAAATAATGCTTTTTCTTCCACTCACCCCTTCCCCCTTTTTAGAATGTTTTATTTTTCTTACTCTACACTCTCAACTTTCTTCCACTTTTTATGAGGAAAAAGATTCTGTTGTGTGTGCCATCGACCCAAAATGTATGCGTCAGGGTTACAGCTAGGCCACCGCTAGATTCGAACTTGAAGTTGTGGTTTCAACGGCCATTGGCCACCAGGCTGCCATGTGTTGTAGAAGCATATGCTGTTTCATCGGAGCTTGTATGTGTTGCGGGACGGTGGTTTTAATCAACGTGAAGCAATGGACTTTTTTTTTTTTTTTTTAAATACTGGATATATTTTTAAATTGTCTTAACCTTTAGTTGCTTGTGGGAGAACTTTGATATAAAATGCCCCCCTCACATCTTTTTCCACATTTTTTGCGGTTTCAAACTTCCTCTCCCCCCTTCACTTTTTTATCCCCTGATATGGTATAAGAAAAAAAAATTTTTTTTTACATAATAATAAAATTTTAATAATTTTTTTATTGTAATATTCTTGCACAAGCACATACGTATACTGGTCAAAAGCACGATTAAAACTGGTTAACGCTTCACAGAAAAAGGTTGCCGTAATACGAGTAACGATCCTAATCAGTTTTGGCGATAATGAATTTGGCGCGGTAATGAAGTTTAGCGCAGGGGCATATTATATTAAAGAATCCCCTTACATGCCCTGTATTCTACATTTAAAAAAAAAAATCCGTATATCTACTTTATCGAACTCGTAAATAAATTTGATTTCCTGCGACTTAAACAGATGATAGAATGCGATTTCGAGTGTCTCTCTAAGTACGCAGAATTCAAATCGTCTGAGATCGTCCCCCCCTTCCCTATATGAAGGTGAAGGATCCCTCCCCCCCTTTTCTTTAAACTTTAAGGGGAAAAAAAGAACAATAATAGCGTCGTAAGGCATTTTCAAATTTTAACCGCTCTTTTTCTATCAAAAAGGAAACAAACATTAACCATTTATTTGTTTATTTTTTTTTTTTTGACGACGTTTATTTTGAAAGAGGCGTTTAAAAAGAAAAAAAAAAAGTACGTCGATTTAAAGAAGTGATAATTTCGCGCCTAGGGGGGAAAGGAGCAAAAGTAAAGTGGGCATAAAACGGAACAATAGATAATAAGTATAAATGAAGACGATTAAAAAAAATGGAAAGGGTTTGTTTGCATTTTTTTTTTTTTTTTTTTCATCTTTGTGGTCCGGACTATAAAGCTATAAAGATACGGGGGTTTAAGAAAGCACTGAGGGGACCGAACTCATTTTCTTTTCCGTCCCCCTACCCCCACTCAAAACAATTTTTTCCCATTAGGAAAGTTGTATTCTCCCTCTTCACTTCTCTTTCCCTAGCTCGTACTACTTTCTGGACAAATAAGGCTTTTTCTTCCACTCCCCCCTCCTTTTTAGAATGCTTTATTTTTCTTACTATATACTCAAAACTTTCTTCCACTTCTTTTATGAGGAAAAAGATTCTGTGGTGTATGTGTCATCGGCCCAAAATGTGTGCCTCACGGTTAAAGCTAAAATATGGGGCGGGGGCGACATGATTCGAATCTGGAATTGGATTTTTTTTTTTTTTTTTAATTGTTAATTACAAATTTATTTTAAAAAATCCATACAAATGTTTTTATAAGGATTTTTTTTTTTAATTGCTAATTACAAATTTATTTTAACAAAATCCGTACAAATGTTTTTATACGGATTTTTTTTAATTGCTAATTACAAATTTCTTTAAAAAAATCAGTACAAATGTTTTTATAAGAATTTTTTTTTTTAATTGTTAATTACAAATTTATTTAAAAAAATCCGTACAAATGTTTTTATACGGATTTTTTTTTTTTTAATTTTTAATTACAAATTTATTTTAAAAAATCCGTACAAGTATTTTTATACGCATTTTTTTATTTTTTTTAATCATGTGTGAACATGAGGTTGTCCTGGTTAGGGGTCCGTGACTTTATCTGAAAATGAGGGTAAAGCAAATAAAACTCCTTTTCTAAAAAACTTAATATAATAATATAATTTAAATATTTTTCGCAAATAAATTTGATTTCTTTCGACTTAAACACATGAAAGAATTCGATTTTAAGTATTTCTCGCAACGAATTCAAGTCGCATTATATCGCCTCCCCCCCTTCTCTATGAAGGTGAAGGATCCCCCCCCAATTTTCTTTAAATTCTAAGGGAACAAATAAAAAAAATTATATCGTTGTATATGGCGTTTTCTAATTTTATCCGCTCTTTTTCTATCAAAATGGAAACAAACATTAACCATTTATTTTATTATTATTATTATTTTTTGACGACGTTTATTTTCAAAGAGGGGTTGAAAACAAAACCCCGTCGATTTAAAGAAGTGATAATTTCGCGCCTAGGGGGAGAAGAAGAAAAAAAATAAAGGGGGCATAAAACGGAACAATAGATAATAAATATAAACGAAGACAATTACAAAAGTGGAAAGGGTCTGTTTGCATTTTTTTCTTTTTTTTCGTCTTTGTGGTCCGGACTATACAGATATAAAGATACGGGGGCTTAAGAGCACACTGAGAGGACCGAACTCATTTTCTTTTCCGTCCCCACCCCCTCCCACACTCAAAACAGTTTTCTCCCATTAAGAAAGTTGTGCTCTCTCTCTCTTCACTTCTCTTCTCCTATCTCGCTCCATACTTCCTGGACAAATAATGCTTTTTCCCCCCCCCTTTTTAGAATGTTTTTCTTACCATACACTCCCAACTTTCTTCAATTTTTTTATGAGGAAAGATTCTGCGGTGTGTGCCATCGACCCAAAATGTACAGCTGAAAGTTACAGCGGCATGGGGGGGGGGGGAATTTTGGATTTTTTTTTTTTTTTTTTTTTTTTTTTAATTATTATTGAAGTTCAGAAAAAATGCTTGTGAATCACAAAGTATCACTCCAGGCATATAAAAATAAGTAGCAAACAAATCAAAAGATAATTCTTGCACGAGCACAAGCAAACACACATACTGGTCAAAAGCATGATTATACTGGATTATACTATTTATCGGATCGTAAATAAATTTGATTTCTCTCGACTTAAACAGATGATAGAATTCGATTTCGAGTGTCTGTCTCAAAGTACGCCGAATTCAAATCGTCTGAGATCCCCCTCCCCCTTTTTTTTTAATGCAATGAAGGTGAAGGATCCTTCCCCCCTTTAATTTTCTTTAAACTTTAAGGGGAAAAAAATAATAATGACGTCGTATGGTATTTTCTAATTTATATCCGCTGTTTTTTTCAATTCCTACTAATAGTTCACACTCTCCCTATATATATATATATCTTGTTCAAATTTTCAATCGTTCCTAAAATACTTTTTGTTCATCCACTCAAGTTCGAATGCATTTTTTTTTAAACTTGTAGTGGATGACACTGGATGTTGATACAGTTTTTTTCAAATACGAATTCATTCATTAAATTTAATTTATTCATTTTAGTTTTATTTGAGAGAGAAAAAATTTCTCTTATATGTGTATGTGAGAGAGAGAGAGAATTTTTTTTAAATTAAAAAAATGAATGAAAATTATTTATAAAGGCCTTTTTGCAATAGAGTGAAAAAAAGTAGGAATTGCCTTAAACATTTTACAATAATAAACATCGACCAAAAGAATATATTAATATTTGAAAATTCTAGGCATAAATGAACAAATAAGTATTCTAAATACAATAAGAAGCACTATACAGCTCCATAAGCACCGAAAAATGCCAAAAGTGATAAATGTGAAACTTCAAGAAGAAAGAATTGATCAACGCACTACTAGTACTTATAGCCATTGGATATACAAATGTTTAAAATCCCAAGCCAAGACGTGAAAATTATTTCAAAACCATACTACAAAACACTTCAAGCAAAAGCCAAATTCTCCAGAAAATTCCTTAAGACTAACGTTATTCATGAAGCGTTTCAAGAGTTAAGGGGCCCAAAGTAGCCTTTTCCCCAAAAATTTGAAATGGAGTTTTATTTGTTTGGCCCTCATTTTCGGATAACGTCACAAACCCCTAACCAAGACAACATCATGTTCACACATGATAAAAAAAATAATAAAAATAAAAAAATAAGTTTTTTCTACTTTATCGAACTCGTAAATAAATTTGATTTCTTTCGACTTAAGCAGATGATAGAATTCGATTTCGAATGTCTCTCTCTAAAGAATGCCGAATTCAAATCGTCTGAGATCGGCCCCCTTCCTACTGCAATGAAGGTGAAAGATCCCCCCCTTTAATTTTTTTTAAACTTTAAGGAGAAAACAAGAATAATAACGCCGTATGGCATTTTCTAATTTTATCCGCTCTTTTTCTATCAAAACGGAAACAAACATTAAAAATTTTTTATTTTTATTTTTTTTTGACGACGTTTATTTTCAAAGAGGGTGTGGGAAAAAAAAAAAAATGTCGATTTAAAGAAGTGATCATTTCGCGCCTAGGGGGGGAAGGAGGAGCAAAAAAATAAAGTGGGCATAAAACGGAACAATAGATAATAAATATAAATGAAGACGATTACAAAAGTGGAAAGGGTCTGTTTGCATTTTTTTCTTTTTCCCTTCTTTGTGGTCCGGACTATAAAGATATAAAGTTACGGGGGTTTGAGAGAGCACTGAGGGGACCGAACTCATTTTCTTTTCCGTCCCCCTCCAACACTCAAAACAGTTTTTTCCCATTAAGAAAGTTGTGCTCTCTCTCTCTTCACTTCTCTTCTCCTAACTCGTTCTACTTCCTGGACAAATAATGCTTTTTATTCCCCCTCCCCTTTTAGAATGTTCTATTTTTCTTACTATACACTGCCAACTTTCTTCCACTTTTTTATGAGGAAAGATTCTGCGGTGTGTGCTGTCGCCCAAAAATGTATGCGTCACGGTTAAAGCTAAACGTTACGGTGGTTTGAATGGGGGAGGGGGGAATGAGTCGAATCTGAAACTGGATTTTTTTTTTAACAATTATTGAAGTTTAGAAAAATTGCTCGTGCATCACATAGTATCACTCCAGGCTGATAGAATTACGTAGCAAACGAATCAAAAGATAATTCTTGCACGAGCCCAAGCAAGCACACATGATGGTCAAAAGCACGATCAAACTGGACAACGCGTCACAAAAAAAAGGTTTGCCGCAGTATGAGTAACGATCCTAATCACTCTTGGCAGTGGCGATAATTAATTTGGCGCGATACTGATGTTTGGTGCAGGGGTAATCTATGTTAAAGAATCCCGTTCTGTTCCTTTTCTGCATTTTAAAAAATCCGTATATCTACTTTATAAAACTCGTAATCAAATTTGATTTCATTCAATTTAAACAGATGATAGAATTCGATTTCGAGTGTCTCTCTCTCAACGTACGCCGAATTCAAATCGTCTGATATCCCCTCCCCCTTCCTCGATATGAAGCTGAAGAACTCCCCCCCCATCCCCCTAATTCTTTAATTTTCTTTAAAGTTTAAGGGGACAAAAAAGAATACTAATATCGTCGTATGGCATTTTCCAATTTTATCCACTCTTTTTCAATTCTTTCCATTAGCTCACACACTCCCTATATGTATCTTGTTCAAATCTCCAATCGTTCATAAAATACTTTTTATTCCTACACTCGAGTTCAAATACATTTTTTTAACTTGTAGTGGATGACACTGGATGTTATTACTGTTTTTTTAAATATTAATTCAGTAATTAAATTTAATTAATTAATTTTAGTTTTTCTTAGATTGAAGTTGCATATATCTACCAATAGATGGCGCCACATAAACTTAAAAAAATTAATGACAATTATTTATAAAGGACTTTTTTCATTGATGGCTTTCATTGATGAATCATTCAATTGAGTTAAAAAAAAAATTTTATATTACTTGTTTCCCATGTATTCTATATTTAAAAAAAAAAAAATCCGTATATCTGATTTATCGAACTCGTAAATAAATTTGATTTCTATCGACTTAAACAGATGATAGAATTCGATTTCGAATGTCTCTCTCAAAGTACGCCGAATTCAAATCGTCTGATATCGCCCCTCCCCTCCCCGATATGAAGGTGAAGATTCCCTTTAATTTTCTTTAAAATTTAAGGGGAAAAAAATAAATAATAATAGCGTCGTATGCCATTTTCTAATTTTATCCGCGCTTTTTATATCAAAAAGGAAACAAACATTAACCATTAATTTTTATTTATTTTATTTTTTTTAACCATGTTTATTTTCAAAGAGGGGTAAGAAAATAATAAAAAACCCGTCGATATAAAGTGATAATTTCACGCCTAGGGGGAGCAAAAATAAAGTTGGCATAAAAACGGAACAATAGATAATAAATATAAATGAAGACGATTACAAAAGTGGAAAAGGGTCTGTTTGCAATTTTTTTTTATTTTCCTTCCTTTGTGGTCCGGACTGTAAAGATATAAAGATACGGGGGTTTACGAAAGCACTGAGGGGACCGAACTCATTTTCTTTTCCTCCCCACCCCCTCCCACACTCAAAACAGTTTTTTCCCATTAAGAAAGTTGTGCACTCTCTCTTCACTTCTCTTCTCCCAACTCGTTCTACTTCCTGGACAAATAATGCTTTTTTCTTCCATCCATCCTTTTTAGAATGTTTTATTTTTCTCACTATACACTCCCAACTTTCTTCCACTTTTTTATGAGGAAAAAGATTCTGCGGTGTGTGTGTCATCGACCTAAAATGAATGCGTCACGGTTACAGCTAAACGTTACGGAGATTGTGGGAGGGGGGGATATTATTCGAATCGGTTAATGGATTTCTCTTTTTCAATTCCTCCAATTAGCTCACACTCTCCCTACATATATCTTGTTCATATTTTCAATCGTTCGTAAAATGCTTTTCATTCGTCCACTCAAGTTCAAATACATTTTTTTTAACTTGTAGTGGATGACACTGGATGTTATTACTGTTTTTTCAAATATTAATTCATTCATTAAATTTAATTAAATTTTAGTTTTTTTTAGTTTTAAGTTGCATATATCTGCCCATAGATGGCGCCAGATAAACTTAAAAAAATGAATGAAAATTATTTATAAAGGACTTTCTGCAATAGAGTGAAAAAAAAGTAGGAACTGACTTTAAAAAAAAAATTGTATTATTAGTTTTAACTATTATTGAAAATTATGTAACTTACTTTTACTTCATTTTTTTCATATACGCAGCCCAGTCACATTATATGACCACCTGTCAAAAACCAGAATATACACTCTTGTATATTCTGGCTTTAAGTGGAGTGTGGAATGTGATATTAAGTGGTATTTAAGTGGTATTAAGTGGTATTTAAGTGGTATTAAGTGGAATTCTTTATATTGTACACTCCACTGCAATGTGCTGCCACCTGCCTTTGTGATGGGTTATTTCACGTTGACGTCGAAAGTAGATGGTGGTCAGTAGTAGGTGGAGCACTCCGGCAGACAGAAGTACGTCAACAGTGACGTCATCAGAAGAGCGCGCGCAACCGGAAGTGACGATTTTGTTAGAGATGGCGTTTTGGTGGATAAGGACCCTAGAAACTTTTTTCCCGGCGGCAACACTGGAATGTTGTACTATAAGAGGAGATTACGTGATGAGATTACTTGGGTGGAGGTGGTTTGGGAAGAGATTACGTGATGACTGATAAGATAAGCAGAATAGGAAACTGTTTTAATTGGATTTCTTCTTAATTTTTTAATTAGATTATTTTATGAAATGTGTTTTGTAAAGGAATTTAATTGTATTAAATTTGATTAATTTTTTTTATTGGATTATTTTACAAATTTATATTTACAAATATAATTATTTTCTATTTGCAAAATTTATTTGGTGAAGAAATTAATTAATTTTTTTTTCACAATTTTATTTTTTTATTTCTATTTGATTAAAAAAAATTTTTTTATTATTTTACAAGACTTTTTTTCATAAAGGAATTTATTTTTTATTGCTGCTTATTTCAAATTTATTTTATTTTACAAAACTTATTTTCGTAAAAGAATTTATTTTTATTTTTTCGGAAAATTAATTTTTTTTATAAATCCATTTTTTTTTATGTCGATTGCATTTGTTATATTTTACAAAATTTGTTTTTGTAAAGGAATTTATTTTTTTAATTTATAATTTTTCCCTAGTGGGTTACTACACTTTTTTTATCACTTCATTAGACATGTAATTATCCGAAACTTTGTTTGGCATTTAAAGTTTTCCTTAAAAATCTCTCACACTTCTTTTTAAATACGATATTAATTTCAAATTTTCTACCCAATATTAAATACTACACAGCATTCGTATTAAAAGATTTAATATATTAACTTTTTGAAAATCATATACCAGAATAGTTAAAACTCCGAGGGAAATGTTACGAATTTATATATTTAACCAATTAATGATGTGCAGAATTTTTTTTTAACATAAATGTACTTTAATTAAAATATGCATGAAATTTTCCTTCAACTCATTTATTTTTCTAATATTTTTTTCCTTTCATACTCGATTCTATTTTGATAAACCCTATAACTTCTTGCTGATACAAATAAAATGCCTTAGCTTGCATTTTTTTTTCAAACATTTAGAAATAAACACGATGATTTTGTAAGACAAAATAATTAAATATTATATTTATAAGGAACTTACACTAATGTATTTCTTAACCTATTTAATTAAAAAAATATTGCATACTTCTAATTATCTCACCAAATAATTTTCACCTACTTTATTATTTTCTTTACTGTAATACACAAAATCTTGTACTTACACGGAGATACATTTGTTAAATTTTCCCACAAATAAATGTTCAATACTAATACATATTACTATACTAAACTAAGGAATTTGTATAACATGAAAAGCATAAAATACACACACAAACACACAAATTTCTACAGAAAACTTTCTTACAAAATCTAATTGTATAAGCATGGTATATATCTTATTATTTTTTTAGTGATTTTCTCACATTCTTCTTACGTGGGGAAAAACCCCGATTGATTACATTCTAGACGTTACCGTATTATATACATAAAATGAAGGTGTATATTTTTTTAATCCAACTATTTTATGAAACAATATTTCCATTGATATTTAAATTTTAACATGTATTGAATTTTCTTACTCAAAAACTTTTATCATTAAAGAAAGGTCTGTACGTATGTTCTTTTCGAACACTCATCTCAAATTCTAGTATACAACCTTTTTTTTTTAAAGAATGCTGATAAAATGTACCTCTTTCCAATTTCAGATAAGATAGTATTGCTTTCAAATATTGATAGCATTGGAATGCCTATCAGTTTAGATATGCATATTTTTTATTTTTAATTTAATTAATCAACAAACCTTTTGTAGTGTAATTTTAGATGAAGAAAAATAAAAATTACGAAATTATTACTAAATAACATATTTTTTACTAAAGATATTATAAATAAATTATTTTTATTTTTAACAAATTATATGTATTTTTTGTTTTCTGGTAAATGAACACACACACACGCAAAAATAATATAAATATTCTTTTATTTTTATCAAAGTGAAATCCAATCATCTCGTTTTGCATACATTCGTTTAGATTTTTTATGTTCTAATATTGAAATAGTCTGAAAATTTTTTATTAATGATGTAACTTGCAGGTACATTCATTTCTTTCAATGCTAAATGAAACTCTTTCGAGCCTGCTGGAGATTGTTTCCGATTTCGAAGTAAATCCACTACTAATTTTACAATATTAGTTCGAGGTAAATGTTTTCCTTTATAAACGATTTCTCCATCGGGTGTCCAAGATAATACGGAAGGCTTCTCTTTTATAAAGTCCAAAATATTCCTTGCAGTATTCAAGTATCGAACAGGAGCAGCTTTTAAAATTTTGGTTGTAATGGAATCTTCTTTTTCCGAATCAGATTTTACGTCTTCTTCCTTTTCAGAATATTCTTCTGTTCGTTCTTGTCGGGGATGATGTATTTTAATAAATTTTTGTAAAACTTGTAAATACTGATTCATCTTTTCCCTCTCGGGTAAACCCTTTGTCGGAATTATTTCTTGCATTTTATTATCTAAGTCAGTTAATTGGTCAGCTACCTCAACGCGATCTTCTGGTACCAAAATCAATTTTCTACTGTACTCCATGGATCAAGGATGTAATTACTGAAATCGCAGCTGGTAATAAATAACAAGGATAAAAATCCTTCTCCCTTTTGAACCAATATATTTCTCTTTTTATAAAGTGGTAGTTTTTTACAGTTTAACAAATGTATCTCCGTGTAAGTACAAGATTTTGTGTATTACAGTAAAGAAAATAATAAAGTAGGTGAAAATTATTTGGTGAGATAATTAGAAGTATGCAATATTTTTTTAATTAAATAGGTTAAGAAATACATTAGTGTAAGTTCCTTATAAATATAATATTTTAATTATTTTGTCTTACAAAATCATCGTGTTTATTTCTAAATGTTTGAAAAAAAAATGCAAGCTAAGGCATTTTATTTATATCAGCAAGAAGTTATAGGGTTTATCAAAATAGAATCGAGTATGAAAGAAAAAAAATATTAGAAAAATAAATGAGTTGAAAGAAAATTTCATGCATATTTTAATTAAAGTACATTTATGTTAAAAAAAAATTCTGCACATCATTAATTGGTTAAATATATAAATTCGTAACATTTCCCTCGGAGTTTTAACTATTCTGGTATATGATTTTCAAAAAGTTAATATATTAAATCTTTTAATACGAATGCTGTGTAGTATTTAATATTGGGTAGAAAATTTGAAATTAATATCGTATTTAAAAAGAAGTGTGAGAGATTTTTAAGGAAAACTTTAAATGCCAAACAAAGTTTCGGATAATTACATGTCTAATGAAGTGATAAAAAAAGTGTAGTAACCCACTAAGGAAAAATTATAAATTAAAAAAATAAATTCCTTTACAAAAACAAATTTTGTAAAACATAACAAATGCAATCGACATAAAAAAAAATGGATTTATAAAAAAAATTAATTTTCCGAAAAAATAAAAATAAATTCTTTTACGAAAATAAGTTTTGTAAAATAAAATAAATTTGAAATAAACAGCAATAAAAAATAAATTCCTTTATGAAAAAAAGTCTTGTAAAATAATAAAAAAATTTTTTTTAATCAAATAGAAATAAAAAATAAAATTGTGAAAAAAAAATTAATTAATTTCTTCACCAAATAAATTTTGCAAATAGAAAATAATTATATTTGTAAATATAAATTTGTAAAATAATCCAATAAAAAAATTAATCAAATTTAATACAATTAAATTCCTTTACAAAACACATTTCATAAAATAATCTAATTAAAAAATTAAGAAGAAATCCAATTAAAACAGTTTCCTATTCTGCTTATCTTATCAGTCATCACGTAATCTCTTCCCAAACCACCTCCACCCAAGTAATCTCATCACGTAATCTCCTCTTATAGTACAACATTCCGGTGTTGCCTCCGGGAAAAAAGTTTCTAGGGTCCTTATCTACCAAAACGCCATCTCTAACAAAATCGTCACTTCCGGTTGCGCGCGCTTTTCTGATGACGTCACTGATGACGTACTTCCGTCTCCCGGAGTGCTCCACCTACTACTGTGGTCACATTAATATGACAGGACTGTGTATAATAAAAATTATAATATAATACAAGAGTGGAAAAAAAGTGAGACCTGTTGGTCGAGTGGCTAGCGCTAGTCCCGGCGGTGCCGTGGATGTTTGTAGCGCTTCGGATTCCACTTTAAACCATATTTCCCGATCTAAGTACGATCGTAGAGCGTGTCGAGGATAGTGTTACTCGCGTCCGTAGCTTGTCTTCCAGCTACATGCAACCTCTAGGTAGTGCTAAATGAGTAACGTCGGTACAGCCCTTGCTTTAGGAATAACGATAACAGTCTAGGTATTTGGCAGCTGCATTGGGAAGAAAAGAAAAAAAACAGTGGTGGAAAGTGAAATCTCAAACCAAGAAAAAAATTATTTTAGAAGAATGTAATTCATTTAAAACTTTTATCTAGGTTTATTTGATTTAAGTCTCAAAGTCATTTTCATCATTTCATTCTCATTATTCATTTATTTATTTATTTGACGTTTATTTTCAGAGGGGAGGGAAAAAAACCCCTCGATTTAAAGAAGTGATAATTTCGCGCCTAGGAAGGAGGGGGGAGGAGCAAAAATAAAGTGGGCATAAAAACGGAACAATAGATAATAAATATAAATGAAGACGATTACAAAAGTGGAAAGAGTCTGTTTGCATTTTTTTTTTTTTTTTTTTTTTTTTTTTTTTTTTTCGTCTTTGTGGTTGGGACTATAAAGATATAAAGATACGGGGGTTTAACAGCACTGTCGGGACCGAACTCATTTTCTTTTTCGTCCCCACCCCCTCCTCCCACTCAAAGACAGTTTTCCCCATTAAGAAAGTTGTGCTCTCTCTCTCTTCACTTCACTTTTCCCAACTCGTTCTACTTCCTGGACAAATAATGCTTTTTCTTCCACTCTCCCCCCCTCCCTTTTTAGAATGTTTTATTTTTCTTGCTATACACTCCCGATTTTCTTCCACTTTTTTATGAGGAAAGATTCTGCGGTGTGTGTGCCTTCCACCAACAATGTATGCGCCACGGTTACAGTTAAACGTTTTGGTGGTTGAGAGGGGGAAGGGGGGTGCATGAGTCGAATCTGGAATAGGATTTATATATATATATATATATATATATATATATATATATATATATATACATATAACTATTATTGAAGTTTAGAAAAATTGCTCGTGAATCACGAAGTATCACTCGAGGCGTAGTAGCAAACAAATGAAAAGCGAATTTTTAAAAATATCAAATAAATGATTTTAAATACATAATAATACGAAATAATAATAAATGATGAGAAAAAACGATTTAAGAAACAGTGAGAATCGATAAACTTATTTTTAAAAAAAAGCTGTAAAAAATGGACTGCTACTTCATTGTTTTAACCCAATGTTTTTTTTTTTTTATCATTTATGCATTTACAAATTATTTTATAAAGAAATAAAATGAAAAAAAAAAAAAGACGACTCCCAAATTATTGGACTTTAATAAGCTTTTAATTTTAATTTATTGCTCATTTGCTTCTAAAAATTATAATCATAATTAATTAAATAAATAGCAGGAATTTTTGATGATTTTTCGGTGTGTGCAAAAATTAGTACACATCAAAGTAAAAATAGGATAATTACAGGGTTAAAATATTTATCTGGTTCGAGTAACGTGCGGTGCCATGAATGTTTGTAGTGGTTCGGAATCCACTTTAAACCGTGGGTCCCGGTCTCATATGATCGTAGAGCATTGTTACTCCGAGTCCGTGGCTTACCTTCAAGTTACACGCGCCCCCTGGGTAATGCAAAGTGAGTAACGTCTGAGCATCGCTTGCCTTACGGCATCCAAGACTAAGCTGTCTAAGTGTTTGCCAGCTGCATTAGAACAAAAAAAAATATTTTATAGGGGGCCTGAATGGCCGAGTGGCTAGCGCTCGGTACCACAGGTTTCGGATTCGAGTCCCGGCGGTTCCATGGATGTTTGTAGTGGTTCGGAATCCACTTTAAATCGTAGGTCCCGGTCCTAATAGGATCGTAGAGCGTTGCGGGGGCATTGTTACTCCACGTCCGTGGCTTATCTTCAAGTTATACGCGCCCCCTGGGTCATGCAAAGTGAGTAACGTCTGTGTCAGCTCTTGCCTTAGGGCATCCAAGACTTCTATGCCTAAGTGTTTGCCAGCTGCATTAGAACAAAAAAGAATAGTTGAAGAAGTTGAACCATTGCATTCTCACAGGGGTTTGTGCCTTCATGAAATAAAGTATGATAATAAATCGGGCGGTCTATAATGATAAAGAACACGATGGAAACCATAGAGTAGTAATAAAATAGAGCGTATCCCCCTATTCTAAAGGAATGGAAAGTTGGAGGCAAACATCTCCCGTCCTTTTCATACCAGAGTTGAAGCCGCATCGCTCCTTGTCTTCTTTTCCCTGCGTGCATTTAATTATAAAACATAAACTTGTTACGAAGCTTTTCAGGAAATTCCGAGAAATGCCTGAAATTCTTCATCTCAAGTCATGCATTTATTTAACTATGTGCTCACTAAAGAAACATAGATATATAGATACAAGATATGACATTTTCTTTATAACTCTGATCTCTACATATGAAATATAATAAAAAATTACAAAAAGTTCTTGTAAATGAATATATTTTTAAAGCATTTTGAGAGGAAAATATTACATAAATTTATTAATGGAATATAAACGCTAAATAGTTAAAAGAATTAAATTTATATTTACTGATAGTTTAAAAAGAATGAACCATTTCTTTTGAAAATCTTTTTTTTTCCTTCGTGTCAACATTCAAACAACTTCAACAACATTCCTTTCGTGTAATGGCCAACCGTAAAGATTGCCGGCAAATATCGAACTGACATCGAGTATGTGAAACGACAAAAGTTTTAAGTGTATGCCTGAAACTCATTCTAAATGGGTGCAGCCTATTCCACAGTGCAATATAAGCTCATTTTTCCTCTGTAAGGCAAGTAAACAATGTGACCATTCCCGCCTAAATGAATGGCAGAGTCACCATGAAAGTGACTAGCACTCACATCACTCCTGGCGGTGGACAATGGTGATTGTAGAAATCTCCTGTGGATCATATTTGCCTTAAACTGGCAACTCTGAAGCTTACTCTATATTATTAGTGTTCTTTGATCGAAAAGCGCCTTGATAGCCATGTTGCTAACGCTCTGGCCTTTGGTATCACAGGCTTCAGGTTCAAGTTCAGGCGGTGGCATGGATGTTTGTGTGTGGTTCGGAATCCACTTTAAATTGTAGGTCAAGGTCTGTTTACCCGTAGAGCGACAAACCAAACCAATCAAACTACATGTGAAGGAATTTTCTACCTCAAAAATTCACCCCATTCTAAAATGATATTATAAAACCTTATTTATGACTGTAATCGAGAATTATAAAAATCATTGAACGTGGGAAAAAAAAGATCCTTTAAAGAATACGACTATTTGCCATCTTATGCGAATTAGCCTCTGTGATTAAGCTTAAGCTGTGATTCAGCACTTTTGACTCGCTTACTATGATTGTGAAACTTTTTTGTGTGCCCATAAACCCCGACCGAAAGATTCAACGACGATAACAACAAAGAAATTGAAGGAGGGGGGAAAATAAAATCAAAAAACACAGGTTCCATTTTCCGCGCTTTCATAAAAATGTTGAAATAAAATAAACCGACGAGAAAACCCCGGGGGAAGGGTAAAAAGGAAGGTTCTTTTTGAGAAGGTAGCCAAGAAGGGTGGTTTTTGTTTTCTTCTTCCCTGGTGCGAGTCTTTATATAGAAAGGGATGTTTCTTCTCTTCCATCGGAAACAGAAGGCATTATTTTAAGTTGGAGAGCAACCAGTCGATCCGATTTTTATCGCTCTGTCGTCCGAAAAACGTTCTTACTTTTCCAGGGGGTGCCCCCTCACTGCTTCCTCTCCCCCCTCCTCGCTGTTTATCGATAAGCACACCTGGTTCAGATCCATACGTGGTGCTCACCGTGCTGATTCGCCTTACCCCCTACCCTCCCTTCTCCACACACCACGAGAAACGCTACTTCCACAACATGAATTTCTCTCAAAATGGACCGCGTGTGCTCTCAAACTTTATTATTTTTTTTTAATTAATGTTTGTAGTATTCGCTTTTCAAATTCATTTCATGGAGAGGTTTGCGAACGTTTTCACACATAGCGAAAAAAATTTTTTTTTACTTCTTCTTCATTAGAGTGGGCCTGAATGGCTGAGTGGCTAGTGCTCTGGTGCTCGGTACTACAGATTTCGGGTTCGAGTCCCGGTGGGGCCATAGATGTTTGTTGTGTTTCGGAATCCACTTTAAACCGTAGGTCCCAGTCTGATAGGATCGCAGAGCGTTGCGGGGGTATTGTTACTCTGCGACCGTGACCTATCTTCAAGTGACACGCGCCCCCTGGGTAAATGCAAAATGAGTAACTTCTGTGCAGCGCTTGCCTTAAGGCATCCAAGGCAGCTCTCTAAGTGTTTGCCAGCTGCATTAGAAGAAAAAAAATTCTTCATTATAGCGTTACGCTGATAGAAATAAACCTGGTGTTTTTGAACAATTTGGTCCAGACTTTAAGACGTGGCACAACACAGCAAAACAGTCATTTGATGTTAAAGGATCCATAAAATTGGTACTGATATCCGGTTCAGGATTGAAATGTGACATTTTAATGACCCGTTTGAAATGTTAATCATTCCAAAATTGTGTATCATTTGGAAAATCTGCTATTTCTGTGAGAGTGTAGAAGTGACCAGGCATCATGTAAAGAGAACACGAGAGGGAGATAAGTTGGTTGACATAGAACAAGGGAACCACGTGCTTAGTTTTCGCTGCTATACATCAAGATCCTAATATGATCAGCGGCTTGATTGGCTAGCGCTCTGGCCTTAGGTACCACAGGCTTTAGGTGAGTGGTTCGGAATCCATTTTAAACTGTAGGTCACAGTCTGTTTAGTCCTCGTGTGCAGATGACTTTAGAAGGACAAATCAAACCAAACTATGATCGAAAATTATAAAAATCATTGTAAGTGGGAAAAAAAGATCCTCTAAAGGGTATGACTAGTTGCCAACTTATACGAATTAACCACTGTGATTAAGCATCCAAAAAGGTAGACTTATAACGAAATCAGTTGCAGTTCCTTCGCCTAACTGCATGCTTTTCTACAGCATCGCGGCGTGGACGAGACGTTTTGTTTTGGGAGCAGAAACTGCAAACAAACAGCACTTTTGACTCGCTTACTGTTATCATGAAACTGTTTTTGTGGGCCCAGAAACCCCGACCGAAAGATGCAACGACGATAACAACAAAGACATTGTAGGAGTAAATATAAAAAATATAGATATATATTAAAAAAAACACAAGGTTCCTTTTTCCGCGCTTTCATAAAGATGTTGAAATAAAATAGACCGACGAGAAAAATCCAGGGGCTAATTTGAAAAAAGGCTCTTTTTTGAGGAAGTAGCCAAGAGGGGTGTTTTTTTCTTTCTTTCCTGTGCGAGTCGTTATATAGAAAAGGCATGTTTTATTTCTTCCATCGGAAACAGAAGCCATTATTGAGAGTTGGAAAAGCTACCAGTCGATCCGCTCTTTATCGCTCTGTCGTCCGAAAAAACGTCTTTTCTTTTCCAGGGGGTGCCTCCCTCTTGCTTTTTATCGATAAGCGCACCTGGTTCAGATCCATACTGGTGCTCACCGTGCTGACTCGCCCTACCCCTTCCACCCCCCTTCTCCACGCACCCCGAGTAACGCTACTTCCACAACATGAATTTTTCTCAAAATGGACCTCGTGTGCTCTTAAACTTTATTATTTTTCAGATTAATGTCTGTAGTATTTCATGGTGAGGTTTGCGAAGGTTTTCACACCTACAGGAAAGAAAAAAAAGCATTTTTCGCTTATTAGCGTGTTATGCAGATAGAAATAAACGGAATGTTTTTGATAAGGTTGTGTCAGACTTTAAGCATAAAAGAGCACAACAAAACAGTCATTTTGATGTGAAAGGGTCTATAAAATGGGTACGGATATCCGGTTCGGGATTGAAACGATACATTTTCATGTCCCGTTTGAAATCTTAATCATTCTATTACTGTGATTTATTTGATAAATCTTAGTATATATCTGCTTGTAGAGGAAGATTCCAGTGAGAGTATGGAGGTGACCAGACATCATGTAGAGAGAATGTGACAGGAAAAGTGGTTGGCATAAAACCGGGCGCCACGCGCTTAGTTCTTATACATCAAGATACTAACATGATGAGCGGCCTGTTGGGCAATTGGCTAGCGCTCGGGCCTTTGGTACCCCAGTCTTCAGGTTAGAATCCTGGCAGTGGCATGTATGCTTATTAGTGGTTCGAAATCCATTTTAAACTGTAGATCACATTCTGTTTAGTCCTCGTGTATACAAGAGGACTTTAGAGCGACAAACCAAACCAAACTATGATCGAAAATTATAAAAATCATTGAACGTGGGAATAAAAGATCCTCTAAGGGGTATGTCTTATTGCTATCTTATACGAACTAGCCACTTAGACTAAGCATTCCAGCAGGTAGACTTATCACGAAATCAGAAACAGTTAATTCGTCAAGTGCATGGTTTTTTTACACCAATGCTTGGTTTGGTTTGTTGCTCGCTCTACTATCATCTTATGCACAGTTTGGGTTTAACAGAACGGTGCCTACAGTTTAAAGTGGATTCCGAACCCCTACAAACATCCATGCCACAGCCAGGATTCGAACCTGAAGCCAGGGATACCAAAGGCCAGAGCGCTAGCCACTTGGCCAACAAGCCGCTTACAGCAGTGCGGCCCTGGACGTGACGTCCTCCTTTTGTTTTGGGGGCAGAAACTGCAAACAAGCAGCACTTTTGACTCGATTACTGTTATTACGAAACTTTTTTTGTGTGCCCAAAAAAACCCGACCGAAAGATGCAACGACGACTACAACAAAGAAATTGAAGAAGGGAAAAAATGAAAAAACAACAACAACACGGGGTTCCTTTTTCCGCGCTTTCATAAAAATGTTGAAATAAAATAAACAGACGAGAAAACCCCCGGGGGAGGAAAAAAAAAGCACTTTTTGAGGAGAGTAGCCAAGAGGGTGTTTTTTTTTTTCTTTCATCGGAATCAGAAGCCATTATTGGAGTTGGAAAAGCAACCAGTCGATCCTCTTTTTATCGCTCTGTCGTCCGAAAAACGTTCTTTCTTTTCCAGGAGGTGCCCCCCTCACCCCTTCCCTCTCCCCTCGTTTTTTATCGATAAGCGCACCTGGTTCAGATCCATACTTGGTGCTCGCCATGCTGACTCGCCCCACCCCCTACCCTTCTCCACACACACCCGAGAAATTCTGCTTCCGCAACATGAATTTCTTCTCGAAATGGACCTCGTGTGCTCTCAAACTTTATTATTTTTCAGATTAATGTTTGTAGTATTCGCTTGCAAATTCATTTCATGGTTGACGCTTGGAAGGTTTTCACACCTACAGAAAAGAAAAAAAAAAGCATTTTGCGCTTCTTATTTGCGTCTTACGCAGGTAGAAATATGCAGGGTGTTTTTTTAGATTGTTGTGCCAAACTTTGAGACATGGCAGAGCACAGCAAAACAAACATTTTTATGTGAAGGAATCTATAAAATTATTACGGATATCCGTTTCAGGATCGAAATGTTACATTTTTATGTCCCGTTTGAAATTTTAATCTCTCTAAAAACTGTGTATCATTTGGAAAATCTTAGTATGTCTGCTCGTAGAGGAAGATTCCAGTGAGTGTTTAGAGATGACCAGGCATCATGTAAGGAGAGCATGAGAGGAAGTGTGGTTGGTTGGTATAGAACCGAGCGCCGCGCGCTTAGTTCTCGCTGTTATACATCAGGATCCTAATATGAACATGGGTTCATTTGAAAGGTCTCTGGGTTTAGTTTGATTTGTCGTTCTACGGTCATTTTGTGCACACTTTAGGCTAATTAGAGTGGGACCTACAGTTTAACGCAGATTGCGAACCACTCATAAACATTCATGCTATAGTCAGGATACGAATCTGAAGCCTGTGGTACCAATGGCCAGAGCTCTAGCCGATTGGCCATCAGGCCGCAGGTCTCTGGGAGATCTGACAACACGTTATAGTAAAAATCACAATGAAATAAAATTTACACGAGTGAAATCCAAATAAGCGAAATCTTCTATTACTTTTATAATACCGGCTTACAGACAACGAAAGGAGAAGCAACATTCCAGGAAACATATTGCAGAAACCCTGGGGCGGGTTTGGTTTGTCGCTCTACGATCATCTTGTGTACACGAGGGTTAAGCAAATCGGGACCTACAGTTTAAAGTGGATTCCGAACCTCTACAAACATCCATGGCACCGCCGAGACTCGAACCCGATACTTGTGGTATCGAGCACCAACGCGCTAGCCACACGGCCATCTTGCCCTCAGCAGAGGGACATCAGACAAATCCCCAAAGTCATATACTGAGTACCGGGGCCGGTTGTCTAAGTTGTACAAGCGCAATGTTTAACGCAACATGTACGAGTGACCCAATGAATATAAATAATGTAGAGGATATTATAACTGTAGAAGATCCTATGTACGTTAATAAGTATGACTAGTTGTCATTTTGTACGAATTACCCACTGTGAGTAAGCATCCCAGCAGGTAGACTTACTACGAAATCTACCACAGTTCCTTCGCCAAACTTCGTGCTTTTTCCTAGCACTGCGGCCGTGGACGAGACGTCGTCCTCTTGTTTTGGGGCAGAAACTGCAAACAAACAGCCCTTTCGAGTCGCTTACTATTATTACGAAACTTTTTTGTTGTGCCCATAAACCCCAACAGTAAGATGCAACGACGATAACAACAAAAGAAACTGAAGAAGGGGAAAAATAAAATTAAAAAAACACGATGTTCCTTTTTCCCAGCTTTCATAAAAATGTTGAAATAAAGTAAACCGACGAGAAAAAACCCGGGGGAGGGTAAAAAAGGCTCCTTTTTTTGAGGAAGTAGCCAAGAGGGGTGTTTTTTTTTCTTCTTCCCTGTGCGAGTCTTTATATAGAGGGATGTTTCCTTTCTTCCATCGGAAACAGAAGCCATTATTGAGAGTTGGAAAAGCAACCAGTCGATCCGCTTTTTATCGCTCTGTTGTCCGAAAAACGTCTTTCTTTTCCAGGGGGTGCCCGCTCACCCCTTCCACCCCTTCTCCCGCTTTTTATCGATAAGCGCACCTGGTTCAGATCCATACTGGCGCTCACCATGCTGACTCGCCCTACCACCTATCCTTCTCCACACACCCCGGGAAACGCCACTTTACAACATGAATTTCTTCTCAACATGGACCTCGTGTGCTCTCAAACTTTATTATTTTTCAGATTAACGTTTGTAGTATTCGCTTGCAAATTCATTTCATGGTGCGGTTTGCAAAGGTTTACTAAAATAATAAAAATAAGCATTTTTCGCTTCTTGTTAGCTTGTTCTGCAGATAGAAATAAACGGGAGGTTTTTGAAGAGCTTGTAGTAGACTTTAATACGTGGCAGAGCACAGAAAAACAATCATTTTGATGTGAAAGCATCTATAAAATTGGTACGGATATCAGAGAAAGGATTGAAATGTCACATTTTAATGTCCCGTTTGAAATGTTAATCACTTCAAAACTGTGTATCATTTGGAAAAATATTAGTATATCTGCTCGTAGAGGACGATTCCTGTGACAGTATAGAGGTGACAAGACACCATGTAAAGAGAACGTGAGACGAAAAGTGATTGGTTGACAGAGAACCGGGAGCCACGCGATTAGTTCTCGCTGTTATACTCGATCCTAACATGATCATGGGTTCATTAGGAAGGTCTCTGAATTTGGTTTGATTTGTCCCTCTACGGTCATTTTGTGCACACTTTAGGCTAATTAGACCAGGACCTACAGTTTAACGTGGATTCCGAACCACCAACAAACATCCATGCCACTTCCAGGATACGAAAGCAACAAAACTCTGAAATACCCTGAACCAATATAACCCTGTTAAGCAACAAAATCCTGAAATATATGTTAAAAACTTATTCTAAATGGGTGTAGTCTATTCCCCAGTGCAATATAAACTCATTTTCCCTCTGTAAGGCAAATAAATAATGCGACCACTCCCGTCCAAATGAATGGCAGAGTCATCATGAAAGTGGCTAGTCTTCACTTCACTCCTGATAGTAGACAGTGGCGATAGTAAATGTCTCGTGTTGATCATGTTTTTCATAAATTGGCAATATCCGCTGAGCACTCTATATTATTACAAATCTTTGATCGAATTAATATAAAAATCATTCAACGTGGGGAAAAAACCGATCCTTTAAAAGGTATGACTAATTGCCATGTTATACGAATTAGCCAGTGTGATTAAGCATCCCAGCAGGTAGACTTATTACGAAATCAGCCACAGTCCCTTCACCAACTGCATGCTTTTCCACAGCACTGTGGCGCGGACGAGATGTCGTCCTTTTGTTCTGGGGGCAGAAACTGCAAACAAGCAGCACTTTCGACTCTACAGCGGCACCTTTTTTTACTATTATTATGAAACTTTTTTGTGTACCCAAAAACTCCAACCGAAAAATGCAACGACGATAACAACAAAGACATTGAAGGGGGATAAAAAATAAAATAAAAATAAAACACAGGTTCCTTTTTCAGCGCTTTCATAAAAATGTTGAAATAAAATAAACCGACGAGAAAACACCCGGGGGGGGTAAAAAAAGGCCCTTTTTCTGAGGAAGTAGCCAAGAAGGTTTTTTTTTTTTTTTCCTTCTTCCCTGTGCGAGTCTTTGTATAGAGGGGGATGTTTCTGTTCTTGCATCGGAAACAGAAGCCATTATTGGAAGTTGGAGAGCGACCTGTCGATCCGCTTTTTATCTCGCTGTCGTCCGAAAAACGTCTTTCTTTTTACAGGGGGTGCCCCCATCACCCTTTCCACCCCCATCGCTTTTTATCGATAAGCGCACCTGGTTTGGATCTATACTCAGGCGCTCACCGTGCTGACTCGCCCTACCCCCTACCCTTCTAAACACACCCCGAGAAAAGCTACTTCCACAACATGAATTTTCTCGAAATGGACCTCGTGTGCTCTCAAACTTTATTATTTTTCAGATTAAATGTTTGTGGTATTTGCTTTCCAAATTCATTTCATGGTGTATATTTGCGAAGGTTTTCATACCTACAGGAAAAAAAACCCCGCATTTTTCGCTTCTTATTAGCGTGTTACGCAGATTGAAATAAATGGGATGTTTTTGTAAAGGTAGTGCCAGACATTAAGACGTGCCAGAGCACAACAAAACAATAATTTTGCATTTTGATGTGAAAGGATCTATAAAATTGATACTGATATCCGGTTCAGGATTGAAATGTTACATTTTAATGTCCCGTTTGAAATGTTACTCACTCCAAAACTGTGTATCATTTGGAAAAATATTAGTATATCTGCTCGTAGAGGACGATTCCTGTGATAGTGGAGAGGTGACCAGACATCATGTAAGGAGAACGTGAGACGAAAAGTGATTGGTTAACAGAGAACCGGGCGCCATGCGATTAGTTCTCATTGCTATACATCAAGATCCTAACATGATCAGGGGTTCATTTGGTAGGTCTCTGAATTTGGTTTGGTTTGTCGCTTTACGGTCAGGCTTTAGGCTAATTAGAGCTTGAAGCTTAGCTTGAAGATAAACTACGGCCATACATCCGCAACGCTCTACGCTCATGTTAGACAGGGACCTGCAGTTTAACGTGGATTCCGAACCAACAACAAACATCCATGCCACTGACAGGATACGAAAACAACAAAACCCTGAAATACCCAGAACCAACAGAACCCTGTTAAACTACAAAACCCTGAAATATATGACAAAAACTTATTCTAAATGGGTGCAGTCTATTTCACAGTGCAATATAAACTCATTTTCCCTCTGTAATGCAAGTAAACAATGTGACCACGCATAAATTAATCATGAAAGTGCCCAATCCTCACTTCACTCCTGATAGTCGACAGTGGCGATAGTAAATGTCTCGTGTTGATCCTGTTTTTCCTAAACTGCCAATATCCGCTGAGGACTCTATATTATTACTACTCTTTGATCGAATTAATATAAAAATCATTGAACGTTGGGGAAAAACAGATCCTTTAAAAGGTATGACTAATTGCCATGTTGTACGTATTCCCCACTGTGATTAAGAATCCCTGCAGGCAGTTCCTTCGCCAAACCGCATGCTTTTTCGCAGCAGTGCGGCCGCGGATGAGACATCGTCCTTTTGTTTGGGGGACAGAAACTGCAAACAAACAGCACTTTTGACTTGCGTACTATTATTATGAAACTTTTTTTGTGTGCCCCAAAACACCGACCGAAAGATGCAACGACGATAACAACAAAGAAACTCAAGAGGGAAAAATAAAAATGTTGAAATAAAATAAACCGACGAGAAGGGGGTGAAAAGGTCTTTTTGAGGAAGTAGCCAAGAGGGGTGTTTTTATTTTTCTTCCCTGGTGCCGAGTCTTTACAGAAAGGGATGTTTCTTTCCTTCCATCGGAAACAGAAGCCATTATTGGGAGTTGGAGAGCAACCAGTCGGTCCGCTTTTTATCGCTCTGTCGTCCGAAAAGCGTCTTTCTTTTCCGATGGGGGGGGCGGTGCACCCCTCTCCCCCCCCTCTCGCTTTTCATCGATAAGCGCACCTGGTTCAGATCCATACCACGAGAAACGCTACTTCCACAACATGAATTTTCTCCAAAATGGACCTCGTGTGCTCTCAAACTTTATTATTTTTCAGATTAATGTTTGTAGTATTCGCTTGCAAATTCATTTCATGGTTGACGTTTGGAAGGTTTTCTCCCCTACAAAGAAAAAAAAGTGTTCTTAGATTCTTACTAGAGTGTTACTCAGATAGAAATAAACGGGGTGTTTTTGAACAACTTGGTCCAGACTTTAAGGCGTGGCAGAGTACGGCAAAACAATCATTTTGATGTGAAAGGATCTATAAAATTGTTAAGGAAATCCGGTTCAGGATTGAAATGTTACATTTTAATGTCCCCTTTGACATGTTAATCACTCCAAACCTACATATCATTTCGAAAGTCTTAGTATATGTACTTGTAGAGGAAGATTCGAGTGAGAGTGAAGAGGTGACCAGGCATCATATAAAGACAACGTGAAAGGTAGAGTGGTCGGTTGACATAAAACCGGGCGCCACGCACTCAGTTCTTGCTGTTATACATCAAGATCCTAACATGGTCATAGATTCATTTGAAAGGTCTCTGAAAGATCTAACAGTAACAGTGACAATGAAAGTTGTAATGAAATAAAATTTACATGAGTGAAATCATCCAAAAATAAGCGAAATCTAATCATCCAAAACAAGCATTTTTAATGTCAGCTTACAGACTTCGAAAGGAGACGCAACATTCGAGGAAATATGTTTGCAGAAAGCAGGCCGTCTGGAGACAAATCCAAAAATTCCCATATTGGAAGGCAACTTGAATACATGGACAGGGTGTCTAAGTTGAACGGCAGCTCTGCGTACGAGTGACCCATGGATATAAATAATGTATAACGGATTATAATTGTAGTTTTGGTTTGGTTTAAAGCTTTACGGTTATTTTATGCAAACTTTGACCTAATGAGATCGGGACCTACAGTTTAAAAAGTGGATTCCGAACCACTCACAATCAGCCATACTACCGCCAGGATACCTATAAGTGTAGAAGTGCCTATGGACTTTGATTTCAAAATAGCAAAAGTGTATAGAATGATCGTTCTGTTTAATAAATGTCCATTATTATCCATTCCTTTTAAATCGCCACCATCGACAACGGATTCTTTATAGTTATTTTATGAGCTATGTTCTGTATTAACAGATTTAAAAAAAAAGCTCGTGAAATAAATTGCATGACTTTTATTGAACTCGCTTACATATAAAAACAATTTCTGCATAACAAGAAGGAAAATATAATGTTCTAAACATAAAGAACATAGTAGTTATGGACAATGGAAGGGGGCCGGGAAAAGTGGACAAAAAGCGAAACACATCATAAATTGGTGTGTGCTAGATCAGCGATCTCCAAATAGATATACATAAATACATGGGGAGACGTGTTGTGTGTGTATGTAATAGAAAATCAAAATAATCAAATAATCAATATAATCAAAATAATAATATAATAAATCAATATAATCAAAATAATAATATAATAAATCAATATAATCAAAATAATAATATAATAAATCAATATAATCAAAATAATAATATAATAAATCAATATAATCAAAATAATAATATAATAAATCAATATAATCAAAAAAATTAACATCTGAATAAAAGACCAGTTTATCAGTTTGGTTTGTCGCTCTACGGTCATCTTGTGCACACTTTGGGCTAAACAGACCGGGACCTACAGTTTAACGTGGATTCCGAACCACTCACAAACATCCATGCCACCGCCAGGATTCGAACCTGAAGCCTGGGATACCAAAGACCAGAGCGCTAGCCAATTGGCCACCAGGCCGCTGAGTAAAAGACCAAGTTAAACTAATTATCGTTACTTCGCAATTCCCAATTTGGTACCAAACCAGGAATGGGAAGAGTTGACTCGACTATGGTAGAATGAATCCCCTACCGCTCGGCCGGGATATGAAACCAGACACAAGCCTCTGGGGAGCTCAGAGGCTAGTGTCAAATGCAGCGACTTTAAAGCGCATGAGCATGAACACTAAAATTTCGACTGAAGGATCGACTCGACTCATAACCCAGTGTCAACGTGGGCTTCTAGAGGTCCGAACGAGGGCTGAAACCGTTGGCTACATTGTTGTAATCACTATTTTCAGAAAGCAGGAGACTTGATGGTGAATGTGACAATGCGTGTAAAGAATCTCGCATTGATACTCAAGATACCTGATGGGAGTTTTCCAGATTTTCTTATGCACATTAGAAGCAGTAGCCCCTAAAAGTCCTACCGGAAGGCACTCTCCTCTCCTAAACACTTATCGGGGGGCTGTTCGTGATGGACATCAGGTCCACCAATGCTCCACTATCAGCTTTCCAACTGGCAGGCAGTTATATAGGACTGGATAGGAGGAGAGGAGGAAAAATAAAAAAAGGAAAATAAAAAGTGGAAAAAGTAAAATAAAAGGAAAACAAAATTTCTTCTTGAAGCAATTTCTTCCCTCCAAAGGCGCGAGCTGTGCTTCCCGTAAGCCTTTTCATGCAAGCGCTTTAGAGTACGTGCTTTTATGATGTTGAGCTTCCCAGACATAAACTAGATACAGAGGCTACGAGAGATCATCATCACGTGATCAAACACTCATCAAGTCATCGTGGGCCTTCTAGGCGAATCCTCAAGCATCACTTTGTTTACCCCCTGAAGTAGGCTTATCCCACTTTGTAGACCACTGTGCTAGTGGATGTAAAAAGCTTATAATTATGCCATAGATGAGAATTAAAAATGCTTTAAAACGCTGAGTTAAATACGATTCTATAACGCTTTATAAAAAGTGTGATAATGACCAAAATATTCAGCTCTCTAGCAAATAGGAAGAAGACAAATCGTTGGGAAATAAAAATCTCTTTTTTTATTTTCATCACAGTTTTTAAATGCCTATCTTCTTCCAGGTGTTTTAAGTATTAATATTTAATTTATATATACACTCAAGAGCCAAAACTTTATGATCACCTGTCAATAACGAGTTGGCCCACCTTTGGCGCGCAACACAGTTTCAACCCGCCTTGGCATGGATTAATACCACCACTTAATACCAGTTAAATACCACTTCCACCTGATCATGTGCCTTCCACGTCATTCAGGCGAGTTCACTGCAAAATGTAGGGGTGGTCATAATGTTTTGGCTCTTGAGTGTATGTATATTATAACATATATTTTTATATAACTTACAGTTTTATATAACAGTGGTTAAAAAAATATTTATTTTTAAAAAATAATTTTTATATTTAAACTTTTTAATTTATAAGAAAATTTATTTTTAGTTATTTTTTATTACTAAACATTATATGTAAAATTTTTTCGTTATTATTTTTAACATATATTTTTATATTTTTTATAACTTTTTTATACATAACTGTAGTACTAAAATAAAAACCCTTTTTAAAATTGAAAACTCTTTTTTAGTTGTTTTATTTCCTGAGCATAAATAGCAGAACTCTGAGATTGGTACAGCGTATTTAAATGAAAAAGGGCAAGTTTTCAGCATATAATATTCAGCAACGGATTATATGATTTTTTTTTTAAAGGAGGGTGGGGAGAAATTATTCTTGCGGGTTTTATAAAAAAAGTAATGTAACTTTTGCGAATTACAGCTAAACAATTATAGTAATATTTTATAAGAAGCATTTAAATACCATTGAGTCAATTTGATAAGGATTCACTGGGAATGAACTAAATTTAAACTTTTATTTCAAATTTCATCTAAAAAATTATTAACTAGATCATGCAGTAACTAAATTTAGAAAGAAAAAAAAAAGAAACGAATTATTTAGTAATTACATAAGAAACATCAAGTATGTCTGCAAAGGATGCAGATCCTTTAAAATCCGCAAATATTTTTTTTTTTAATCTTTATTTTTTCTTTCTGCCATCTCTTTCTTTTTCTACTACGCGAGAGTTGAAAGTCAAAGAAGAAATCCATTTGCAAAATTACTCCTCACTAGGTGACCACACGGTTAGAGTTATGGAAGAGGCTTTTAGGAAAATGATGGGGGAGCGAGCTTCGTTTCCACTCCCCACCCCCTGGGTTCGAGGAATGTTCTCAAAAGTATGATTTGAGGAAAAAAGTCTTCGTTTATTTGCCCAACGAATGTTGTAATGTTTATTTCCCCTGCAATTCGATCCCCTTTTTTTGCATAGTTGAGTTGGGTTGAAATGCTCTCCGGTCAGAGAATGTTTTGAAAGTTTCATTTTTTTTTAAATCCTCAGTGGAACTATTTGGGTTGTGACCCTTTGCAATGGGTTGGTATTTTTTTTGTGGCCCAAGGGACGAATTGGGCCATACTTGCAATACGTTTCGTCGACACAAACTCTTATGGGGAAGAGGATTGTGATCCAAATATCACTGTTCAATGTTTTCTCATCTATTGTCTGATATCGCAAAAAAGTCCATGCATAGAAAGCAAAATCTGCCTTCTCCCTCAAGTATTAGCGGTCTGATGGCCAATTGGCTAGCGCTCTGGCCTTTGGTACCACAGGCTTCAAATTCGAATTCTGCTGGTGGCATGTATGTTTGGGAGGGGTTCGGAATCCACGTTAAACTGTAGGTCCCGATCTAATTAGTCTAAAGTGTGCACGAAATGACCGCAGAGTGACAAAACCAAATCTTAAAAACTGGAGTTATTCCAAATTTGGATGTATAGTATGTTACCACTATATTTGGAAAGTTCTAGACAGATGCAAAATTAAAAATGCGTTACATGCCATTCATAGCTACCTTCAGTAATACATATTTGTATTAAAAATTTTAAAATATCACTATTGATGTTTTAATCACCTTTTTTACCTGTTTTATACTAAACGCATCGCCATTATGAACCTGAAAGACAAGCATCTTCAATGGAGCCTTATTCATATACACGTATTACAAGTTACATGCATTATGAGTGGGTTACTTTGGTTTATCGCTAACGCTATTTGAGAAATCCGATAAGTATGAGAGAAACGTGATAAACAGTTGAAAAAAATGAAGAATGAAGGAAGTGGTTCGAAATCCAAGTTAAACAGTAGGTCCCGGTCAAATTAATCTGCAGTATGCAAGAAATGATCGTAGAGTGACAAACCAAACCTCAAGTATCGGGCTATCTTCTATTAATGTTTCAACCATAAGCAATTGATCGGATGGTAGCTAGACAGGCCCAGATAAATCAGTTGAAAGACAATAAAAAAGTTTCTTTTTTTCGGATGAGAAACGTTATAATCAAAATAAACAGGGTAGTTCAGACTGTTACTGGTCAGTTTAAAAATATACGTTATTATTATACGTTATCTTGTGCCTTTGAAAATACATATTTAAAAGTTTCAACTACGCTGCATAATCAAAGATATCTCCTAGGTGCAAGCTCTCTGAAGGGCTTCCGAAGGGTCGTTTTTACACTTCTAAGGTTTGGGAATCCCTCTTTATTTTACAGAAAACATTTAAGGATAATGTGCAAAGATAATTTATAGTAATCAAGGTGTTTTATATGTACAACTTAGAGAAAGTATTTAAACAGTATGAGCAGATTTTGAGGGAAAAAATCAAGGTATCAAAATAACAAAAACTTTTGTTCTTTTTAGAATGAAATAACACTTGAAACTTAATTTAAAAAATGAATTTATTTAACCATTCATTTAGTCACCATTTTTTATGACGTCTTCCTATCAGATTTTTATTACCATTTTTATTGAAATTAAATGAGTTTTGTCTAAGAAAAAGAATCTAGCTTCATTTCAACCTCTTATTGTAAAGTCAGCTCAAATATATAAAAAGATTATTATGTAAGTTTCAAAAATGGATGGCGATTTTTGAAGAAAGGTCAAGAAATAAGGTAGAGGAAGCATTATTGTCCATAGAAATTCTTCTAATCTAGAAAATTCTTCTACCAGAGACGTTCTTCTTAACTCTTAGTGATTTGTACAAAATTTAGAAAATAAAGTTAGGAAGGCACCATTTTCCAATCAAATTTTGCTAGGAGATTCTTAGTGATTCTTGCATGGTAGAAAAAATAAGTTCAGAAAAGCGTCATTGGCCACACAAATTATTCTAGAAAACTCCTAATGATTCTTGCAAGGTCGAACAAATAAGGCTAGAAGAGCACCATTGCCCAGCGAAATTCTTCTAGGAAGACTCCTAGTGATTTTTGCAAGATAAAAAAAATAAGGTTTGTAAAGCAGCATTTTTCAGCCAAATTCTTCTAAGAAACATCTAAAGATTTTTGCAAGGTCAAGAAAATAAGGTTAGAAAGGTACTATTTTCCAATCAAATTGTTCTAGGAGACTCCTTGAGATTCTTTAAGATCGAGTAAATAAGATTAGAAAGTACCATTTTCTATTCAAATTCTTCTGGAAAACTCCAAATGATTCTTGCAAGGTCGAGCAAATAAATTCAGAAAAGCACTTCCAGTCAAATTCTTTTAGGAGACTCTTAATGATTCTTGTAATATGGAGTTTGACGTTGTCGTGCTGCAGAGTTTGTTTATCGATGAAAGGCGTTTTCCTTGACAAAATGCTTTTAAGAGACGTAGTTGCAGCTGACAGTTAACTTTATTGGCTATTGTTTGATGGTCACCTAACAGCTCATAAAGAACATTCACCATGCATTCAGAAGAACTTTCTTTGGACACAGATTCCTACAATTCTGTAGATTTCTACAGATAATATTTTACAGATTCCTACGAGGTTGCAGCACCGCCCTTGACGAGTATCTGTCGGATGGACGAGTATCTGTCTTTTACACGTAACATAATTACAGAGGATTCATTGATTTATCATGGACTGAAGTTGAATCGATGTTATCTTGTCCTAAGATCGATTCATTCTTTAAAAATAAAAAAAAAAAAAAAAAAGGCCTGAACTTTGGTAGAAGCCTGATATGTTAAAAAGAAGGGATCAATGTCTCGTTACGAATGGAACTAATCGAAACAAAACGACATTTTTAATTACTAGTCATTTATAAAACTAATAGGATTCGGAATAACTCGGATTTGGTGAAAGTGCCAGTATAAGGTATTGATTTTTTAATACGCTTTTATTAGTTTCACCTGTATGTTTGTTTGTAACTGACTCTTTGGGCTCGATTTTGCCCTACTTTAAGCGATCAAATTTAAATTAAAAGTTGTAGACTTATCAAGGACCGACGACAATAACATATTTTGATAAGTTTATTATCTCATCAGAATTAGGATCGCCAGGATGAGTGATTTTATTTTAACTTATGAAGAGCAATTTAAGCCATGTAGAATGAAAGTACCCAAGACATTCAAATCGGCGTGGGACAGCGGCACAACGGATAACGCGCTTGACTACGGATAAGGAGATTCCCTGTTCGAATCCTGGCTGACTCAACCCATTCGAATTTAGCCTTTGTTTTACACACAATTAAATTATTGTAAGAACCGTAGTTCCAGTCCTCCGTACCGGGACCTCATTTAAATATTATAGTTTAAAAACACCAAAAAGCACGCTTTTAGAGTTAATCTAACTAAAAAGTAAAAAATAAATCATTGTTTAAAAAAAAATAATGAACACGCTTTTAGAGTTAGTCAAAGTAAAAAATAAATTAATAGTTTAAAAACACTAAAAAACACGCTTTTAGAGTTAATCAAACTAAAAAGTAAAAAGTAATTGTTAACATAAGAATAAAATGACTGACGAGAAAATGAATGTCGCTGTTCTAAAAGCGTGGGGTGCTTTGTATGACATTTTTAAACTAACTCTGCATTTTGGAATGAAACTAGCGAAAAATGATAACGATTGATATCGAGCACTCCACGCTTTTAGAACAGTGACATTCATTTTCTCGTCAGTCATTTTATTCTTATGTTAACAATTATTTTTTACTTTTTAGTTTGATTAACTCTAAAAGCGCGTTTTTTAGTTTTTTTAAACTGTAATATTTAATTTAATGATTTATTCGAAATTCTTTATTGAATAATTATATAACCCTCGTTTGTCCTGGTTATGGATAACGTAGATAAATAGACGTTCCGTGGAATTCCACACCTCGAAACATTGGAATAAACACAGATCAGAACCAGAAACCTTTCGTTCTAATATTGAGCGAGTACAGAAGGGGAGAGGGCAGATGAGAAAAAAAATAACATTGGAACGAAAGAGAAAGAAAAAAAAGACCGTTTTCTTTTTCTCCTTTAATTCGTAGCCAAAAAGAGAACTGGAAAAAAAAAGGACAGCTTCAAAAGAACAGAAAAGAGAAAAGAAAGAAATCGTCGTCAAAACGGAAGAGGACTTAAAAGGGAAAAAGAAGAGCGATCTTTTTTCCCTATTCCGGAAAATAGGAGGGAATAATAATAACAGTAAAAAAGGAAAAGAAAAAAAAAAAAGAGTGGCGCTCTAAAGTGGGAAAGAGATAACATGTTAAATCTTCCCTGACCGGGCGAATGTTAAGTCGCGCTCGCATCGTGTGTATTGATTCTGGAGAAACGGGGAAAAAAACCGGGAGAGGGCTCTTTTTCCCGAAGAGTACTCCCGCGGGAGGATTTAGGGTGGCACTCGCTGACTTTTCACTCAAATCCTCCGCATCGATTCCGGGGTCTCAGCCGGGATTTTCCCTCTTCGGGCGACACGATTCGTTTTCTGGTTTGTTATTCCCCACCCACCCTTTTTCCGGAAACGCCCTGCACCCCCTTCCCCGCAGACGATTACGATAAACGTTCGGACACCGGGAATACTCGTGCTCCAGAGAGATTGTGATGAACCGCAAACGATTCGGGACCTTCCAAAAAGAAAAACGGCGGCTTGCATCGACCCCGACTGGGGAGGGAAGTCCTTCGAGCATTTTCCCTTTAGTTCTTCTTTTTCAATTCCTTCTATTAACTCACCCTCTCCCTATATACATCTTGTTCAAATTTTCAATCGTTATTAAAATACTTTTTAATGCGCTTTTATTAGTTTCACTTGTATGTTTGTTTGTAACTGACTCTTTGGGCTCAATTTTGCCCTACTTTAAGCGATCAGATTTAATTGAAACGTTGTAGACTTATCAAGGACCGACGACACTAAAATATTTTGATAAGTTTATTATCTCATCATGATTAGGATCGCCTGGAAGAGTGATTTTATTTTAACTTATGATTAACAATTTAACCCATGTAGGTTGAAAGTACCCAAGACATTCAAACCTACGGGGGACAGTGGCAAAACGGATAATGCGCCTGACTGCGGATCCGGAGATTCAATGTTCGAATCCTGGCTGGCTCGACATATTCGCCTTTAGCATTTGTTTTACTCACAATTATATTAGTGTAAGAACTGTAGTTCCAGTTCTCTACCGGGACCTCATTTATATACTATAGTTTGAAAACACGCTTTTAGTAGAGTTAATCAAAGTAAAAAATAATTGTTAACATAAGAATAAAATGCCTGACGAGAAAATGAATGTCACTGTTCTAAAAGCGTGGGGTGCTTTATATGACAATTTTAAACTAATACTGCATTTCGGAATAAAACTAGTGAAAAATGATAACGATTGATATCGAGCACCCCACGCTTTATGACCAGTGACATTCATTTTCTCGTCAGTCATTTTATTCTTATGTTAACAATTATTTTTTACTTTTTAGTTTGATTAACTCTAAAAGCGTGTTTTTTAGTTTTTTTAAACTATAATTTTTATTTATTCCTCCACACAAGTTCAAATACAGTTTTTTTTTTTAACTTGTAGTGGATGACACTTGATGTTAATACATAAGTTCAGCCACATAGTTAATACATAAGTTCTCTTTTTCAATTCCTTCTATTAGCTCATATTCTCCCTATATATATCTTGTTCAAATTTTCAATCGTTCATAAAATACTTTTTATTCATCCACTCAAGTTCAAATACATTTTTTTTTAACTCGTAGTGGATGACACTGGATGTTAATACAGTTGTTTCAAATATTAATTCATTCATTAAATTTAATTAATTTTTAGTACTTTAAATAGAGTTTTAGCAATTTATAATGGAAATTGAAATCAACAGGCAATAGCTCAATCGGTAAAATGCAAGGATTTCAGTATTTTTCACGTTAAGGAATCACGTTCTCGAATGCGATTTCACTTCTTGCGAACATCAATAATTTTTTGATACATTTTCGAAAATTTTTGCTTTAAGTAGACGTTTTATCCAAATGATTTTCGAGAGGGAATTAGCAGTTGTGGCTTTGTGGTTAGAATGAAGGATTTTTCTCAAAAAATAAAATTGAGGGAATTTTATTTTGCCACGTAATTATTTAATAAAAAGTAACTAAAATAAAATTTTTCTTTGTTGACTTAAGTAGGAATTGACTTCAATTTTTTTTTCTATTACTTGTTTTATGTAAAATCAGCCTCCGTTTCCCCTTTGAAAAAAAGGTTCAAATGGATATCTTCTTAACTTCATCAACACTATCTTCGCTCAAAAAGTGAAATTCAATAGACAACGATCATAAATACAGTTGTTTCAGACAGGATATTCACAGTTTCTTTTGACTTCTTTATAAATTTTGCAAGAAATAGTAGTGGATATCTGTTTTCCTTTTATTTTACTAACTTTATTTATGATCCTTCAGATATAAACCCCATTTATTAGCTTTATTTTCGTCTTTTTAACACGAAAGATAGGGGAAAAAATGTTGAAAACTAACTTTAGAACTCTACAATGCACTTATTTCCTAAATTCTATTAAAGAATCGAGATATCTGAAAATGTCATCAAACCGCTGTTGGCTCTGTTGGACGAGATCCTGTCTTTAATCTCTGCTGCCCTCGGATGACTCTGAGGGCATGGCTGTTGTCGTTTCAGCATTATTTTTAATAGAGGAAGAAGACAGGTGCCGCTCATCTGTCCTCTGGCAGAACAACAGTGCATTCTTCTCGTTCGAAATAGGCATGACACTGACCAAAAGTGAAATAATGCTCGAACAAAGAATGGAGTGTGTTTTCTTTGTGAAGTGAGTACAAAGAGATTATTTCAGAAACTTCTTCCAGATTTTCAGATAATAGTTTAGTCTGGCCTTACTGATAAGTTTCCGTAACTATCTATTCTTGTAACGAGGGATAAAAGTTGTTTGAATGTTACATGCTTTCGCAATAACTTCTTTTTAAAATAGCAGCTGTTGCTAAATCTGAGTATATATACATGAATCAAATAAATATACAGTTTAAGCTCTATATCAATTCATTTATTTAATTAAAGCGGCATGGATTGCATTGTGTGAGATATATCTTTTTCTGTTTCATTACTGTTTTGTTTCTGATATTTTTTTCTTCTTTTTAGGCTTGTTAAATTATTGGGGTTGCACGCGGAAATCCAATTTTGCAGTATTTCGTTCATTCACATCTTGTATTCAATGTCTGAAAAAATGTTTTTTTTTTTAATCTGCAACTGAAATGTGGAAAAAAATCTAATCTGCTCTTAACACTGTGAAAACAACAGCGTTATCTGTCGGATTCCGTTCAAATCCCCCTCTAAGCATTCTTGCCATAAATAAGAACAAACTGGGAAATTTACAGCGAAATCGGTCTGGTAGTTGCTGAGTCTATAGAAGACATACATTCGAATAGTACCTCTTATTTACATACAGAATTACAAAAAAAAAAAATGTTAGGTATTACTTTTGATGATCGCTACAACTGTTAGTTCAAATGTTTTCCTTTAAAGTAATATAGATTGTTGTATAGTCAATATTGACAATTAGTTTTTGTGACTTATAGTTTAATTAAAGTCATATCTTTAAAGAAATTTGCTAAAACTTTCATTGGTCAAGTTTATTTCAGAACTTCGAGGAATGATTCAAAATCACTTTTAAAAAAGGGTTTATCAACAGCTTTGGGTCATATTAGTAAAATTATAAACTTAAAAACTTGAATTGAAGAAAAACAGATGGGAAGTCGGAATTGAGAAGTCGGAGAAACAAACCGAAAAAAACCTATGAGGCAGAACCACCCTTAGATGGTTTCTTAAAATTGATCATCCTCTGGCTGAGTCTTCAAATCATCAGTCATCGTTTTCATCAGTCAAAAAGTCATAAACTTTTAAATAAAACACACTTTAAAAAATGCATTAAGAAACCCTGGTGCCATCATCTAAGTGATAAATGCAAACAAGTGAGAAGGCAGAGTTCATGACCTCCATGTACAAGCTTCTTCGATGAGACATGATGGCAAAAAGTAATCGAAACTGATCATTCCTGGGTTTACTGAGATATTACACTACTACTACCAGGGCCGGATTTAGATGAAAAAGGCCATAGGCTATTCCACTTATGAGGCCCCTTCACCTCCCATTTTTAAGCTTGTAAATTGCATAAGAGATAATAAAATAACATCATTATTGTGATATATATCAAGATGTTAAATGAAACGTGTTGTGATGGGTACTCATCTTTATAAAAAGTGTGGCACAAAAAAAAAAGGTCGAGAACACTTATTTGGACATTTATTCTCAGCACCCTATATAATACTTGTAGAAGTAACTAATCAAACTTAATACACAACATTTAGAAAGAAACAAAATTCAAATAATAAAAGTCTTTGACGACGAAAATAGCATATGCAATAAAAATTATCCTATTTTCTATCAATTTAAAGCTCAGTAGCATAAGGCATGTCAATATTTGCCATAGTGAACGCATGAACTCTACTTTGGTGCAATCTTAGTCTATACAAACGAACAGAGCCAATGAGCCTTGATCTTACCCAATACATTTTTATGTTTGTTTATAAGTCATGTGTAGAATTTCTCCTTATTTTCGATTCGGTCTTTTAGTGATTACTGTTTTTAGAAGAGTGTCATTCTAATTTTGCTAACCATTTGAATGTAGGCCCCTCTGGATCTTGAGGCCCTAGGCTGAAGTCTAGTTAGCCTATAGGAAAATCCGAACCGGACTACTACTATTCCTGGATCTACCTATCTATTTCTGGATGAACTGAGATGATATACAGATTTTTGACTGTAAATAGATTGTGAACTTATTATGGTATAAATTAGATTTTTGTTTAATTCTAACACGAATTTTTTTCCGTTTTATTTCATTTTTGTCTGAAAATATATGTTTTAAACATTATTAGTCAAAAGTAAAATTAAAATTTAAGAATTTTATTGGAGGAATTTAATTGGAGGAACACATGGATGTTGGCTAAACAGTTTTGTCGTGATAGGATCACTATCAAACTGGAGATTTTTTTTTTTATAAATACAAAGTATCATCGTTAATTGAGTTTGCGTCTCTAAGAATCTGCTTATTTTAAATGATTCAGTCGATTGAAAGAGTGATTATTTAAAACTGTGTCATTAATTGAAAAAAAAATCAAGAGATTTTAAATAATTTTATTTTGTTTTCAATGATACTTATCAATCCAATGCTTAAAGGATCTACGAAGTGTTCAGGAAATCCAAACACAAACTTTGTAGTAAAGAACGCAGGATACAAAAACTATAGGAAAGATCGGTTGAAAATAGAGAGTCTTTGCCTACCGTATTTCGGACGTCCGTTAGCTTTTTCTCCCTAGCGCGCATGCTCATAGGAAATTGCGCATGCGTATTTGTAATAATGTTTCCTATGAGCATGCGCGGTAGGGAGAAAAAGCTAACGGACGTCCGAAATACGGTAGGCAATGACTCTATTATCCTGACTGAGATGAGATCCTGACCTCCTTATGAGACTGAGACACAGTAAGGACACAAAATCAGGAAAAGCTTTTAGTATTATAAAATAAAGCACTTATGCTTCGAGCAAAAACAGTACAAATATAAATACTACAAATGTTCAAAGTTTTCCCATTGACATTGATGCATTAACCTGGCATCTACGCCGCATTGACTAACTGCCATTTTCAAAGATGCCTGGTGTTTCCCGGATTTGCAGATATGCCGATTTATACTCCTAGAATGATGTTGCAATTTCGTAAACGATTATATTAAAAGCAGACCCATAGAAAAATGGGGGAGGTTATTCAAGCCATCGAGGATGCCATGCGACAGCACCAACATCTCGAATCCAGCGATTTCTAAATGTCTTGTCCCAAAAAGTCACTCACATGCATTCCATAGTGAGATAGAACCTCGCAATGGTGAAACCACAACTAGCGATGTACGTTACCGATACATTCATACGTGGAGCGTCCACTCCCATTATCTAAGTTATGCAGTGTAAGAATATCAGTCAATTCAGTATTGGTGAAACTATACATGTTTTCCGCACATAGTCAACCGATTCTATAAGGAACCCGTTCCCATACCGATCTAAGCACTCACGCAATCTTCCCAGTCAAGCTTTCTTATGATTCAGATTCCTTTCAAAATTCTCCATTTTTCCTCTTAGTATGTACCTGGGTTTTTAGAGCACCGTGCCTATGAAATTTTTTGGAACAAATCTGACCAATAATTACCAACATACAACGAATTTGACACTTTAAACAAAATTACCGAAAGCTACGAAAGAAAAACGACCATACGCATCCATCCGCAACTCTAACAGAAGTAAAAAACAATCCTAAAAAGGATAAATCATCTGCAGACTATATATACAATTTTAAATTTGATGTTGGAAAAAAAGCCATCCTCCGTAATTAAATTTCTGAAACCATACAGATAATTAATATCTCATTGCAACTCAATTACTGCTTTGATGATTGGAAAAAAAAGTTATAATCTTTTTTCTAAAATTATAGATTCATAAGTTTACTATCCAGCCTCGGCGAAATTTAAGAATGAGTTTTTTACAATAGAATCAAACCTTAAATTAACAAAATTTCAAATGAGTAACAGGGTTTCTGTGATGACCTCTCCATTTCAAAACTAATCACTTATAATTTAGGAATTCGTTGGACAAGGCTGCATAATCAAGGAAGTGGATAGATGAAGCTGTAAGCGAGGGATTAATATGGTTCTAGCGGATTCCTGATTAAAAATCAAAACTGTTGATTGCGTTTGGTCAGCATGCGTCACTTCACTAAAGCTGAGTTGGCTGATATTCATTTCACGTAGGACCTAGCTATTGGGAATAGACACTCCGCTGTACGACTCCGGTAGACGTAAGTCACAGATTGAGAAACACGGTGGGCTCCGTTATATTATGATGCACGTATGTGATATTTTGCGATCAGCCATTTAATTATGATGAACGTGGAGGCTTAGTTGCATGGCCTCCTCGATCACCTGATTTATATCTTCATTCTTCCGACATTGTCTGTCTGTTCTGTAGATCTGATAGCGCAAAATCACCCATTTTGTTGTCGTCCGGAGAATGCACCATTATTTTTGAAAATGTCCGCCAATCGATGCACCATAGATATTAGGTGTGCCCAAAAGCGAATGAGTGAAATTTTGAGGAAAATTTTTGAAATCTTTTACTTCCTGTGAGGAAGTCCGTTCGTACCCATTATTATATTGTACTATATTGTTTATGTTTGTAATAAACACTTCACACTACCAGAGTGTAATAAAGCGCCTTTTTTTTGCCCCATCTGTATCCTTACTGTGTCTCTATTTTATGTGGTTCTCATTTGCGCCAAAGCTCTCCTACGGGTTTTTGATTTCTCTGTGTATTCTAGGAGATCTAGAACATCCTCCTTCAAACCATAGGACCCTGTCTAACGTGATCGTAGAGAGTTGCGGGGGTAGTGTTACTACGCCTCCGTAGCTTATCTTCAATCTACTCCTGGGTAGTGCTAAGTCAGTAACGTCGGTGCAGCGCTTGCCTTAAGGCATCAAAAACAACTGTCTAAGTGTTTGCCAACTTCATTAGAACAAAAAAACTAAACAAACGACGACAGTCTTTTAACGTAACCAATGAAAACTATCATTTTTTAAAAATAATGCAGGTTTTCAAATAGCACAGATACAATCGCTATGATATCGAATTCTAAAACCTATTCCACAACATAAAGTCATCACACACAGGTACAGCGTGTTCATTTTACACATTATGGAAAAAATGAAACCTTTTTTAAATCACCAACCATTTTTTTAGGAGGGGGCAGGGAAAGGTGCTTTAAAAAGGCCATCCATAAAAAAACTATTTTGAGTTTGTCTTATTTTGTTTTACGCCGTATTTAATTAAAGCTAAAATCATAAATGTCGAGTCATGATGGAAAATCTGTGCCAAAGTAAGTGTTTTCGTGTGTAACTCAATAAACTTCGAGAAATTCGATGCAAGGTTAGTTATAGCGTTATACTATAAGGCTTATATGTTGTAAGATTTTGCGATCTTGCCAGACCTTTACGATGACACTATTTTAAAGTAATCAATGAAAACTACCATTTTTTTTTTTTTTAATAATGCAGGCTTTCAAATCGATATGATATCGAATATAAAAACATTAATATGATGTCAAATATAAAAACATTAATATGATATCGAATATAAAAACATTAATATGATATCGAATATAAAAACATTAATATGATATCGAATATAAAAACATTAATATGATGTCAAATATAAAAACATTAATATGATATCGAATATAAAAACATTAATATGATATCGAATATAAAAACATTAATATGATATCGAATATAAAAACATTAATATGATATCGAATATAAAAACATTAATAGGATCGAATATAAAAACATTAATATGATATCGAATACAAAAACATTACTATGATATCGAATATAAAAATATTAATATGATATCGAATATAAAAACATTAATATGATATCGAATATAAAAACATTAATAGGATCGAATATAAAAACATTAATATGATATCCAATATATAAAAACATTAATATGATATCTAATATAAAAATATTAATATGATCGAATATAAGAACATTAATATGATATCGAATTCTAAAAACTGTTCCACAACATAGAGTCATCACACACAGGTACAGCATGTTCATTTCACACATTATGGAAAAAGATGAAAATCTTTTTTAAATCACCAACCCTTTTTTTAAGGAGGGGGCAGGGAAAAGTGCTTTAAAAAGGCCATCCATAAAAAAAAATCCTTTTGTGGGGTGTATAACAGACAATCCCATTTCCCCCGCCCCCAAGATGCAATTAGGGGGGCTCTATTCGCAAGAGTAAAAGCCCTAAATCAGGCGGCCAACACGCGTATTAAAACAGGGGATGCTCCTGCTCAGACGATAATGAAAGGCGAAACAAAGAACAACGATTTATGTTCCTCATTGTAGTGTTCGGCCCTCTGGGGCAATTAAGGGGGAGGGCATCCATCAACGCCCGGGCGCGGGAAAGGTGAGAGAGGGGGGTGCAGGTTTCATCTCGGAACAAAGCGGGGGTGTAAGGGGGTGGGGAAGGGAAAGAAAAAGTGAAAACGATGAGGGATGGAGGGGATGAATGGTTGGGATGCTCGGACATAGACAAAAGCCAGAGCCACGTAGTAGAAAAATGAAATGTTGCTTTTCATTATGAAAAATATGAGTGTAGTAAGTGGTGGGGTATAAGAAAAGGAATAGGAGGTATTAAAAAAAAAAATTATGTTTTTTTTTTTTTTTTAAGTAATAATTTTTTTTTGACTCGGGGTTTTCAAATTTTATCGCCAAACATTTGGCTTTCTTAGTTACAGCCTGATCCTCGACGGGGTAAAGTGAGTTCTTAAGATAACAGTTAAATCTTAACAATAACCTGTTTTCTTCCCACTCCTGAAAATGATTTCGATGTATTGTTTTGTAATTGACATTTTATAGTGCGTGTTTAAGGGTTGTTTGCGTAATAGTTCTTCAGTAATCGATTTGGAATAAATTTTAACAAACTGGTGATCTTTTATCCTCTTCTTTACTTTTTGATCGTCTTTAACTCCCAAAAAAATCAGAAATGATCTCATTTTAAGCAGGGCGCAATCAATCCACCCCCTTCCCCCTTTTTTTTTCATCGCAACTGCAAGTCTTTCATTAGCAGAAAGATAAAGAGCTTTTCTTCTTTTTTTTTAAATTCGTGTAGCTAACATACATATGCGCACTAGGGAGAAAAATACTGGAATGGAACTACACAAGAAAAAATAACTCTCTTCTCAAATTGTATTTGAGGAGAGAGTTATTTTTTCTACCTGGCGGGCATGCGCATCGCATACATTCTGAGTATTGTGCATGCATTCATATAACAGACCTTGAGGGGGCCATCCGTAATGTATAAAACAAAGATGGAGGAAAAAACGATTAGTATGGCGACTGATTATTAAGCGCAAAATTCTTTATCAAAGCCTGAAATATTATTATAGATGAAAATGTATACATCACAAGTTAGTTTAGATTTTAAAAAACCAGAAAAAGAAATTATTATTCAAGAAACAAATTCTTTTTTTAATGATAATCGTCAACGAAGGCTCATGAGTGATTATCTACGGATCACGAAATTATGTTCTACAGTCTGATTTTTATATCACATATTTTAATTCTTTTACGCAACTGCGTTTAATATGAATCAATTCTAAAATTCCCATGATGAACTATTTAAGAGCTTAGTAAATTTCAATTCTTCATGATGACTCACTACCAACTAGCTGAAGTATTACAATCGAATCATTCTGAATTTCAAGCTGTGTGCCGATGTATAAATATTAAGTCGAAATTTGTTTAGGAGAATACTTTCTACCCTCAATAATATTATACTGTTCTAAATACAAGCACAATTAAGTAAGATTAGGTATTCATTAGATAGATATAAAAATAGTTTTTATTTCAGTCAAATGTTCTAGATATGCATTATTCTCAAAATTTCTTGATGATTCTACTGCTTTCTTGACGAACTTTTACGATGTATAACATGTTACTCTTTTTTGATTTTTTATAATTTTACGATCTACATCACCGTTTTTCAACAACACTTACTTAGATAAATCAAATTTGATTTGTTCATGCAGCTTGGCAGCTCTGGTTCCTATTTGCCGACACGTAATAAATTATAAAAGGATTTTTTTTTTCTCTTTTGAGTTTGACGTTTGAAGAAAAATACTGGGCAAACCAAGTTCCACGTTCTGAGTTTTCCTCTAAGGTTCCCATTTTAAGAGAAATTCTGAGGGAAGTGCAGCGAACACTTGCAATGAGTCAAGTGAAATACATAAATTTGTCCTATTCAAGTGAAAAAACAAAAATAAAGATGGGCCTGAATGGCCGAGTGTCCAGTGCTCTACAGGTTTCCGGTTCGAATCCCGACAGTGCCATGGATGTTTGTAGTGGTTCGGAATCCACTTTAAGACGTAGGTCCTGTTCTCATATGACTATAAGAGCGTAACGGACCAAGTCAGGCTTCTACCTACCAGTGTTCCATCATAACGGAAGCTGCCTCCTTTCCCTCCATCCTTGAGTAGGGATGTTCGTTCTGCACTGCAGGGCACTGAGGTTTAGTCATATAACACAAGAACAAAAAAGATAAACATTGATCTTCAGTTCTCTCATTATGAGGGCACGTTTCGACTTCAGAGTGTCTTGAATAGGGAAAGCATGTATTCTCGTTTAGATTTTGACGAATTGGGTTACCTTATGCTTTATTAATTTTATTGGTTGTAATTTTATTTTATCTTAGCACCCTGTTGTGATTTTATTCTCTATATCGGCAGCCAGCATTTTGTCTTGGGATTTTGTTTTGCCTAACAAAATAGTGCGTTATAAATCATGAAAACTGAATAGGTCACACTAAACTATAATTAAAGAAACAGGTATTTGAAGTCGTAATTCCATATATTAAGTATTTTATTAATAATTCTTACAGTTCACTCATTAGGTTGAAATACATAAAAAAGAGGACATTAAAATATAGAAATGAATAATAAATAATAAATAAAATAAAATAAAAATTTAAATTTGCAAAGAAAAAAAATTAAGTAAACAAATTAAAGATTAAAAATTCAATCTTCTTTTCACCTTCGCCAATCTTGAGTTTCATTGTTTATGCCAACATGAATATTTCGATAAATATTTAATAAAGCTAATCCAGGTAAAACGCTAAAACAATTGAGGTAATAAATATGACACTAATGTAATCATTGAAAGATTAAATGTTTAGCAAAAGGCGATTGGGCTTAAGTGGAAAGGAGCCATAAATTGGAGTACGGGCACACATGAGCTTGGATGGGGCCTGAAGCCCCCTGGGTTGCTTTGGGGAGACGCCTTTCAATGGAAAACACCCAGTAACCACAGAAATAGATGTACATTGAGGAATGAACACACTTGCCTCAACAACTGTCGGATTACTCTGATGCTGATGATGGAGAAGTCATCCTAAGTAGTGATGTCCTATTCTTTAATTAAAGGACGTTTGTTTGTTATTCTCACTTTGAGTCGAACAAGCCTTTGTATCAACGTTACTCTTTCGATAACGCTTTTCCTTCCTACTCCTTTGTTAATGAAATGAAATCCTGAAAAACTTCGGCTCAATCAATGCATTCCGATAATGAAATTGACGCTGATTAAAAAAACACCGAACATTTAACAAAAAGCGATTGGGCCAAGGGGGAAAGTTACCAATAGTTTAACATGTGCATACATTTCACTTATGGGTTTCATTTCACCTTATTTTTTGGCACTCCTGGGTGAAGTGCACATTAGGAAAATATAGAAAAAAACTTGCTGGGCACATGCTTTTAAGGGTGGTCTAGAATTTTCAAAAAATCGAATTTTTTTTTCGATATTTCGAAAGTATAATCTTTGAAGAATGTACTGTTAAATTGTTGTAATGATATTGACGATATTTATAGTTCTATAGCCCATTTAGCAGGTCAGCGCAAAAGCAGGTAAAAGGGCCGGGTGGTCCGATGAATAGATTTATTGTTCGTAGGAATGTAGTTGTTCGGGTCTTCTGTATTACCCTAAATATAATATGGGCGGGATCTTATCACAAAGTCTCGACGGATGATATGACACAGCTCTCATATTGTTGGTCCTGAATCTTGGTGTACATGGCGTAAAAGTGAAGCTGAAGGTACTTTGGAAACCTTTGAGCATCCACCTGCTCTAGATGATGAAGCACAAGAGTTGCTCTAGATCAAGGGTCTCCAAACTTTCCAGCTGTAGGGCCATATTGTTTACTCCAGTAAGTACCAAGTGCCAAAACCGTTTTAATTTTCTGCCATTTTCTATAATTTCTAGTGTTTTAATGTGTTTTTTTATCCAAATTATTACAGCAACAATAAGCTATTCGCTGTCGCGGGCCGGATGGATGACACTGACGGGCTGAATTTGGCCCGCGGGCCGTAGTTTGGAGACCCCTGCTCTAGACGAAGAATCCACCTGCTCTAGATGAAGAAGAAATATTGAAGCCGATTTACTAGGATTTAACTGCCGATGATCTATTAGAAAGATGTCCCGGCTGTAACGCTAAAAACAATAATAAAAGTTTCAATTCTTGTGTATGGCAACTTGCACCAAAGTATTAATTTGTCAGGTTAAAAAAAAATCGTCGACATCGCAACATATTGTGCTGCTTGTACATTCAATGAAGGCTTCACAGCCATCTTAAAAATCATGGATGTAATTAATAGGCATTAAAATCGGTCCACAAGCGGAGTAACTCGCCCGAAAACGTGATGCGCGACGGGTCTATACATCCGATCGTCAGAGCACCAGTGACTCCAAAGAGGCCAGAACAGCTCGGCAAAAAGCTAAATCTGAAGAAGTAGAAGAATATGAGCGAACAGAAGGGATATTGTATGCTTCTGGTATTGCAGATTAATTGTAAGTACATATTTATGTCCGATATTGTTCATAATATGCTTACCTTAAACCTTACTTTTTTCTGCACGGTGTGAGGCAAAAAAAAAAAAAAAAAAACCCCTGCTCGGCCGATTCGTCCGAAATTTTACTATGTTATTCAGTACACCAGTACCTATCGCTGGAACTAAAAAAAGGTTTTTTACGTTGAATACTTCTTATTTTTTCATACAAAAAATAATGAAAAAATAATCTGTTTTCTGTATGTAAATTTCAATAACGCGCCATTTTGTCAATTTTTTTATTCTAGTTTCTGCGATAACTAAACTCATATTGATTAGAAATTTTTTTTTAGTTTTTTTGTTTACAGATAAGTAAAAGAGCCAAAACTTGACCCACCACCCAGGTCCATATTTATGAGGAGGGCAACTTCAGCGCCACTCCTTAACTACTTAAAAGTTATTTTTTTAATTATTATTTTTTTAATGCAGCCTTGATGCCTTAAGGCAAGCGCTGCACTGACGTTACGCACTTAGCACTACACAGAAGGTGCATGTAGCTTGAAGATAAGCTACGGACGCGAAGTAACAGTACCCCCGCAACGCTCTATGATCCAGTTAGACAGCGACCTACTGTTTAAAGTGGATTCCGAATTACTACAAACATGCATGGCACCGTCGGGAGTCGAACCCGAAACCTGTGGTACCGAGCGGCAGAGCTCTAGCGAGTTGGTTATCAGGCCTGGGGAAGTGTGCATTGGGAAAATTTACAAATAAACTTGCTGGCCTCCTTGTTTCAATTCCTACTATTAGCTCACACTCTCCCTATATAAATCTTGCTCAAATTTTCAATTGTTAATAAAATACTTTTCATTCCCTCACTCAACTTCAAATACATTTTTTTTAACTTCTAGTGGATGACACTGGATGTTAATGCATTTTTTTCAAATATTAATTCGGTATTTATATTTAATTAATTCATTTTAGTTTTTTCTTAGACTCAAGTTTCGTTTATCTAATAATAGATGGCGCCAGATGTAAGAGGAAAATTTCAACTTTATTTGTAAAGGACTTTTCTGCAATACACTGAAAATAAAGTAGGAATTGACTTTAAAAAAATTTTTTTTTTATATATTACTTGTTTTTAATAAACTTGGCTTTTAAAGTTTCACACCTGTTCGTGATCTATCTATAAACGAGTTAAGTATATCTCATTACTACTTGTAGTAAGTTCAAAATACACTTTGTAAAGGCGCAGGAGAAAGGCCTTTGGGGCGCAGGAGAAATAAGTGATCGATGCCGGGGACAAGTTATTGCAGGTCTCCGGAATGAGCCGCGCACGTTTGGAGAAAGCGGCCTTCCGTCTTCATTTGGGGCGGCATCTCGAAATATGAGCGCGCCGCCCTAAGCCCCTTGATGGATGGAAGGGTCTAAGCCCCGTGCTCTTTTTTTCCCGCCGGCGCGAAATGAAAAGCGCGAGGGGAATTTAATGAAAACCCGCCGGACTTAGCCACTGATGAGATCAGTTGAAATTACGTCACTCCCCATAATTCTGAGGCTGGACGTGTTTCCTCGCGTTTAACCAGTAGGCTCCGTTGAAGGTGAGACGGGATTTCGAGTTCTTTTTTTCTTATTTTATTGATAATTTTAAACCGTATAAAATTGTAAGCGGTGTCGTCTGTCTATTTCTATGTGGTGCAGTGATTAGAGAACTATAACACATAAAATAAGGGAAAAAAAGTCTCTTTGCATTTCAGGCAACCGTAGACATTGAAGTAAAAATTATTATTCCAATATAAATTTTGTATTTTTATAAATATAAACGTTATTATTATAAAAATATATTAAAAAGTGAGTTTCGATGATGAATTTTAAGTAAGAATCTTTTTTTACATATATGTTAAAAATTCTCAAATTAAATTTTGAATTACCAATAGCTATTTTAGAAACAGCGTCCAGCACAAAATTTAAATCAAGTTCATAGTTATTTTTCAAAAGATTATTTTCAGCATTCTGACGAATTTTGACTGCATGTAATCAACATAAACCATTTCACCAAAGCTGAGCTGATTGTTATTCATCTTGAGTAGGATTGGAATGAATGCTGCTACATCATGAAACGTATGTTGGTCGCTTTATCATGATGGAGATGCGTGTCATTGCGCAATATGAGTCAGGGGCTTTTGGGAGAATCGACATTTAGAAGTCGTTGTACTGGATATGATGGCGATCTCGCATGGCCCCTTCGATCCCATGATTTATATCCTCTTGACATGGGGGTGCAAATTACTCTAGCTGTTGCTATAATATCCGAGGGACAATAGGTGTTTTAAAGTAAGCGTCCGACAGTTGATGGGACGCAGATGTTAGGCGTGTATGAAAACTAACGGGTTGATTTTAATACTTCCCGTGTTAGCATCTTATGTTTGTATCTGTGTGTGTGTTTCATAAATCGCCTTACATAGCTTTAATACTCTTTACGTGTCTTTGTGTCTCTGTCTCCTGTGGAGGCCATATTTTCCTGTCTCATTTCTGTGCGTTTTTTTACTTTTTCTCATAATTTGAATGTGGAATTCCAGATGTTAAGCTGGACATTAAAGTACTAACTAAACTCAATCCCAATTCCTTTACTTATCTATCAACTTAAAATTCTGCTTTTTGAAATCTTTTTTACTATTTCTCATTTCACTGAAAATCAATCCTACTATAGTGGGATGTTGTTATAAAATTTTAAATGAAGTATAGTATACAATAAAAAAGTTTTGTGTAAACTGATGTTGTAATAGCCTGACACCAATTTATTAGGGAAAGGGAGACAATCGCTAAAACTTTACAACCTAGCATAAACAAAACTAAATAAATAAAGAAAATAAAGAAAATTCATCATTTCCTGCTCGGCATTTTCAATTGTGAGATCTTGTAGGACTCATTATTTTACTTAATTAAGTGAAACAATTCGAAAATGATCTTTGGTGTGTAAATGGTGAAGGTTTTTTTTTAGTCCTGCAATGTTTGTTACTAATGTGTTACCACATCAAATCGGCCAACGGCCGTACCATGCTGAATATACCGGTTCTCGTTAGATCACCGAAGTCAAGCATCATTGGGCGCGGTCAGTACTTGGGTGGGTGACCACCTGGGAACACCGCGTGCCGTTGGCATTCACAAATTTGAGACCGGAATGGCCGAGTGTCTAGCGCTCTGGCGCTCGGTGCCACAGGTTTCGGGTTCGAATCCCGGCGGTGCCATGGATGCTTGTAGTGGTTCGGAATCCACTTTAAGCCGTAGGTTACGGTCTCCTACGACTGTAAGAGCGTCACGGAGCCAAAGTCAGACTTCTACCTACGGGTGCTCCATCACAACAGAAGCTGCTTCCTTCCCCTTCAATCATGAGTACGTATGGGCTCGTGGGCTAGGCCAACCAAGTGGGATAAGAAACAACAACAACAACATCAAATCGATGTCTAAATCGCTTCCGGGATGCTTGTTGGTGCCTCGACTCACCAAATGCATTCCTCTACTCACGTCTATTGCACTTTTCCCAGCCTGTGACCAAATTACCCTCCGCAATACACCTCTTGATTCTGGACACACAGCCTGGACACAAGCGGAGTCGAAGGCAAAACAACTTGCTTATTGAATTTCGTCCAGATTTTGTAGAGAACAAACTTTGTGTACGTCGCTCGGAACTTTCGTGTAATTTGGCTTAAAGGCTCGTTCCCACCGAGGCGTGAGGCGTTTAAGCGCGAAGAGCTAACCAATCACTAGCCTCACCACGTTCGCCTGAAACCGGTTAGATATCCACCGCTTCGAATTGACCCGCTTTCAACTCGAAGCGGTGAATTCACTAGGCGTAATGCTATTTCTGACGTTTCACTGTGAACGGGTCGAAAAAATTTTCTTGCCTGCCGCGGGACGCGTCGCCGCCTCACGCCTCGGTGTTAACGAGCCTTAAGGGGAAGAAACAGACCAAAATCTCGGGGTCGAGAAGGGTTTGACACCAATCAGTTGAATTAAAGTCTATACTGAAACTAAGAAGCGACGTCTAGATCATAGTGTAATATGTAATAAAATAGAGATAGTTCTCCTATTCTAAGGGAACAGAAAGTTGGGCCAAACATATCTCTTCCTTTTCCTTAATTAGGCTTGGAGATGGTAGCTGGCTTTTTTCTCATGTGCGCATTTATTTAGAAAACGTAAACATATTACGTTTTCGTGACATCTCTTTCGAGACATTTCCTGTCTCGAAATCTGCCAATAGGCAGACGGCCTTGGAAAATCATGGAGCTGTTGGACTAATGAAGAAGAAGAAGAAACATGCTACGAAGCGATTCTGAACATCACGAGAAATGCCTGAAATTTATCTTTTCATTTATTTTAGTATGCCGCTTGCTGAAGATAAATCGATACAAGAACTATTATTTATTTCGTTTACAACTCTGATCAATCTGTATGGAAATATAACAAAACATTACAAATAAATATATAATTTTTGAATTATTTTTTTTGGGGGTGATGAAATATTACACAAGAAAATTTACAAATAAAATATAAATATTTAAAAAAAAAGGAAACTTACGTTTAAAAAAAAATGAACCATTTCTTTTAAAAATCGTTATATGATAGTAGTAGACCTCTTTCTTTCTAACAGCATAGAGTAGCAAGGGCCGACAGTAAAGATTGTTGCCAAAAGTCGCCAAGCCATCATCGCATAAGTTGAACTTCAAAGTAAAAATCGCGTGAGGAATATGTTTGCCTCATACTGGCAATCTTGATGCGTGTTATATTAAATTCCCACTCATTGGTATTGATCCATTTTTTGTGATATGCTACAGGCGAAAAAAAAACTCTACCGATTGTCAATTTGTCTGGAACTGTCAGCTAGTACAGCTTTTACTTCCGTTATTATTCAAATTACTTTTTATCCGATTGGAAACTTTACTTTACTTTTTCACAAAACGGACTCTCATTTCTAATTCAAATGTTTAATGTAAATTAACAAGTAATATAAAAAAAAAATGTTTTTAAAGTTTTTTTTATTTTTTTTTTTTATTTTCCAATGGCAGATTATGAACAGTTACAGCAAAAAAACATACAAAGAAAAAAAAACATACAACAACAACAAAATAATACAACAAAACATGCTGAAACAGAGTTCATGAATCTAACAATAATGCCAAGTTGTAGATCTTTTAGCCACTAAAAAGTGTTACCAGGTACACCACGGGGAGGTAGATCTTCTGCGCGTTTTGAAAGTAAATTCCTACTTTTTTTTCGCTCTATTGCAGAAAAGTCCTTTACAAATAAAGTTGAAATTTTCCTCTTACATCTCGCGCTATCTATTGGTAGATATATGCAACTTAAATCTAAAAAAAAACTAAAATGAATTAATGAAATTTAATGAATTAATTAATCTTTGAAAAAACAATATTAACATCCAGTGTCATCCACTACAAGTTAAAAAAATGCATTTGAACGTGAGTGGATGAATAAAAAAATATTTTCTGAACGATTGAAAATTTGAACAAGATATATATAGGGATAGGGTGAACTAATAGTAGGAATTGAATGAAGACAATGTTGACCTGTTTCTTTTATCTTCTTAAAATTTACTATGAATTCAGAATTGAATGTTTCTGCATCTATCCATTTTCATATTTTATTTTTGATTAATAAACATTGCTATACAACATAAAAATTTAAATGTAAAGGGCCACTTAATAACCCTTTTACACACAAACCTAGCCGAAGAATACATTTTCCACTTTTTCAAAGTAGATTGCTCCAAATCAGAGAAACGTTTTCTTGTTGACGATTCTAATGAAGAGTATTCATTAAGAACACCGTCCATTCTGTGGAGTGGTATTTTCACCAACCATTTTTTTTCCGACCCGAGTCCTTTCATAATACTTCGCTCTACCCCCCCAAAAAAAAAATGTTTTGTTATAAGTAATGTTCTTAGTTGAGCTGGAAATAGAATCAAAGAGCTGAAATTGTTTACTACGGTTTTAAATTTTATATATGACAATTCTTCAATTCAGCTATTATTCGAATCTTTTAAAATAATAGATTAGCATTCAAAAAACATTCAAAACAAATGAAACTACAAGTAAAAAGAAGCAATCCAAACTACACAAGCAATCCAAAAAAGCGAAAATAATCTAAACTACAAAAAAAAAAAAAAAAAAAAAAAAAAAAAAAAAAAACCATCCAAAACAAGTTGAATTAATAGAAATGTTCAACCCCATTCATTTATGATGAAAGTCACATTAATTATTCAGCATGATGGGCGAGTTTTCAAGAATTTATTCAATTTCGCTACAATCTCTGAGCTCGTTTCACTTAGCTAAATTTTTGTAAATATGAATGCCCTCTGTGTTATATGCTTATAACTGTGATAGAATCGAGTAACTTGGCTACGGGAAAAGGGTGAGGAAACGTAGAAGAAGTGACTTATTTAAAGGAATGACTATATATATATATATATTAGAGTGTGATAATTCATACCGTTTTATTGATTGATTATCACATAAGATAATTTATTATCCTTTAAGACACACTTTAATTATCGTCTTAAAAAACAAAATAATAACAAAAGAAGGATAGTCAAAACATTAAAATATTAAACACTTCAAATTAAGCATTAAAAAAATGAACGCAAAAAGCATGAAAAGAAACGAAGCTAGACCAGTTAACACACGTTACTCTATTTTCCGACCAATCGAACACTAAAATAATGGCCTTTTCCAATAGAGTTTTAAAATAAAAATGCTGATGTCGAAAGCTCTGAGACAATTCGAGATGTTTCTCGAAAGAGTGCTAGACTGGAAAAAGCAACAACAAAAGAGAGTGTACTAATCAGGTTTCATCGCACGATATGATGGTTAACAAGCATGCTAGTGACAGCCCAATAGGCTTAAGCCTATTAATTCCTTTTTCTTTTCTGTTTTTAACTCCATTACTGATATAAATTTTACGTCCCAGCAGTCTTAACATGCTAGAGCAGCGTGTATCCCAGGTTGGAAATCGATGTTCTAGGTTGCTGCTGCAGTGTAATATTTCAGAAAATTGATATTTAATAGTGATCAAACACGTGAATGTCATCTTTAAAATTTTTTTTTAAATAAATCTATGAGTTCCACTAATGTGTACCGATACCAGCATACCGCTTGAAGATAGGACATTGCATTCCAGGAGGAAGGAGAGGGATGGTTGAACGAGAATCCTTCCATGATTCATAGAAAGTGGAAATTTTACACACTAACTATTTCAGTAATTGCCGAGGAAGATGTAGGACTAAAAGTGCCCTCGGTGACTTCTATTTTCAACTAACTGCAAGGAGTCATAGAATCGCTACACCAATGCCACATCAGATCTGCCCTTGTAGCAGTCACTGGAAGGCTGGTATTTCGATTAGCTGTGCGCAGAAAGCAAGTAATCATAATAGCAAGTTATTTTCAAGGCTTTTAGTGCTGTTTGTACCCCTTTCACCCGAAACCTGTGGTATCGAATGCTAATCACTCGTCCATCAAGCCCCACTTAGCTAGTATATAATTCCAGAACTTCAACAATGCGCACAAAATTTGAGTAGATCATGTGAGTATGCGTCGAAGAAGCGACTGAGGCTCAAGTAAAAAATGCAAGAACTTCAAACTGAAATTTCAATGACAGATACAAAGCTAATCGGCGATGGCGGGAGACCGAGGAAGGAGATTCAAATAAATATCGAATGATTGTCCACGATGGAAGTGAAAAATGGTGAAACTTCTCAGTGCGCGTCACTGTGCAAGAAGAAATGTCTTTTCCTTCTTACTATTATTTGAGAGTTTCTTTCCCTGGTAGAGAAGGTTTTTCATCACTCACAAAGTTTTGAACAGCTCCTGGAATTATGATTCCCCTGCGTCGGTTGCAATTCATATTTCTTCAAGTAAAAATGGCAACTGGCGTACCGATAAGTGTTTTTTTTTTGTGACACATTTTCTATAAAGATTAGTACCCATCACAACATGTTTCATTTAACATATTTATACGTATCACAGTGATGGTGTATTTTATTATTATCTCCTGTAATTTACAAACTTAAAAATGGGAGGGTCTCATAAGTGGAATAGCCTAGGGCCTCTTTTCATCTAAATCCGGGGTCGAGTGGCTAACGCTTTGGAGCTCGGTACCACGGGTCTCGAGTTCGAGTCCAAGCGGTGCCATGGATGTTCGTAGTGTTTCGGAATCCACTTTAAACTGTAGGTCCAGGTCTGTTTAGCCTGAAGTGTGTGCAGATATCTAGCAGTTTCTTCGTGATGCACAAAGAAAATTTGGGTTTTTATGACATTGTTATTTTGATTTGTAAGGTTTAATTACTATTATATAGCCGCGAGAGGTCGCGTCTGTGACCAGTAACTGTGACCTTAACTGTGTGGTCCAGTGTGATAAGTAGGAGATACGGTGAGATTTTTGAGACCACGAGGAGAATGCTAGTAGCGTCCGAGCTAGAAAGACGGTCAGGGGCCATATGTAATGTGTTTGCGGTTATTGAGTATAAGATAGAATTTATATTGTAGAAGAGGCAAAGGGTGGCAAGTGTATCAAATTATTGTAAGTGTAAAGTATTGTAAATAAACTAATATAAATAGAAACAGAGATTGGTATTACATCCTGACACAACTAGTCGCTAGCAAGCGGCTAACAGATTGATAAGTCCTTGAAAGAATAATCGTGGCGCGGTCCCATTCAAGTCCGATTGGCAACTGGTGTACCGATTACGGAGTACCAATGGGGGGAAATACCCCTAAACCTCCTCATCTTAATTCATAGATACAATTTACAATTATGACTGGCTGCTTAAATGTTAGTAAATAAAAAATTTCAAGATAAAGTTTCTAAATTAAATAAATGGTACTAAAAAAAAGTTAAAATTACTAAAAATAAATAAAAGTAAAATACAAAATAAAAAATAATGTAAAAGAATTTAAGTTAAGTTTAAATTCGGTACAATGAGGGACCCGTTGTCGATGCCACAAAACTATTGAAATAAAGTAAACAAACAAAAGGGATGTTATTTTCGAATAAAAAAGTAGTCAAACTTCAATGATAAGGTAGAGCACATTCCAGATCTTGTCCTAAGAAAACACTCGCATATTAGCCGATAATCCGTTAATAGGTTAAGTTGACCCATATCGTTTTCATGCTTAGGATTATTATTACAAATCTATGGGTGAACGCATTTTTGCTGTAAAATAACTATTACATTATTCCCTTATCGAACTATGCACTATGAGAATGAAAACTACTCCTTTTAGTCTAGAATTGGAAATTAACTTCCTACTCGCCCTGTTCTGAAAAGATAAAAATAGGAGATACGACTAAACTCGGGATAATCCGTTAATCGACTTCTGGCTATTCCCTAAACACAAAAGACAACTCCGGAGACACCGTTTTGAGTCGATTGAAGATATTCAATATGAATCGCCACTCGCTTTGAAGGCTTTTTAGCATGCATTAAGGATTGGAAAAGAAAAGTTGCCATACGTGCACTGTGTCCGAAGGGGATTACTTTGAAGGCGATGAAATAAATTTGGAAGAATAAATAAAGAATTTTTGAAAAAAATAAATAATTGGTCTTACTTTTTGGACACTATAGTAATGTACATATATATATATATATACACTATCTGGAAGAAAGTGACGGAACACTCCTCGAAAAGTAGAAAAGTCGACAATACAGCTGACACATGCGCAATAATAGGTATCACGTGTCAGCCATATCCTATAAATACTCTGTGGAGTCGACTAGAGTTGTTTTTTGTCAAGATGCCACCACGGGAAGAGTTGTCTGAATTCGAGAAAGGTGTGTTGGTTGGATTGCATCTTGCCAAGGTGTCAATTAGGGAGATATCCCGTCTCCGTAACTGCATAAAATCAACTGTAGCACGTGTTGTGTGCCGCTACAAGACTGGGGGTCACTGTCAGAACAAACCCCGAAGTGGACGACCTACAGTTCTCACCAGCAGGGACCGGCGGGTGCTCGGCAGGTAGATTCGAAGTAACCGTCAAACATACATGGATAACATCGCTAATGAGTTTAGATAAGCCACAGGTGCGGCCGTTTCGACCAAGACTCGTCGTATGGAGGCCCATAAGTTAGGTTACACTGGACGTTCAGCGGCCCATAAGCCTTTGATTACGAAAACCAACAAGAAAGCGCGCCTTCGATGGGCCAAAGACCACCGTACTTGGACTCTTGGATGACTGGAAACGCGTCCTTTGGAGTGACGAGTCACGATTTACCCTTTTCCGTTCTGATGGACGTGTTTGGGTATGGCGTTTACCAGAAGAACGCCTTTTGCCCGAGTGTGTCGTCCCAACTGTAAAGTTTGGTGGAGGAGGATTGATGGTATGGGCCTGTTTCTCCTGGTATGGGGCTGGCCCACTGGTGAAGGTTGATGGTGCGATGAATGCCGATAGATACTGTGATATTCTCGACAATCATGTCCTTCCTACCTTGTGGGCAACGTACGGTATGGATGATTGCTGGTATCAAGACGATAACGCAACATGCCATGTTGCAAGGAGGACTCTTGATTGGTATGTAAACAACAACGTTAAACGCATGGAGTGGCCGGCGCAGAGCCTTGATCTTAACCCAATTGAACATTTCTGGGACGAATTGGACCGTCGGTTGAGGGCCTGCACCCCACTCTCCAGAAGCAAGCCTGAACTATGGAACTTCCTGTTAAACATTTGGAAGGAAATTCCTCTTGCCACTATGACTAATTTAGTGGAAAGCATGCCCAGAAGGGTTGCAGCTGTGATCGCAGCCAAAGGAAGCCCTACCTCCTATTAATTTTAATAAATATGGGTTCATGTCGTTATAGTGTCGTGTCCCGTCACTTTCTTCCACATAGTGTATATATATATATTATTATTATTATTAAAAATTACAAAAGACATATATATATATATATATATATATATATATATGTCATTTGTCATTTTTAATAATATTTTTATGAGCCAGCGAGCCAGAGAAGTCGGTTTAAAAAATTACAAAGGCTGAGAATAGTGTGTTTATCTATTCTCCAAAATTTATAGTGCAACAAAATCCTCAATAGTATTTAAGGAAGTCAGACACATATAGAACACATTTGAAGAGGTTTATGGGAAGGTTTTATTTGAGAATGCCGAAAGATAACGATAACAATTTCGACAGAAACCATGCAAGAATGCTCGTACCAGACATCTTTTCCTTTTTTTAGCATTACTTTATCAGTCATTCTTGCAATAATATGTGGTCTAGAGACATTCCACCGATTCCAAAACAGTGCTGCGCAGGATACATTTTTCCCAACGGCCACAAACCATTCAATTGTATACTTTTCTGATAGTCTGGCAATATTAAATCACGCGTATCAATAAAACATCATGGCAAAAAAACATCCTTTTGGGAAATAAGAATGTGACTCCAATGAGCAGTTTTATTGCATAGTACTTTGATGCTTACGCGCGAATATTTAAAAAATCGATGGCCGAGTATCTAGTGCTCAGTGCCACAGGTTTCAGGTTCGAGTCCCGGCGGTGCCATGGATGTTTGTAGTGGTTCGGAATCTACTTTAAACCGTAGTTCCCGATATAACATGATTGTAGAGCGTTGCGAAGGTATTGTTACTCCGCGTCCATAGCTTATCTTCAAGCTACACGCACCTTCTGGGTAGTGCTAAGTGAGTAACGTCAGTGCGCGCTTGCTTTAAGGCATCAAAGACAATTGTCTAAGTGTTTGCCAGCTGTATTAGAACAAAAGAAACTTTGCTGCTTATGAGCGAATATTTAAAAAAATCGATGGCTGAGTGTCTAGCTCTGGGGCGCTCAGTGCCACAAGTTTCGGGTTCTAATCCCGGTGGTGAAAAGAGTGTTTGTAGTGGCTCAGAATCCATTTAAGCCGTATGTCCCGGTCAGGACTGTCACACATGGCAGTGGAGCATCACGGAGGCAAGTCAGACTTCAACCTACGGATGTTCCATCACACAACAGAAGTCGCTCCCTTTCCTTTCTACCGTGAGTCCATGCGGGTTCGTGGGCTTGGTTTAGATGTCTGCCAAGTGGGGTAAGAAACAACAACATGGACATTTTTTTTAAAATGGCCTTTTAAATAAATATTATTTGGTAATTTTTTCATAATTATATAATCAAGTATAGCACGTTTTTAAAAATACTAACAACATGTCATTATTTTTTTCTCCCACGTCCTGCAAAACGAATTTATAAAAACAAAAACAAAAATATTCAGAATATTTTTTTCCTACAATATTTTAAATAAAAGAATTTTTTAATTAAATTATAATTTTCTATCGAAATGTGGCATTCATTAAAAAAAATTTTTTTTTTAATTCACTTCAAACAAATTTAATACAATGTGTTGCAAATATATTTTAACGTAAATCGAAAATCTTTTTAAAGGTAAAAATCTTTATATGAAAATTCATAAATAATAATTTCTACGTAAACTCATTGTATCGTCTGTACGTACAAAACAATTTGAACCCAAAATGATTGTCAGATACGAAAACTTCAAAAGGATTGAAATCCTTAACAACTTATTTCTAAATTAAAAAATCGCGTTTTAAGACTATTTGGTTTTTAAATTATAAAACCAACAGTTGGATTCTACAAAAAGGTAAAACATATGCGACGTAATGTCCATCCATGAATTATAGACCTATGTGTACCATCTGAAGACATTTATTTATTTATTTTTGAGAAGGTTTTATAAAAATCCGACAGCATGCCGTAAACAATAAACAAATGAATAGAAAAAAATAAACATTCTATTCCGCATAATAAAAGAGACCTCGTGAGGGATCAATTGGCAAGTGCTCTGCCCTTTGGTACCCTGTGTTTCATGTTCGAATCCCGGCATGGATGTTCGTTAGTGGTTCGGAATCCACGTTGAACTGTAGGTCCCGGTCTGTTTAGCCTAAAGTGTGAGGCCGCAGAGCGACAAACCAAACCACATAATAAAGGCAGCCAGATGGACGATCTGTTGGCTAGCGCTTTGGCCTTTTGTACCACGGGCTTCAAATTCGAATCCTGGCGGTGGCATGGATGTTTATGAGTGATTCAGAACCCACGTTAAATTGTAGTTCCCAATCTAATTAGCCTAAAGGGTGCAAAAAATGTCCTTAGAAGGACAAACCAAACCCCATAATAAAAAATAAACATAAGAGTTGTAGACGAGGGATGGAAGTCAGATTTTTTTACAAAATTCATACAATATGCGACGCGAATTCTTCACTGTTATGGGCAGTTATCTCAAAAAGAGGGTAAGCAGACCCCCAGGGCAGAGGCATGCGCACCCAAAGAAGGGTGGGGAAGTTCTGGCTTGCTTGAGGTTTAGATTTATTTAATATTAACTGAAATAATGATTTATTATTACTATTATTTTATTTCAAAAATAAAATCTCTAATTTTCGAAAATAGTTTTTTTTTTCTTCTTCTTGAGCCATTGGAAGTCGAGATACAACCATTTCATCACGGGTTATTGGGATACTGAAATGTGTTCAAAACTTTCAATTGAATTTCTGAAAAAGTATATTATTGGCAAAAAAAATTGCATCTCAAACAAATAGTAATCATAGTCATTTAATAAACTTATAATGAAAGTTCACACAATTTATTCGACTTGGTAGGCAAACGTTTCCTTCAAGAATCATCCCTGAATTTGTTCCACGGACATGAATATATGAATATCAGGTTCAAATGGAATCTCACCCCAAGAGCAGCGGGGTCAGTGCGGCACATCCGCGCCATAGGGTTGGCGATGCTTGTGACAACTCACAACCAACGCTCATGCCTATTACTTCCTTTTTCATTTTTTAGTATTTTTATTTTTATTTTCCGAGTACTCCACCCCCCATCACATACCTCAGTTAAGAATTGCTGGGTTAGATTAGGTTACCTCCATACGTGGGCCTGAATGGCCGAGTGTCTAGCGCTCTGGCGCTCGGTACCACAGGTTTCGGGTTCGAGTTCCGGCGGTGCCATGGATGTTTATAGTGGTTCGGAATCCACTTTAAGCCATAGGTCTCGGTCTCCTATGACTGTAAGAGCCTCACGGAGCAGAAGTCAGACTTCTACCTACGGGCGCTCCATCACAACAGAAGCTGTCCCCCTTCCCTCCATCACTGAGTAGACTACTCACGGGATGCCCGTCTCGTATTGCAGGACACTGAGGATATGTCACAACAACAACACAAAAACCTCCATACGTTATACCATACATAATTTTATTTATAACTGTTATAATCATTATGAGGAATCTCGGGAAAAGTGAACTGTACGTTTTATATGCATTGAATTGAAAGATTTTAAATATATTAGTTTAGATATGAGTTATTGTCATTTTTATTAAAAACGGCTCTCCATATAAAGTCGATATGGTAAGTTTTACATATACTTTTAGTCAGGAGTTCATGCAAAGTAATGACGTAAAGTCGAAAAATATACTTTACATATATATATATATATGTTATAACTCAAGAGCCAAAACATTATGACCACCCCTACATTTTGCAATGAACTCGCCTGGATGACGTGGAAGGCACGTGATCAGGTGGAAGTGGTATTTAACTGGTATTAAGTGCTGGTATTAATCCATGCCAAGGCGGGTTGAAGCTGTGTTGCGCGCCAAAGGTGGGCCAACTTGTTATTGGCAGGTGGTCATAATGTTTTGGCTCTTGAGGGTATATATATATATATATATACTATGTGCATTTTTGACAAATTTGTAATAAAAAATATTCATGAATCAATTTTAATGTTTATGTTTTTCAACTTTTCATAGCCTAATTAGACAGTAGCCTAAAAAAAATTTCCGTTAAACTTCGTTTAGGCACAATAAACGTTATTTTTGCTGCAAAAAAATGAATGAAATGAATTAAAATTCATGCAAGAATTTCAATCAAAACTAATAAATTGGTTACTAATGTGAACATTTACTGATTAAATTTACTGTTTAGTATATAAATTTTAATATTTCTATAAGAACATTATAGATATCTCAAATTCTCTAAACTACTAAAGTTATTTGCGATTTGTGGTTATGCAATTTTAATTTAAAAGAAGCACAATTGCACTCGCACACCCGTACAAAAAAGCAGTTGACTTCAGATGTAAAATGAAGATAGAGAAGGTTATTAAAAAATACAGTCAAAAGTTTGGTTTTTATATGACACAGAATTTGAGATAAACTGTAGGATTTTCAACAAAGGATTTGAGATAAATAGGTGGATTTTCTTAGGCAATCAAATGATATTGAAGAAAACATTGCGAATTGGCGGCAAGATTAATTCAAACTAAATTCAAAATCATATAGAATCGTTTTTGTCACAACCAACTACGACGTATTTCGTTATTGGATTTATTTTCAAAACGCATATATGTTTCATTTTAGTATGCGTCTATTTAAAAAAAATTACTATTTATTGCTTAAAAAATTATTTTATCATAATAATTGGTCACGAAACTAGCCATAAAATAAATAAAGTATGTAAAATATTATTTTTAATGAATATATTAAAAACTGCATTTGTTAAAAAGGTATGATAGTGAATGTTATTGAATATTGTTACTATTTTTTAAAAGAAATGCAATAGTAAACGTATGCTTTGACTGCTGCCAAATTGCTATGAATTCCTCACATTATGCATTTTTTCATAAAAGTTAATTCGTGATGATTTCGTAAAATCTAATAGTTAAAAGATTCATTTTTCATTCATCAACAGAAAACCACGCCAAGGTGTTTGAAACATAAACAGTCTGTGTCCATTTGCAATTTCATTTCTCCCAGATTGAGAAACACTTTTCAGACACAAAATTACTATCTTCACAAAACCTGCTTTAATTCAATTTTTTTCCAACTGGAAATTTTTAGAAACAAAGCTTCATAGAAAGTCAAATAATCTCTTATAGTAAATAAAAGTATTTAATGAATTCTCCATGAAATAAAAAATGTTTTAGATGTTTACAAATTTTCCTAATAAATCTAGTCAAACTTAATTTTTTAAAGGATGTCCTAAAATTCACGCAAGAAAATTTTGGTCCGTGTTGGGACACAAGAGACCTCATTTCGAAATTTGTACAGTGCAGTGATTCCAACTTATCCAGTTTGTCAATCCTGGCAGTGGCATGGATGTTTGTGAGTGGTTCGAAATCCACGTTAAACTATAGGTCCCAGTCTAATTAGCCTAAAGTGTGCACAAAATGACTGTAGAGCGGCAAACCAAACCAAACTATCCAGTGTGTCTTAAAATTCACACAAAATGTCTTGCGTAAATTTTAGAACACCTTTTACATTAAAAATTTAAACGAATAATTAATAAATAATGTAGTAAATAAATGAAAATATAGACATAAAAACAATTTTCATGAAAACGTTATATACATATATCTCTGTAAATCCTTTTATTAAACGTGGTAATTATTTTCCTATAAGGAATTGTTATTCCTCATTTCTATACATTTTGATTTTTATACTTCTTCGTTATCCAGTAATAACAAAAGATGAAATGATCGATTCCAATCACTTTGAGTTTGAAAGCAGAGATTGTAATGTAACAATAATTCTATTTATTCATACGCAACATTGAATAAAATGAAAATCCTTTACTTAAATATTAAAAAAAAAAAAAAAGCATCATATTTTTTTTAAGCATCATATAGCCTCAAAAATGCAGCTCTATTTTTCTCGAAATCAATGCAAGTTTTTGACTTGCGTGCGGTTGGAAAACTAATTAAATTTGTGCAGAAACAGTGGCTTTTTTCACAAAACTCACAGATGTCAGAAATATCGTTAGATTGAGTGGGGGACATGCATTAAAGGAGATGTGTCCGGCTGCTCATTTCTTACGTAGATTAATTATCAGAATGGTCACTAATCGTTGACGAGGCAGTGGACACATCTGTAACATCACATGCACATGAGAAGGAAGCACGTGCAAGCAACAAGAAACACACATGCAAGGGTGAGGGGGAAAGCAACATGTCAAATTGAACCAGTGTAAAGGAATAAAAGCTGTTGGATTTGATATAGTGTGTTAAGTGGGATCTACTCCAGTACGGCGAGCGAGGGGGACTGACCTTGCAGCGCGAAGAGGGCCGCGGCCACCAGGACGAGGAGGACAGGCATCCGCTCTCTCCGGTGCTCGGCTGCTACTCTCTCTCTCTCTCACTCGAGCTCCCGCGCACCCTCGCACAGCGCCCCCTCCCCCCCCTCTACCCCAAACTACACCCCCCTCCCTCTCTTTTTTATTTTATTTTATTATTTTTTTTATCTTTCCTCATTCTCGAAGACTAGCAATGAGTTGAAATCTTACTGGTTTAGTTTCTGCAAAAAAGGTGGAATCTACTATGGAAAAAAACCATGTTGGATTCAAAATACGGATTCAAACTAAACTTGGCGAAAAATAACGCTGTTTCTACGGAAATTTTTAAGAAAAGAAATTTGTCATTTCTGTCCACTAGTTTCCCACCTTTAAATAGAATAACTATTAGGTTCTCTTTTTGTTATCAAAAGGAAGGAAGTGTAAGTCTTATTTAAAAGAGCTTTAATTTTAAAAATCTTGTTACTTAATCGACTTCGTTCAGAGCCAAATATGCTAAGTAACATTTTACTGAATTCATGTGAATACTGTTCAATTATGCTATAAAACATTGATAAACATGAATATTAAACTATTCAAAATAATATTTTTTGTTAAACATTAACAGCAAAAAGTGTATTTTTTTAGTTTACGTAAAACAAATCACATTGACTTGCATAAATGGATACAGATATCCATAAATTCATTGAACCAAAAGAAAGATACTAATTTAAAATATTGAGACAATTGAGTCATTTGGAGCAAAAATATAGAGAAAAAGTCATGTCAAAATGCCAATAACTCATCTCCAAAGGAATCTATTGAAAACCTTATAATTATCCATATATAACATCACTCAAAATGTAGAAAATTCCATTAGATTCTGAAAAGTATTCTAACAGTTATGACTATTATCGTATGGCAGTGTAACAAAAAATACAATTACACAGAAATTCAATTGACAGTTTTGAATTTAGTATCCTAATAGCTGTATCTCTTATCTCTAATTATAGTAATAAGATAATTATAATAATTATTAAGGTAATAATGATATTAAATTAATAAGGTAATTATGATATAAATTATTTTATTTATTAAACTAATAAGTTAATTTTGTTATAAATTATGATAATTACCAAATTAAAGTTATAAGGCATAATTATTAACATAATTCATAAAAATGGAATAATAAATGATTCATGAATTAATCAGTGATTTTTACTTTATAAATAAAAAATTTTCCTAACTACAAAGTTTGAGGAAATAATTTAATTTTTTTAATATTTTTAGTTAATGTGATGCTTTATTAAATGAATTTGCTCTAAAAGTTCTTCTGTAACTTTGACCCCTTTCGAGTTTTTCCTGATTGAAAACTTTCAATCTTTTTCAGAGAAAACATAAACAAATTTGAGAGTGAAACATCTTTGCTGACTTTAAATAATAATTTTTACTGAACTTTATTATTTTTTTACCTGATTTTATTTTAAGGAATGAAATTATTTTAACTCAGGTGAAATTATTGAAATTTGCTTCAGTTGTCTTCTACGCGTAATTTTAAGAATTAAGCATTTCCTAAATATTGTGAATATTTTATAAATATTAAATTATTATTTTTTTAGTTTTAATTTAAATTATTATTTTAAAATAAACATTTAATTATTATATTTAGTTTTAATTTAAGTTACTATTTAAAATAAAAACAATAAATTTTAGTACAAAATTTTAAATATTAAATTAAATAAAACACAATATTTTAATATTAAATTATTGCTTTGAAAAATTTAATATTAGACACAACTATCTCAATATTAAATTATTATTTTAATTTAAATATGTAATTTAAGTATGCAATTTAAATATTTTACAACTATATTTACGGGTTTATAATATGGGATTTCTCCCATACGATACACATATGAGGTGTAGTTCCACCTAAAAGTCTTCCCGGTAAGCCCTGCCCTCCTTCTTCAGGTACACGGTACAGAAGTCAGACTTCTACCTACGGGTGCTCCATAAAAAAACAGAAGCTGCACCCCTCTTCCCTTCTTCCATGAGGGACACAACAACAACAAAATTAAATGTATTCATCGTATAACAATAATTTTTATTACAATAAAATTAAGTTTTATGACTATTCTACGAGTAATGTTTCGTTGATCGTTTTCCTGTTACTTTGTCATGGAAACCGCCTGCACTTTGCAGTATGTTCTCAACATGGCTGGGGGAAGATCCATGAGGTATTCAAACGTTGAAACGGCAGAGACAGTTTAACAAGGTATCAAGCAAATCAACGCGGAAAAGGCTCTTACACAGAGTGATGACCAGAAGTGACACTGTACGCAAGAGCTTAGGTACTAAATATTATAATTAGATCCATATACAACGCTCATTAAAAGCCTTGATCTGTGCGAACGAAATGAATCACTTCCCTAAGGCTCATTAAAGACCTTGATAAGTGCGGACAAAGGAAATCATTTGACCAGCGCTGAGTTGGGTGATGTCCATTTCGTGTATGGTATAGTTGATATGATATTGAATTTTGAATTCCAGTTATGTTTTGTACTTATTATTGCATTGTTTCGAATGTGTGTCGGCAATAAAGTGCTTCTCACAGTTTTTGTACCATTATTATTATGTCTCCATCTTCAATAGGGCCATTCTGGTCTTCTATGCTCCTGCGTTCATCACCTTCGTACAGAGGGTTTTGAAATGTCTCCTGCATATATATAGAGAGAGATAGATAGATATAGAGAGAGAGGTAGATAGTTAGATAGATAGATAGTTAGATAGTTAAATTGACAGACATATAGATAGGTAGGTAGGTAGGTAGGCAGACAGGTAGACAGACAGATAGGTAGGTAGGTAGACAGATAGATAGGTAGGCAGACAGACAGACAGATAGATAGGTAGGTAAACAGGCAGACAGATAGATAGATAAATAGACAGACAGATAGATAAATAGATAGGTAGACAGACAGACAGGCAGACGGATAGATAGAATAGGTAGACAGACAGATAGATAGATAGATAGGCAGACAAACAGATAGATAAATAGATAAGTAGACAGATAGATAGGTAGACAGACAGAATAGACTTATATATTAGATAGATAGATAGACTAGACTGATATACTAGATAGATAGATAGACTAGACTGATATATTAGAGAGATAGATAGACTAGACTGATATACTAGAAAGATAGGTAGACAGACAGACAGATAGACTAGATAGATAGGTAGACAGATTGACAGTTAGACTAGATAGATATGCAGAAAAGGTTCCATAACTATTCGTATAATAAGTTTAATAAATTTTTAAAATATCTTTTTTTTTTTTTTTTTTTTTTTTTTTTTTGTAAATTTTCATTTTTTCATTTATTTATTTATTTTGAAGAAAAAGTATTTGCTTTTAACCACCATTAAAAAGATACCAGTTTGCTGCATTTTTCCGGCATTGAGTGAACTCCATGACTGGGAGTCCATTTAAGCAACTCTATCTCATAGTATCAATGCGAAATTCTCCAGCAAAGTAACACTGCAGTGATCCAAACAATTTGGTACACATAGATTAGTATAAAAAACAAAATGTGCCCTAAAATGTAAAAAACTCTAGCCATTTTATCTACAACAGACACCTCACGGTCGTTTCCAATAATTTCATATTTTTAATGCAATATTTTATATGACTAAGAAAATGTAATCTTTGATTAATACAGATATACGAGACGAACCCTTGGAAAGCGCGATAGTAGGCAGGAAGAGAAACAGCCCAATGCAAATAGTCGGAAATCGATGAAAGTTTTTTTAGTCGAGGAAAATCGCAAAAAGACTTCTGCAAAGGTGACATCCACGAGAATGATAAAAAGGTATAATAATAAGAACAAAAAAATCCCAACATTTATTTGAAAAGATAACACTGTATAATAATTACAAAATAAGTACAAAAATTATTTATGTGAGTTTTACGAAACTATATGACTGCTGATGTGTTTAGCTATTATTCAGTAATAAAGCATTATTATTATTATTTTTTTTTTTTGTATTAACACATTATATACGCTATTTCAGTCAACTATACTACTATGTCCAAAAAGTAAAACCAGTTTTAAATTTAAATTTCCCCCCATGCATATGGTACTTTCAATTTTTTTTTTTTTTTTTTTTTTTTTTTTAGGCTGCCAGCACTGTCCTTGACATCTGTGTCAAATTTCACGTCAAAATATTCATTAGTGTTTGAGTTACGCTTGGCTTTGGGAGACGCTAAAACTGATTCCGGCAATTTTTGAAATGTTTGAATGAATTGAGCAAAGAACTTGCATTCAATTTTGCTTGCGGAAACGTATAGAATGTTGCAGAAGGCATTCGGTGAGCATTCCTATATCGGAAAGAAATGTTTAGAAGTGGTACAAACAGTTCAAAAAAGGCAGAGAACGCGTTGAAGGCGAAGAGCCCTCTGGTCGACCACCAACTTCAACCGACGAAGCTCACGTCCAAACAAAAAATTAATGATTTGGTGCTTGCAAACCGTCGATATACAATTAGATACCTTGCTGCTGATGTTGTAATTTCAAAATTCTACTTCAAAAAATGTTTTGAGCCTCAAACGCTTCACATCTCGATTGGTACCGAAAACACTGAATGCGCCAGCTCACATTGCATTGCTTCTTCGTGATTGTTTCGCCAAAAATGAAACCCATATCGCTCCATAACTGCCGTATTCACCTAATTTAGCATCGTGCTACTTCTGGCTATTCCCTAAATTCAAAATACCACTCCGGAGACACCGTTTTGAGTCGATTGAAGGGACATTTCAAAAATCGCCGGAATCAGTTTTAGTGTCCCACAAAGCCAAGCGTAACTCAAACACTAATGTATATTTTGACGTGAAATTTCACACAGATGTCAAGAACAGTGCCAGCAACCTAAAAAAGAAAAAAAAATTGAAATACCTTAAGCCCCGGGAAATTTAAATTGAAAAATTGTTCTTACTTTTTGAACACAGTAGTATGCACTTAATCCGCAAACATCATATAGTAGCGGATGGGCAACTGAAAAACATGTGTTGCGCGCATTCAGTTGGCGATGCGTTGTTAAGGCGGAGGAATCGTCTGGCCTTTTAATAATTTCGGGGGTGTACCTGGATCTTTTCCTGGAAGAGAGCGCCGTTGCCCCTGACTCTCGAAGAATGTTTTTAATTTCGTCTGCACCTTTTTTTTCTTCCCCCTTCCCCCCCCCCTCCCTCCACTTCTTCTTCATGCCCTACCAACTAGGAGAACATTCCATTCTCTGCATTCCGCCAATCTGGATGGACCCTCTTCATTAAGGAACATCCCCCACCCACCCACAACCCCAGCGGCTCTGGTCACTGTCAGGGGGTTGACCACCTGTCCACCCACCCCGTCCCTTCTTTTCCTTCCCGCGAAGGCGAACAGAGAGACCTTTCCCGATGGAAAAGAGAAGGTAGTTCATTAAAAAAGATGAACAGTTTTTTTTTTTTTTTAAACTCGTCTATACCCAAAAGTTATTTATTGTAAGTTAAAATTTGCAATTAAACTTGCTAAAAACTACGAATAGAACAATTTTTAGTTGACAACTATTTTTTCATGTTAGTGGCCTTAAAATAATATGTACAGCTATTACTATTACCACTATTACACCACACCACATCACTGTGCCTAGAGCTGAGTTGCTCCTTTACAGTTCGGGAATGATGTGGGCGAGAGAGAAGTCTAACTGGGCTCTGTGACACTCTACAGTAATATGAGACCGCTACTACTACACCACACCACATTACCGTGCCTAGAGCTGAGTTGCTCCTTTACAGTTTGGGAATGATGTGGGTGAGAAGAAGTCTGACAGGGCTCTGTGACGCTCTAAGAGCATATGAGACCGTGACCTACACTTAAAGTGGATTCCGAACCATTACAAACAGCCATGGCACCGCCGGGATTCGAACTCAATACCTGTGGTATCGAGAACCAGTGCGCTAGCCACTAGGCCATCAGATCAGGCTATCCTTTGTATGATCTCGAAATTCGACGGAGCAGTTTGAAAGGTAAAAATGAATTCTAAAAGTAAAATTGAGTTGAATCACTGCTTTTGCCAATGAAAGATAAATCTCATATTGTTGATGTTTACACTAGTAATTGATTGATCATTGGCTCTAACAAACCTATGATCCTATGATACCTATGATACAAAGATGTAAATATTTAATAATATACTTATTTATATAATATACAGCAGCTCCCCTCTCTTCCAGAAATATCTCGTGTCATTTCAGAGTTTCTGGCATTGTTTAAAACGCAAATGAAAGCAATCCGTAATTATAGTATTAAATATCAAAATAAGATTGCTGCTGCTTGTGACTTGGGATTCAATATCTGTCTTCATTTGAACCTGCTTTTAAAAAATTCAGCTGCGGAAAGAGGCTCAAAAATCTGTCGGAGTCGCCACTGTGGGCTGTTTAAGCATGTCTTTTCAATTCCTACTATTAGTACACACTCTCCCTATACACTGAAGTGACAAAAGTCATGGGATACCTCTTAATATCGTGTCGGCCCTCCTTTCGCCCGGCGAAGTGCAGCAACTCGACGTGGCATGGACTCAACAAGTCGTTGGAAGTCTTCTGCAGGAATATTGAGCCATGCTGTCTCGATAGACGTCCATAATTGTGAAAGCGTTGATGGTGCAGGATTTTGGGCACGAACAGACCTCTCGATGATGTCCCATAAATGTTCGATGGGATTCATGTCGGGAGATCTAGGTGGCCAGATCATTCGTTTGAATTGTCCAGAATGTTCTTCAAACCAATCGCGAACAGTTGTGGCCCGGTGACATGGCGCATTGTCATCCATAAAAATCCCATCGTTGTTTGGGTACATGAAGTCCATGAATGGCTGCAAGTGATCTCCAAGTAGCTGACCATAAGCATTTCCAGTCAATGTTCGGTCCAGTCGCACCAGAGTACCAAGTCCATGCCATGAAAAAACAGCCCACACCATTACGGAGCCACCACCAGCTTGAACAGTGCCTTGCTGACAGTTTGGGTCCATGGCTTCGTGGGGTCTGCGCCACACTCGAACCCTACCATCAGCTCTTATCAACTGAAATCGATTCATCTAGGGACCAACCGATATGCTCACGTGCCCACGAGAGTCGCTGCAAGCGATGTCGTTCTGTCAGTAAAGGCACTCGAGTCGGTCTTCTGCTGGAATAGCCCAAGAAAGCCAAATTTCTCCGCACAGTTCTAACAGACAAGTCCCTTGTACGTCCCACATTGATTTCTGCGGTTATTTGACGCAGTGTTGCTTGCCTGTTAGAATTTACGACTCTTTGCAGGCGTCGCCGGTCTCGGTCGTTAAGTGCAGGCGGTCGACCACTGCGCTGTCCATGGTGGGATGTTATGCCTGAAATTTCATACTCTCGGCACACTCTTGACACAGTGGATTGGGGAATGTTGAATTCCCTAACGATTTCCGAAATGGCATGACCCCTGCGTCTAGCTCCAACTAACATTCCGCGTTCAAAGTCTGTTAATTCCCTTCGTGCGGTCATCATCACGTCAAAACCTCTTCACATGAATAACTTGAACAGAAATGAAAGCTCTGCGCATTTATACCTGTTCTACGCGATGCTACTGCCATCCTAAAATTTGCATATTGCTATCCCATGACTTTTGTCACTTCAGTGTATATACCTTGTTCAAATTTTCAATTGTTCAAAAAACACTTTTTAGTCATCCACTCAAAAAACTCAAGACATTTTTTTTAACTTGTAGTGGATGCCACTGGATGTTAATGCAGTTTTTTCAACTATTAATTCAGCAATTAAATTTAATTAATTAGTTTTAGTTTTTTTATATTTAAGTTGTATATATCTAATAATAGATGGCGCCAGATGTAAGAGGAAAATTTCAACTTTATTTGTAAAGGACTTTTCTGCAATAGAGAGAAAAAAAAAAGTAGGAATTGAACTTTAAAATTTTTTTTTTTTGTATTATTATAACTTTCGTTGTGTGCTTTCCACTAAGCATCAGACTTCTAACATAAATATATTTTTATTAAAAACAAATAATTCAAAAAGACATAAATTACGACTTAACAATGAACTTAACTGATATGACTTATCAATTTTTGTGTAAACTTGTGTTTTGATCGGTAAAACTTGACATGACGCATCAAATAAACAAGAAAAGAAAAAGCCAAGTACTGGAGGTGTAGCATATTATCCTCGAAAGTCGAACATTTCAGCTTTAACAAAGTTGACAGAGCATGACCAATTGCGTAAAAGTCAGTTATTAATCAGAAAATATTTAAAATACAAAAGGAAATATATTCTTAAATTAAGAAATTAAAACAAATACAAAAATTTCAAGATTAAAGTAAAATTTTGTACAATGTGAAACTAGGTAATTATATCCCGAATTTCAGTATTTTCATGATCACTAAGGCTGTTGAAAAATTATGCGAAAAATACTTGATGAAATCTTTAAGTTGAGGAATTTATGTAACTCGACGTTTCTCATGTATCAAAACAGGCTTTGTAATTCACTGATGGTAATGTTTTGCAGTGCATCAAGTATTTTTTTAAGTTAGACTCTGCGGTGATGGCCAAAACAAGCCACCCGTTAATGATAACAGGTCTAGGTACTGAAGTTTATTTTCTCTGCTCATCGACGAATGATAATTTATCAAAGAACTCAAAAGTTGAGTTACTGTATTTATCAAAAGCCAAAGTGAGTTCTATCTAGAGAAAATGAATACGTTTATGGAATAGAAGCGTATACATACTTCTCTCCCTATCGGCGTGATTCCTAATTGATAGATGTCCAATCTTTATGTTCCTTACACAAGATCTAAATGGTGCCACCAACGAGCAACTATTGAATGAGATGCAGCATTCCAAACGGCTATCGAATAGGTCACCTTTATAGAGGAATGTGGTAAAAAAAAGCTTTATACTTGTCTTCTCATTGCAATATATAGATGGTGAGCAATGTTGCCATCTTTGACCGACTCCAGTGACAACGTAGGCAGCTAGCATGCAGGAGGGCTGAGGTTTGAATCTTTTGGAGTTATTGTTGTATCTGTTAATTTCATTATAGAGGAGATTCGGAGGAAATTGTAACAATATGTGTCAAACATTTCGCATCGATAGTCATGCTGGTTGGTGGGAGTTTCACAGCAGCTAAGCCAAAAAAGTCGCACTTTTCCTCCACTCATCGATGGGATGTTCATGGGCTAAATGAGTCACACTGATGTCCCACAGTCACCTTTCTAATTGGTAAGGGCCTATATACACCTACAGAGTGTGAGGGAGAGAAGAAAAGAAAATGTTGCTATCTGACTTGAAAAGAGACTTTTCACCTGCAACTCTCTTTTGATCAACATCGGGACGATCAACATGTTATAAATTGGCATTGTTTTTCTTGCAACTACCATTGGCCTCTCTCACAGCAATACTTGTGGTTTGAAAGACTTTCTAAGTTATTGAATGGATACTTTTATGGATTCGAAACTTTTGGGTTACGCTTATCACACTACGACTCTCTCAAGTTTGCCTATCATTCTGCTACTTGTAAATTCATACAAATGGTTTCTTCAAGCCGTATTGCAAATATGAAGTCACTTGACCATGCCAAAAATGTCTTTACTAACATCCTTTGCCCTTGTTTTCATCCTAGTTATACACTGAAGTGACAAAAGTCATGGGATAGCAATATGCAAATTTTCAGATGGCAGTAGCATCGCGTAGAACAGGTATAAATGCGCAGTGCTTTCACAGAGCTTTCATTTCTGTTCAAGTTATTCATGTGAAGAGGTTTTGACGTGATGATGACCGCACGAAGGGAATTAACAGACTTTGAACGCGGAATGTTAGTTGGAGCTAGACGCAGGGGTCATGCCATTTCGGAAATCGTTAGGGAATTCAACATTCCCCAATCCACTGTGTCAAGAGTGTGCCGAGAGTATGAAATTTCAGGCATAACATCCCACCATGGACAGCGCAGTGGTCGACCGCCTGCACTTAACGACCGAGACCGGCGACGCCTGCAAAGAGTCGTAAATTCTAACAGGCAAGCAACACTGCGTCAAATAACCGCAGAAATCAATGTGGGATGTACAAGGGACTTGTCTGTTAGAACTGTGCGGAGAAATTTGGCTTTCTTGGGCTATTCCAGCAGAAGACCGACTCGAGTGCCTTTACTGACAGAACGACATCGCTTGCAGCGACTCTCGTGGGCACGTGAGCATATCGGTTGGTCCCTAGATGAATGGAAAACCGTGGCCTGGTCCGATGAGTCACGATTTCAGTTGGTAAGAGCTGATGGTAGGGTTCGAGTGTGGCGCAGACCCCACGAAGCCATGGACCCAAACTGTCAGCAAAGCACTGTTCAAGCTGGTGGTGGCTCCGTAATGGTGTGGGCTGTTTTTTCATGGCATGGACTTGGTACTCTGGTGCGACTGGACCGAACATTGACTGGAAATGCTTATGTTCAGCTACTTGGAGATCACTTGCAGACATTCATGGACTTCATGTACCCAAACAACGATGGGATTTTTATGGATGACAATGCGCCATGTCACCAGGCCACAACTGTTCGCGATTGGTTTGAAGAACATTCTGGACAATTCCAACGAATGATCTGGCCACCTAGATCGCCCGACATGAATCCCATCGAGCATTTATGGGACATCATCGAGAGGTCTGTTCGTGCCCAAAATACTGCACCATCAACGCTTTCACAATTATGGACGTCTATCGAGACAGCATGGCTTAATATTCCTGCAGAAGACTTCCAACGACTTGTTGAGTCCATGCCACGTCGAGTTGCTGCACTTCGCCGGGCGAAAGGAGGGCCGACACGATATTAAGAGGTATCCCATGACTTTTGTCACTTCAGTGTATACTGCCTGTGTTTTGCATGCCCTCACGCCACTTGTAGCGTCTTGTTCCAGATATTTTCACACGAGTTACCTTTCAACCGAATTTAGCCTTCATTATGCTGAACGCAATACGTACTTTTGTAAAATGACCTGGCTACCTGCTTAAAAATTGCACCGTTGTTGCTTAAATTTTACCCGATCAGCCCAAGCTAAAAAAACATCTGTGCGTCTTACAGATGAAGTGGTCTGAAAGGTCAATGAAAGCAAAAAAAATGTAATGGAAAATATTTTTGACTATAGTAAAAATTATGGCCGGATATGGATGTATTCGGCCACGAAAACATAAATTGTTTTCTGCAAATAAAAACCTAAACTACATCTAACAACGCCATGACTAACTAATTTTTATTTTTCTAAAGCGATAGAATATCTTACGGTTATGTACCTATCTATGGTTTTCTATATGTGATGGATTCTTACTACTATTAATTAATATCTCCAGTCATTGCCATTTAGGAAATATCGGACGGACTGCAAAAAGGATAAATCGTGATAACCAGGCGAATGTCCATGATGTAAAGAAACGTGAATTTCGTAACAGAAGATAATTCGGCTAAATAATCTTCCTGTTAATAAATAAAAATTTTGCAGTGAAGCTGGTATGATACAAAAATTCGATTCACATGTCACAACCACATGACTGCTTATGACATTCTATAGGGTGGTGGCCAGTAAACGCTCATTTGCAGCTTAGTTGAGTAGAAATTTTATTTTTTGTTTCAGCAGATGTGAATGTGGTTACCATTACCATTAGCAACCCATTTATTAGTGAATGAATGTATCGGAATATGCAGTTCCTCGTATAAGCTCACCACACTAAAAATTAGTCACTCATAGAGAAACTCTGGATTTGATAACCACCTGGATTAGGTTAGAAAAGGAGTCCACAAAGTTCTGCAGGTACGTCGCATCCAATTTAAGGAGCTTGCTGAGAATTTGATCTCGTCCCCCAAAATTGTGGGGATGCTGTTTTGGGCGTTTTTCTCCTTGTTCAAACAGGTCCACACAGATTTTCAATAATATCGAAGTCAGGTGATTTTGTAGGTCAATCAAAGGTATGAGAATGTTCATAGAACTAGTCACAGATTCCAAAATCTCGTATATTTTTAAAAATTCCGAACCTCCTTTAGGATCACATGAAATTGCTTTTGAGGGAGTTGTACCAGGCTTTCTATAAATCTATGAGAAGATACGAAGAGAGTTTTACAGTTATTTTCATTACTTTACTTTCTCGAACACGTCCAACTGTTCGAAAACAGTTGCAACAGCGACTGAAAGTTTTTCAATGAGCGATCGATTCTACTTCTACAGCAATCCAAACACCGAAATATCGCTTAAAAGCCACTTTTTCAAAGTATTTCAGAGATGAAATAACATATATACTCATGTTTGTGAAAATTGCAACACCATGACGGAATCGTCATAATTGAATGAAATTTAATACACAGTTGAGTGGTAGTGCTACAAATAAATGATTAAATGTTCAAAGCAAACAAACAATAACAAGAGATAGGAATCAGTATTTTGTGTAGCCACCACGCACCGCAATAAGTGCTGCTACACGATGGGCCATGGAGTCACACAAATTTTGAATGTCTGCCTGAGGAAGAGCATTCCATATTGTTTGCATGCGCACCCAAAGTTCGTCTGCAGAAGCAACAGGACGGGGATCACGAGCGAGACGCCGACCAACGAAATCCCACACATGTTCAATCGGCGACATATCCGGGGAATACGCAGGCCAAGGAAGAAGCTGCACCTGCCGCGTGGCAAAGAAGGATTGAACAGTCCTAGCGATATGAGGGCGGGCATTGTCCTGTTGAAATACAGCGCCTGGCAAGCTTTGAACGTAGGGAACAGCTTGGGGCTGTAGAACTTCACTGATGTACCGGTTGCTGTTCAGATTGCCCACAATTCTTAGAAATTGAGATCGTCCATGATATGCTATGGCACCCCAGACCATAACTCCGGGTGTTCGTCCACTGTGGCGTTCGATAATGCACTCCGGAAGGTGGCGTTCACCGGCATAGCGTCTGACACGAATGCGGCCAACATGGTACCACAAATTAAAGCGAGATTCGTCAGAAAACACGACATGCTGCCAATCAGCACGCCAATCTCTATGCTGAGCGGCCCATTGTAACCGCAGGCGGCGATGGTTTAGCGTGAGAGGGGTCTTGTATAAAGGAGTCCTTGCGCGCAGTCCACGCTGCAGCAGACGTCTCCGAATTGATGAAGCACACAATAAAACACCTGTAGCTATTGACCACTGTACTGCCAATTGTCTAGAGGAAGCTGTACGGTCTGTCAGCGCCATGCGGACCAGGTGTCTATCATCGCGAGCTGACGTCACATTTCGGGGTCCACTCCCGGATTTCCGAGTTGTCCGACACTCGTCCGTGCACTGCTTCCAAAGACGCATCACTGTGCTGCTGTTACGCTGCACACGAGCGGCTACTGCACGATAAGACAATCCAGCTCCACGAAGGCCGATGATTCTGCCCCGTTCAAACTCTGTAAGTTGTTCAAATCTCGCTCTCTTTCGTCGAAGAGGCATAAGTAACGATTGAGCTAACGTTTACCACTAGCAGATAACCACCGATAACCATACACGCCTCGCTACAGCCGTCTATTTATTCGGATCCATCCGCCGTTCAGAGGGCACTGCTCAGCCTACGCCTGCGCTACGGATTTGAAATTCTAATCATTTGCATATCATACGCTAATTTGCATTTCTTGAAAATTTCAGCTCACTCGCGTGAGTCCTTCATGGTGTTGCAATTTTCACAAACATGAGTTTATTTAATTTCTACATTAGCTTTTCTCCAAAATAGAATTTCTATATTTTTTTTTTCATGGTAAAATAACTTAAAGGAATTTGTGTGTGAGTGACCCAAAAGCTAAAATTTTACTTCGATTAACATAATTAACGGTTGCTTTTAGTAGTGGTTCTTTACCTCAACGCTAGATGGAGTTAGAAGGGGTCTACTTTTTTTGTCAACTTAGTTGTATTCAACTCTTCTGAAAGCGAAAGTTTTTTTTAGTAGTTATTTAAAAATGCTTCCCAGTCTCGACACTAGGTGGTGCTTAACGCCAGTAGATTCAACTCTTCAGATAGCAAGGGTATTGATTGATATTAGCAGTTGATTTTAATGCCTGTTAAAAAAAATTCAACACCTTTGAAGGGAAAGATTTATTAGAGTTTTACCCAGAATTCTGTTAAATGCAACTCTTCCAGTCGTAGCTGCGATATTTTTCCGCATAAGTCTAGCATATTTAAAAATTAAATCACTCTTATTAAGCATTTCTGTCGCTTGATAGTTACTACTTATGTATTTATTGTTTCACATATTTTTTTAACAAAACTTAATTATTAATTAAAAATAACCGTTAATTTATTGTGGCATTAGCGGTTAACACCCTTAACGAAAATAACCAATTTCTTCCACTTCTACTTTCTTATAGCACTGCCATTATGGATATTTGGCTAATAGTGCTGCCATCTATTAACTTATGAACATAATAAAAGTATTATGCACAAGACAAACGTTGTAGTGAAAAGTCATTAAAGAAAAAAAAAAGTATCGCTAAACTGGAATCTTTAAATAAAATTTTTCTTCGTATTTAATCTACTCCAAGGCTTTATTCAATTGTATATATATGCAGTGTTTTTTTTTTTTTTTTTTTTTTTTTTACTATCGTGCTCACAAACCATACATTTTTAAAAAAACAGTAAGCAAAATGGTTTTCCTAAGAGTCATATGGAATGACAGACATTCAATGCCTTCGGTAGTATTGTCTGTCCTCGACCTTCCGGATCGCATTTCTATACGCCATTGTTCCCAATCGACAGCTGCAACTCCTGAACACAACTCCTTGGAATTTGCTTTGTCTTCTTCCTTCGTATAGCTATCGTGTGTCTTTCATGTTTAAGCGAAATAAAATTTTATTGCCGAGAATTTTTAGAACTTTTTCTAAAGTTAAATTATAGGAATTGGCTGATATATGGCTGTGATAATCTCGCAAAAAAAAAAAAAAAAAAAAAAAAAACCATAGGTACTTTTTCATCAGCCACAGCGCAAGCGATAAATACCTAATTATAGTTCGTTTTTATTTCTTTAATTCACATTTCTTAAATTTATCAAAAAAATAAATTTCAAATTGAATGATTTATTCGCTTCGTGAAAATAAGCTATCTAAATCTTGAAAATAATTTTTATATCGATGGTTTGTTGCTTTGTCTTTTCCAAACAAAAAATCTGATGGTGAAATTTGTGGTTGACTAAAATTTATTTTTGGCTTTTTTTTTAAATTTATTGTTGATTAAAATTTAAATTTTATAAATTTATCAGAGAATTTCAATTCTATAATAATTCATAAATTTTATTAATCGTGCAAATTATTTTTAAAATTTTGTTATTCTATGTCTAAGTATCATTGATGATGTTAAATTTGCTTAAAAATTATTCTTAAACTATAACAAATGTGTAAAATGTCGTGCCTATACAATTCAAATTTTTTTTAAATAATTATGATCATCAGACTTTCAGTTATTATTTAAATGCTGTCACGAAATCTAATAAAGAATTTTTTTTTTTACCGTATTTTTTTAAACCTTTACACCTTTTACTAAGCACAATTTGCTCTAAATTAACCCCTTATTATTTATTTAGTTACTTATTTTATTTATATATTTATTTATTATTTTGAAAAATGACGAATTTTCTAAAATCGCATTAATTACGCCTCTAAAATACGAATTTTTAAATATTTTAGATTGAATTGTAAAACGAAAAAAGGCGCAGATACTGTGTTAAAAGGAGTAAACATCAAGGTAAAACAGTGTACTCAAAACATCACAAGAATCGATGTTCACACTTTTTTGTAGTTCAACATAAATGGACGTCTATTTGCATGTCCTATGGAAAAATATCAGGAAAACTCCCGCCATGATTGCATGACCATCGATGAGAGATGCTTTTCAATGTCTTAATCGCCATCAAATAATCTCCTCGTTTCTCAAGCAGTGTCTGCATCGAACGCCAAAAGAGAATTCAAACTTGGGCCCTCTTGCACACTAAAGGCTTGTTCCCACCGAGGCGTGAAGCGTTGACCCATCACTAGCTTCACCACGTTCGCCTGAAACGGTTGAAATCCACCGCTTCGAGTTGACCCACTTTCAACTCTCAAATGCTTGCCGCGTCATGTGACTTGGATTGAGCCAATAGTAGATCTGCCATCTAGTAGAAGTAACTGGAACTTCACTAGTCGTAAAGCGATTTCTGCCGCTTCTGTGTGAAGGGGTCGAAAAAATTTTCTTCCCTGCCGCGTGACGCGTCGCCGCCTCGGTGGGAACGAGCCCTGACCGCGCTCGTTACCACTTTCTTTTCTTTTCTCCATACCTAGGGTTACGCTGCTCCCTTACCATGTGCAAAAGTAAGGGTGGAACATCAGTGGCCTTCGTGCATTCCAAGATCAGACAGCCAGACGGGTGTCGAAGGGAGGTCTTTTAGGAGTACATTTCCATATTATGGGAGTAAACTCGGAAACACACACACAAGTAGCCTGATTATCGATGTGAGATGCATTACGCATATTGTCAAAATTTTCACCAAATCTCCTCGTTTCTGAAAGCAATGACTACAACAATGCGACCAGCAGATTCAAACTCCCGGCCACTGTAGCACGATTAGGACGTTTGAATTTTTTGTTTTACACCATACGAATGCATTCTAAGTATTATTTGTTTCTTTTCTTTTCATATAAACTAAATGGAAACAAAATAGAATAAAAAGTTTATTTTTATTCGGAAACTTGAACCACTTTGCTGTCCAAGGTCGAGCGCTGAACCTTCGCAAAGAGTTTCGAATGTACACAACCAAGTTCTCTTTCTACTGAGCAGCGACTTATCACGCAGAAAAGCATTCAAAAACTACTCCGCTTTATGGTGTTGAAAAGAATTAGGTTGTATTTTACCTAAAATAATATGTTTAGTGTAGAAAGAATTACACACAAATACATATCATAATCACAATCAAAAATTAAGTTGGCCAACCCTTTTAACATTTGCTGCAATATGAATCTAATTAAACCGCAAATAATATCCGGCTTTCCTCTCCAAAATTTTTGCATCGTTTAAAAATTATAAAGAGACATCATAAAAACACTTTTTTAGACACAGTCGTATTTAATTGGATTCTTTTTAAATTATGTTTTGCACCGTTTTCTGGTACCACGAGGTAAACTGAGTACAGCATGCAATAAGAAAAATATAACTAATAAAATTTAATGAAAACCAAATATGTTATTAAAAACATCACTTCATACTTCAGCGTTCATTCTGTAGAAACATCAGTTTCATCAATATTTTCATGCAAATATTGTAAAGCATTTTTTTCTAAAATATATCAACTTCTCAATGATTCTGAATAAAAACTTCTCTTCAGGAAATATGTAATAATTTTTTTAGATACACAACTTGAAATACTACTGCGCCCAAAAAGTAAGACCAATTTTTTTTTCAAAAACTCTTTATTTATTCTTCCAAATTTATTTTATCGCCTTCAAAGTAATCCCCTCCGGACACAATGCAATTATGCCAACTTTTTTTCCAATGCTCAGTCGTCGGCTAGGATGGCCTTCAAAGCACGCGGCGATTCATATTGAATCTCTTCAATTGACTCAAAACGGTGTCCCTGGAGTGGTCTTTTGAGTTTAGGGAATAGCCAGAAGTCGCACGGTGTGAATATAGTGGTTGTGGAACGATATGGATTTCAATTTTGGCGAAAAAGTCACGAATCAATGAAGTGTGAGCCGGCGCATTCAATGTGTTCGGTGCCAATCGAGTTTTGACGCGTTTGAGGCCCTGGCCGATCCTTTTGAAATTCCAACATCATCAGCAGGGTTTCTAAGTGTAAATCGACGGTTTGCAAGCACTAAATCTTTAATTTTTTGGTCGTGAGCTTCGTCGTTTGAGGTGGAGGGTCGACCAGAGGGCTCTTCATCTTCAACGCTTTCGCTGTCTTCTTTGAGCTGTTTGTACCACTTCTAAACATTTCTTTCCGATATAGGAATGCTCACAGAATGCCTTCTGTAACATTCTATACGTTTCCGCAAACAAAATTGAATGCAAGTTCTTGTGTAGTTGTGAATAAAGCGTGAGATAGATAGATAGTTAGATATTTTTTAAATGGGTGAGTTTGTTATTCACATTGTATTTGCATATCATACTTTAATCTTCAAAATTGTTTTCAGTATATATATATACTCTTAAATAATACCCCATAATAAGGAATAAGAATAACTTTAAAGGACATCAAAATTTAGTTGATTATACTTCGGTTTGGTTTCATTATTTATACGATGAAAAAAATGTGGTGGCACAATGTAAAAAATGTTCAAGAGTTATTAAAGTGAATGGAGGAAGTACAAGCGGACTCCGTGCACATTTAAAAACGAAACATGATACAAATTTGTTAAAGAGGAAAGAATCTAATTGCGATGAAGATACAAACTGAAACAAAATTTCTAAACCCAAGCCATCACGGGTTTTAGATTATTTTGGAAAAAAAAAAAAAGATAATTTGGATGAAATTTTAAGTAAAATGACAGCATTAGATGGTTTGCCATATCAAGATGCTGAAAGACCGTCTTCGACAGCTGGTAATTTTTGCACAAAATTACGTTCTAGGCTTAATGATAGTACAATTGATGCATTATGTTTTTTAAGATTGCATTTCAAAAATTTTTAATAGTACCACAGACTGAATAGTGATATTTACACATTTTTGTGATTTAAATAAATAAGATGTTCCTTTATTTTTTGATTTTTTACCTACTGTTTAAGTTACAAATTTTTTTCTGATATTAACAGCCTCTAATAAAACTGGTAAATAAAAAAAAAAAGCACCTGTGTTTTCTTTTTTTTCTCTAAAATTTCTACTACCGGTATTAAGATATAAAAAATACTGTATACCTGTATTGAACTTTTGGTCCGATATTGCAATCCCTAGTGGCATGTAAAAGATATTATGCAAAACAAAAACCTTTACAAAACATCAACCTTTCACTGCCACTTAGAATCATAAGACTTGACATGAGTGAAAAAAAAGATAAAAAGCTTTCTTTATGAATAAAAACTCCACTTTCCTTTATTAAACTATCTTATTACAAACTTTTATTTTCTGACATCTTCAGTCTGATAGCCCCTTTATTAAACTATCTTATTACAAACTTTTATTTTCTGACATCTTCAGCCTGATAGCCCCTTTATTAAACTATCTAATTACAAACTTTTATTTTCTGACATCTTCAGTTTGATAGCCCCTTTTTTAAACTATCTAATTACAAACTTTTATTTTGTGACATCTTCACCCTGATACTACTGTGTCCATAAAGTAAGACCAGTTTTCAATTTAAATTTCCCGGGCTTATGGTATTTAAATTTTTGTTTTCCTTTTTAAGTTGTTGGCACTGTCCTTGACATCTATGGGAAATTTTACGTCAAAATGTTCATTAGTGTTTGAATTATGCTTGGTTTTGTGAGATGCTAAAACTGATTCCGTCGATTTTTGAAATGTTTTTTCAATCGACTCAAAACGTTGTCACTGGAGTGGTCTTTTGAGTTTAGGGAATAGCCAGAAGTAGCACGATACTAACTCAGGTAAATACGGTGGTTGTGTAACGATAAGGGTTTCATTTTTGGCGAAAAAGTCACGAAGAATCAATGCAATGTGAGCTGGCGTATTTAGCGTTTTCGGTACCAATCGAGATTGGAAGCGTTTGAGGCCCAAAACACCTTTTAAAATGTAATTTTTAAATTTCAACATCATCAGTAAGCTTTCTAATTGTAAATCGACGGTTTGCAAGCATCAAATCTTTAATTTTTGGGATGTGAGCTTCGTCTTCAACGCGTTCTTGCCTTCTTTGAACTGTTTATACCACTTCTAAACATTTCTTTCTGATATAGGAATGCTCACCGAACGTCTTCTGCAACATTCGATGCGTTTCCTCAAACAAAATTTAAATGCACGCTCTTTGCTCAATTAATTCAGACATTTCTGAAATCGCTGGAATCACTTTTAGCGTCTCACAAAGCCAAGCGTAACTCCAACACTAATGAATGTTTTGTTTTGAAATTTCACACAGATTTCAAGGATAGTGCCAACAACCTGAAAAAAAAAATGAAATTCTATAAACCCCGGGAAATTTAAATTGAAAACTGGCCTTACGTTTTGGATACAGTAGTATTACGTCTTTATTTCTAAGATAAAAGAGCTTTTCGTAAAATATCAGGTTGATTGTGTTTGACTCCTCCACCACAATCTTCCAGAATCCATCCAATGTTTTAAGATGCCGCCTATAAACAACTTGTTTTTAAAGTCCAAATGGAACACGTCCGGGAGGCATTTTAAATGAATTTTTAATATAAAGCAGATTTGCAGGATGATTTTGCTTGACTAGCAGTCTTATCCTGATGGAACGTAACACAGTGAAGTTTGTTTAACTAGTGATGGAATGTTTTCTTTGAAAATAAATGTTAAAGCATATTTCTGACAGTAATCCGACTTAATTTTAGCGTGGTTTTCCCCCTCCCTCCTACTACTAAGGGCTCGTTCACACCGAGGCGTGAGGCGTTGACCAATCACTAGCCTCACATCGTTCGTCTGAAACCGGTTGAATTCCACTGCTTCGAGTCGACCCACTTTCAACTTTGAAATGCTTGCCGCGTCATGTGACTTGGATTGAGCCAATAGTAGATCTGTCATCTGGTAGAAGTAACTGGAACTTCACTGGGCGTAAAGCGATTTCTGAAGTTTCGGTGTGAACGGGTCGAAAGAATTTTCTTCCCTGCCGCGTCGCCGCCTCACGCCTCGGTGGGAACAAGCCTTAAGTCTTCCGTTACAAGAAAATCCAGTAAAACTAATAAAATTGAGCAAAACTTTCCTTGTTTTCTGAGCCAACATTTTAGGTCATTTTCGATAGTTAATCGATCTTTATCTTTTGCAATCAGATAAATATATCCAAGTAACATCCATTTTAACGTTTTTATTTTTCACCAGGCCAAATAATTTTCATAAAACAATTTGAACATAACCTTAACCTGAGAAACATATTTTTACGTTAGCCGTTGAACGCCATGTTTTATTTTATTTTAATTAGCTTTGAATCAGATTTTATAATTTTGTTTAGTTTCTATAGAAATGTATAAAAATTTTTGCCATAGTTCTTTGGAGGAAGGGGATTCGAATTGTCTTTTTAAACATGAGAGGCGACTTCAGATAAATTAAAAAGTGTACGTACTTGTAATGGGTATGTTTTTTATTCAATTCCTACTATTAGCTCAAGCTCTCCCTATATATATCGTTTTCAAATTTTCAATCGTTCATAAAGTACTTTTTATTCGTTCACTCAAGTTCAAATATATTTTTTTGAACTTGTAGTGGATGACACTGGATGTTAATACAATTTTTTTCAAATATTAATTCATTAATTAATTTGTTTTTTTAGATTTAAGTTGCATGTATCTAATAATAGATGGCGCCAGATGTAAAAGGAAAATTTCAACTTTATTTGTAAAGGACATTTCTGCAATAGAGTGAAAAAAAAGCAGGAATTGTCTTTTTTATATTACTTTTTATTTTATTTATTTATTTTTTTGTCTTTTTTACCAGTCAAATGTAAACTTTTAAGTTTCTTTCTTTTTCAGTTTCTTCAATCAGATCACAATCTCCCTATATATATCTTGTTCAAATTTTCAATCGTTCATAAAATACTTTTCATTCATCCACTCCAGTTCAAATACACTTGTAGGGGATGGCACTGGATGTTAATACAGTTTTTTCAAATATTAATTCATTAATTAAATTTAATTAATTACTTTAAGTTTTTTTTAGATTTACGATGCATATATCGCCAGATAAACTTAAAAAAATGAATGAAAATTATTTATAAAGGACTTTCTGCAATAGAGTGAAAATAAAGTAGGAATGGAATTTTATTAGGAATTTTATATTACTTGTTTATTAATTCCGTCACTTATTTTTCGTGTATAAATATTAAAACCATTCTTTTTTTAATAATCGAATAAGAATATTTCTCTTCGTAAAAAGCAAAAATACAACCTACATTTCTTTCTTTTCCAGCGAAATTCGCGAAGAACAAGGTTAATGATTCAGGCGATCATTAGAATACTATTCCGAAAGGATTCCATTGGCTTTTTTTTTTTTATTTATTCTTTAAAATTTATTTTATAAATAAATTCCAAATCGCAACAAAAATTTCTGAACTCCCTCTGTATAACAAGTAATATAAAAAAAAAAATTGTAAAGTCAATTCCTACTTTTTTCTCACTCTATTGCAGAAAGGCCTTTTTAAATAATTTTCATTCATTTTTTTAAGTTTATCTGGCGCCATCTATTGGTAGATATATGCGACTTAAATCTAAAAAAACTAAAATTAGTTAATTAAATTTAATTACTGAATTAATATTTGAAAAAACTCTATTAACATCCAGTGTCATTCACTAAAAGTTCAAAAAAACTGTATTTGAACTTGAGAGGAGGAATAAAAAGTATCTTATGAACGATTAAAAATTTGAAAAAGATATATATAGGGAGAGTGTGAGCTAATAGAAGGAATTGAAATAAAGAGAAACACTCAATTAAATTAATTCCCAAGTAGCTTAGAATAAGAATTTCCAGATATGACTGAAGCATTCTATTTTAAAGAAGAAAAATCCAGTTTTACAAACTGAAAAATACATACTGTTGTCAAATAGTCTTAGTGAATGCTTTTCTAATTTAATATTTCAATATGATGGGGATTTTGCCAAGTTTCTGTTAATTTTATTTTTTGATGTTTTCCACCTTTTAAATTCAGTATTTCATATTACACCCTGAATGCAAATAAAGAGATGAATAAAATTAACAATTTTACTGATTTCAGTTTTATTTATTTGATGAAAATCAAGCCTGCATTTTTAATTCAATACGAAGATTTTGTTATGTGAAATCAATATTCATATTCAACTGAGGCAATTAACAGAGAATATATATAAAAAAAATCTTAAAAGATACACAATTGAAAATACACATTCATAGAAATTCATTCTTCCTTAACAAAAAAAAAAAAAAAAAAAAAAAAAATTCATATAATCCGCGATTGTTCTTCGATTGCACCATCATATACTAAACCAGTTAGCTTTTATATCAATGGCAACAAAATACTCTTTGTATTTAAAAAAGTATTCTTGATACCACAATGATATATATCTTATACATTTAAGATAGTGAAAATCGGAAAGAAGAAACACACTGAAGAACTATGCGGAAAGCAAAAGAAACTCGTTCTTCATTCGATTTGTCAGCTTCCTACTTACTAATTACTAGTGTCCAAAAAGTAAGATAAATTTTCAATTTAAAATTCCAGGGGCTTATGGAGTTTCAATTTTTTCTTTTTTAGGTTGCTGGCACTGTCCTTGACATCTGTGAGAAATTTGACGTCAAAATATTCATGAGTGTTTGAGTTACGCTTGGCTTTGGGAGACGCTAAAACTGATTCCGGCGATTTTTGAATTGTCTGAATTCATTGAGCAAAGAACTTGCATTCAATTTTGTTTGTGGAAACATATAGAATGTTGCAGAAGGCATTCGGTGAGCATTCCTATATCAGAAAGAAATGTTTACAAGTGGTATGAACAATTCAAAGAAGGCAGAGAACGCGTTGAAGACGAAGAGCCCTCTGGTCGACCATCAACCTCAACCGACGAAGCTCACGTCCGTAAAAATTAAAGATTTGGTGCTTGCAAACCGTCGATTTACAATTAAAGACTTTGCTGCTGATGTTGGAATTTCAAAACGATCAGTAAATTCCATTGTGGGCCTCAAACGCGTCAAATCTCGATCGGTACCGAAAACACTGAATGCGCCAGCTCACACTGCATTCATTCTTCGTGACGTTTTCGCCAAAAATCAAACCCATATCGTTCCACAACCCCCGTATTCACGCCGTGCGACTTCTGGCTATTCCATAAACTCAAAAGACCACTCCCGGGACATCGTTTTGGTCGATTGAAGAGATTCAACATGGATCGCCGCGCACTTTGTAGGCCATCCCAGCATGCATTGAGGATTGAAAAAAAAAAAAGCATTGTGTGCGGAAGGGATTATTTTGAAGGCGATGAAATAAATTTGGAAGAATAAATAGAGTTTTGAAAAAAATAATAATAATTGGTCTTACTTTATGGGCACAGTAATAAAACACAGTTTACAAAAACAAATTTACAATGTAATTTTTAATTCATATCTAAAACTTCATTCCATGCCTTTTTCTCTCACCGTCTATTGTATAAGTCGGGCTTGCTTGCCACAATTCATTTTAACCATATTTTTAACATAACAAGCATTTTTAGTTGGATATTGAACATTTATAGAATTGATTTTCATAGGACTTTTTGAGAAATATTACATATTGTAATAGCAACTTTAACATCTTTTTTTTTTTTTTTTTTTTTTTTTTTTTTTTTTGTTTAAGTATATAATCTGCTGATAAGAGGCAGGAAATTATGGTGCCTATTTAATTTTTATTTCCATCATTGTGTTTAAGAGATTATTTTGCTTTTTTTCTATCTCGCGAAAAGATTTGTGAATTTTTGTTGGAAAAAGGTTTAGGTGATAATTTTTTCAAAAAAACAAGATTTTTTGGAAACTTTTAGGGTAAAAAAAAAATGTCCATAGATTATACTTATAAAGCCGCATTCACAAGAACGGTAAATCCTTAGAAGTGGAGGGGCTGACGCTTGTGAAGGGTCGACGCGATCATGTGATGTGGCCTAATATGTTCTAATATTTAAAGATTTTTTTTTTTTTTTTTGAGGAGGTGGGAGGGGCGGGGGTCGTATTAAACACAGAAAACTACGATACAAAAAATTATAAATTGTATTTCAAACACAATCAATAAATTTGTCCTTAAATTTGAAGAGCAATTCAACGGAAATGTAGGAAACTAATTTTATTTTGTTCACATCAGTTTAAGCAATAAAAACAATTATTTTTAGTAACAGACCATTTTTAACAAAAAAAAAAAGTAATGAAGTTCATTATTAAAAATGAAAGGTTCATTACTGCTATCCCATGGTTCATTGTTATTGTCTAGCTTCACAAGATTGCAAATGATTAGAAACTCTGTTATTTTTTAAATAAACAATTTGTTCTATAATGGATTCGTTATTTTCAAAAAATACAACAAACAATATGACAGTGCTCCCTGTTTATAAACCACTCTCGAGTCCTCTTTGAATTATGAAACTGACCACACTTGCTGTTATACAAGATACTCTAACTCTTATGAAATCATCCAATGTCAATTCATGGGTGGCAATTTTGATAAAATTAATGCACACTCCTTTTTAAATCATCAAGCCTAAATTATGTTCTTTTATTTAAGCATCGAAATATATTCACTTTTGTATTTTTTCATAGCATATCTTTCCTTTTCTTTAAAAATATATGTCACATCTTACATAATTAAATTTCTTGCCAATAATCTGCAGTATGCACTACATGAATGGAGGGAAATGAATGAGTAGTATTGAAAAAAATTCATTCTGTTTATGTCACAAAAATGCTTGGATGAGATTTAGAACTCATCATTTTAAATAATTATATTTGCAGCTGAGTGAAGTAAATCTTGAAATGCAGTTAATTAAGTACAACATCATTTATTTTCGACATACAACAAACATAAGACTGTCATGAAATACATATATTCATATGATTAAAAAAAAATTAAACCTACACATTGCAATAAAATATATTTTGATTCTACTAACTTTTTAAATATAAGTCACATTTGATTTTATTATACGAGTTGGAAGAAAAATAATTAATTGAAAAAACAAATCAAACATTATTTGTCATATTTATTGAATTTCTACTAAATCAGATTTAGAAAATACTTGGGTAATATGAAGCTTAGTAAAACGTAACTTTTAAGCTAAAAGTTACTTCAATGGATTGTTATACAAAAATTATAAATGAAATGTAATATTTTTTTTCTTCTCAAGTATCAAAAATAAATTGTAGCAAAGTTCTTTTTTTCCCTATAAAGAGGCATGTTTTTTAATGATATATTTTTTTTTCATATTACAATTTATTCAGATCTTTATGAAAATTAAAAGTGTAATATCAATGAAAATGTTATTATGCATTTATTGCATATAGTTTAATCTAAATTTATAAGAAACAAAAGTGGAATTAAATGCACAAGGTATTCAAAGATATATTTATATCACCTGCATATAGATCTAAAAGGCCATGTCTTAGCAGATATAGTTTAACAATCTCTTTCTTATTCAATAATTATTAATAACCACGGTCATCACAATTGGGAAAGTTTCCTTTATCTTCGTAAAACTTTTAAAATTGTCTACTAGTAGTCAAAATTGTTTGAATAAAAATAGGTTATAAGCATTATTACACATTGTATGACCTGAATATACTAAATGCACAGAATGTTACAGCTAATAAAGTTATAGCAGTATGCAGAACTATTCTTCGCCTGTCATCTTTTCGCACCAACACAATAGGAGAGGAAGAAGTCAATGTGTGGAGAGGAAGTCTTTCAAGGTTCTTTGGGTTAATTTCTACTTGATATTTACAGCACGGATCACTCTGCCACGATACACCATACACTCCAGTACAAAAGAGACTGACGGAAGTAAGGGGAAATGAAATAAACAACCTATCTGGCCACACCATACAAGACATAATGGAGCCAAAGCCAGAGAGGACAGCAGTTTTATGAAGGAAGTTCCCAAACAAGATCCACCGAGCTGTTTCCTCTCCGAGTTTAGTAGGTTCTATAAGGATGTAGGAGCACTGCCTTTCCAAAGCTTTCTCAAGCTCAGCCTCAAATACTTCATGAGCATTCTCGCCATCATAGATCTCTTTAATGATGGAAAGGTTCATTTCTTTTAAGATGTCTCTGAAATGAAACAACAAAAATGAATGAAGATTACTAGCACTCCCAAATTAAAACTCACCTCTTGCCAACAAACTATTTTGTTACCAAAAATTCCCTGTCTCAAAATAATTTTATGGTTGTAGAAAAATATTAAGAATTCTGAAGTTATTGCTTGAATTGTCTTTACAAATAAATTTTATTAATCATTATTCATACTTTTAAGAATGCTTCAATAACTTGCATCTTATGATGTTTTTTGTACATGAATATTAACTGAGGGAGTTTTACAATCACAGAAAGTTTAACAGAAATAGATGTCACTAAAGATGACCAATAATCATGTGGATCTTAATGAAATCTTTCTTATTAAATAATGCAATCATAATTTATAATTAATAATGAATAAAACATGTTTTTTTTATTTGCATACTTTAATTTTTAAAAAATGAACAGCACAAATGAGTAAATAAAATATATCTAAAATACACATATATATATATATAATGTATATTTGTAGCATATAGTTTTCTTGAATGAAAATATAATCACTAATTACAATTTTATAAGAACAGCTTGGTTTTGCTTAGCAGTTCTACAATTTGAACAATTCATTTCAATTTTTAATTACATTTCTGTTTCATTGATAAATTAGAAAATTACAAATAATGTAATTCACAAATTCATTTCAAATACATAATGCAATTCACAATACATAAAAGTATTTTCACACAAACAAGCAAGAGGTTTTTGTTGCATTTACCTATAGTTTGTCCTTTAATAAAGAACAAGAAACATCTGATTATGTATTAATAATGTGATGTTATTTGTTAATAGCTGCATACTCCATAAAATATAAAAAGCAGCTTATTAATATATCACCATTTAAAAATTGATAATATACTGAACATTAAAAATACATCACTGGATCATCATATTTTAAAAACATTGATAATTTTCTTATAGCACTAAAGAATTTATATACTTTTAAATATTTTTATACTTATAAAGAGTATATACTTTTTTTTTTCAAAATTAAAATATAAATCATTTAAATTATTCCATTATAACTATTACAATACATCATTGTCTTCTATCAACACAAATTAAAATTTTATTGTTTTATAATTTCTCCTGACAGCATGACAAAAAAAATTATAAATTTCATCAGATGTGTAAAATGTGAAAATGTATTAAATAAGTTTAATAATAATTTTACTAGATGGATTCTTTTTACCTACACAATACAAAAATCCTTCATTGAATTTTTATTCAAAGTTAGGTATTGTCATTTTAAGAAATAGGACAGTATAAATTCACTTCCAAAATTTTATCCGATAAAACAACTTTAAAACGGAACACAAAAAAAAATATTCTATTAATGGTTAATTCACGAATATAACTATTTCGGACATCTTAAGGACAAAACGTCACGTACAAATAAATATCCAACATATGGATAAAAACGTTCCATTGCTGAATTACATATGATTATCATCTCTAAAAATCTACACAAATTTACCTGTCTGAGGCATCAAGGTCTTCCATATTTTACGAAAGTTTTGTTTTCAAAGAAATGAAAGACAACTTTCGATCATATGTCAACAATTCAACAAGAAAAAGAATTTTAATCTGATTCGTTATTATTGTTTATATCTTTGCCAGATGCGTGACTCAGATTTTGTTCTAAACTAACTACAAACAATATTACATTTAGGGTTTAAAATTTAATTGATTAAGAGTGAAAAAATAAATATTATAGTTATTATATTCGACATGTTTCAGATAGAACTCAAATCTCTACAAATATAGTATTTGAAAAATTTTGCTTAAATCATTCAAAATGCCACAAACAATAATAGAAAGAATTATTCAGAATTGAAATGGCAACAGTTTCTTTTTAACAATCGCATCTGTCTAGAAATTGTTTACTTGTTTGGATTTAACTTATTGGAAAAGTTTTGTCATGGCTACGCCGATTGAACAATTTATAGTTAAAGTTCGGAGTTTTTGTTCACCAGGTAAGTTTTAAGGTTTAGTTTTCATATTCTAGTTTATGAATTTGTTCTAACTTCTGTAAAAATATTTTGTCGTAATTTAAACAAAACCCAAATTCGAACTCTTAAAAACCAAAGTTTTTGTTTCCTTTTATCATAATTATAACATCATAAATTTCTTGATTAATTGTTGAGTATATAAATTTGCTCAAATTATCCCAATAGAAAAATGTTTATTATTTTAAATTTTATTTATCAGTTAGTTATTTTCTCAAGTTTGTGTTTATATGGCTTTATTAATATTAGCCTCATTAAAAGTATTGTAATGTAATTATTTCTTTTAAAACCTACTTATTTTGCAGTGAATTTTGAAGCTCTATACGATTTTGTTTCGAAAAGTTCTACAATTTTAGCAAAAAATCTCAATTTTCTCGATGATGTCTTGGAGACACTGAACATACAAGAACATTCGATAGGTGTATTGGGTGTACTGTAAGTTTAATTATTTTTAATACATTAATTGACGCTTTCTTATCATTACAGCCCTTCTATTAATTGCTAACATGTTTTAAATGGCTATAAGATGCATTAATTTAACAATTATTTGTCTACAATTTAAAGCAATCTTTTTGAAATCTCTGTGAATCATGTCCTTATTTAAAGGACAGGGACTGTAATAATAAGAAAGTTCCCAGTAATTTTCTAATAATCCATATTTGTAAAGGAAATCCAAGCACAAAACTATATCATGTTAATATGAAAATTCATTTTATTTTAATGCATTAAATCATTTGTTATTTAGAATGGTTAAATCATCTAATCGTATAATTAAAAAATAATACTTGTATAAAATTTTGGTTGAATTCTATTTTGGCTCCCCAATATTTTGCCAAACTAGCAGTGATGTATATGAAACATAATACGATGTTTATAAACATTTCAAAATAATATTGCAACTGCATTTATCATAAAGTATTTAACTTTCCTTGTGATCAAAAATAAAAATGGTGAGCAAATGAAATTTTTTTAACTAGAATTTTTATGTTTTATTAAAATATTAAGTTGTATTCACTTTTAAAGGTAATGAATACAGGAAAATTATGATTGAATGTATGACAAAGTTAAAAATTTAATCTCTGTTCTGGCTACTTATCCATGCAATGAACATGTGCATCTGTAAATTATGCCTCATGGTGATGTAAGAAAAAATATGCACACTGTTTTACAAAAAGCAAAATGATGGGCACAAACACAGAAGTTGGGTTGACCCAATCTTCTGTATTTTTCTCACCTGGATTGTTAAGCCTGGCAAAGCCAATGATGGCGAAGCCAAGTTGCCCAACTAAAGTGACATTGATTATTTCATTTATCATTGATTATCATTTTATATTCTTGTTTGCCTTTTTTATAGCTACAATCTAATTTTAGATAGAGGATCAATTTAATTGAATTATCAAACTGATTAAATTTGTGTATGATGTGACACATTTTTTTTTTTTTTTTTTTTTTTATCTTTTTCTTGTGTGAACCTTGACATGTTAAACTGTAATGATGTTTCTATTGGAAATTGTCAAAACAAGGTGTTTATTTGGCACCATTTTTATTTTAGTTGATGAAGTTAGGATTCCAAAATAGAATTTTGCTTTTAATCTTCTCTCTCTCTCCCTCTCTCTAATTTTTTTTTTTTTTTTTTTTTTTTTTTTTTGATATTTCAGTGGTTATTATTTATTTTAAACTTGGCTCATTAAAAATTTTTAGAAGTTTTACCCAATAAAAATTTAAATTCTTGCTTGCAGCTATTGATATTTAGCAGGTTTTCGATTTATATTATCAACCTGGATTTTGTAAATGTTTATAATAAAATGGGCCCTTCCACTTTAAGATTGTAGTTATAAATAATGCCCATTGCAAAAAATAATGCATACTTTTTTATTAGCATTCTTCACTTGGTGACATTTATATATGATATGTCACCAAGTCATCAAAAATTATATTGTAAATAAGTTAGTTGTTGTCATGGTTCAATCTTTGTTGTGCTTAATCACTTTTTATGTAGCTGCTCATGTATTGAATAATTTTAATCATTATTGAATATTTCATTCAAATGTAATGAAATGTTAAAATTTCCAGTTTTGATATCATATATTTTATTTTGCTCAATTTTTTTGCCATAACAATTTAAAATGAACAATATGCTTGCATTGCTCTCCTTTTCATTTTGAATATTAGCCCTTAAAGCTGAATTTTAAAAAAACGGTATCTAAATAGTTTCTAATTTTTTTGCACTTCATATGACAATTTTTCTTGCTTCAAAGGCTTCTCTCAAAAGAATCCTCTTTTGCCAAATTAATTATTAAAACAGCTCAAAATCTTTACAATATGACTTTATCCAAAGGTGAATTAAAGCATATCATAATTAACAATGCATACATTTCTTCAAAAAATCTGATTCTGTATTCCCTTATATAGTTAAAAATATTTACTACTTCATATTCTGTCCTTTGCACTTTCGAAAAATGAACTTCTTGGTGAAACACAGCTGGGTATCTTGTTTCAAAAAAGTTTACATAAAATTAAGGAATTATATTGACTCTGAACTATTTATTGTTCATTATTCATTAATATGTATCACAATTTTAGTGGACTTAAATTTAGTCAAACTAATTTCTATTTAACATACAACAACGTATTATTTAATACAACATCCAAATTCTGATAGAATGGGACATATATATCAGTAATAATTCATCAGAGCATTTGTATAATTATTAAATGTATTAAATACTTTTTAAATAAAAAATATTTTATTACCATAATCTCATTCATTTATATTTTATCCGAACAAAATTAGATAATGTTATATTTTGTATACTAGGTATCAGAAGCATAAAATTTATTTGCACTTCAATCTTTTTTTTTTTTTTTTTTTATGAAAAGGATAAAGCTTTTATGGAAAAAAAAATATTAATATTTTTAATTGGCATGTTTTATTTTCAGAAAACTTCATGAATGTAAACCATAGAATTTTCCCAAAATTAAGGCTGTTTTAAAAAAGGAGGAACTGAGGATAAATGTTCTGTAAATGGTTTAAAGTAGTTAAAAATGTTTCGACTGAAGACAATTTTCAAATATTTCTAGATCGAACTAAAATTGTTAATGGATATGAGAATATTTCTGATGGGGAAATATGCATTTCTGATGGGGAGTAACTAAATTATCATGAAATCAATCTTGCTAATAAATATATTGCTATAAATAAATATATATGCTATAAATAAATAAATATATATATATATATTTATTTATTTATTATTAACTAAAGCAATATCATGTTCAACCTGCCTATAATGTTAAAATATAGTGAATAAAAATTACATAAGTTTCTAATTCATATTTATATTCTTGATTTTTGAAACTTTCAGATGTGTGAAATTGAGTCTTCCTGTAGTTCCAGATTTTGATGTTATGTTTTTTCGAGTACAGGAATTCATTAATAGCTGTAATGGAGAACAAATTCGATATGCTCCAGATATGTGTAAGTCTATATAGATTTATATTTAATATCAACATTTTATTTTGCTTATATAAAACAATGTATTAAAAATTTTACTGGATTAGGAGAGAGAGATAGCAAAATTAAATTCTTCACATGTACATGATTGTTTATGTTTTCTGCTAACTTTTTGATAAATATAGAAACAAAAATGCTTAATTTTGAAAATTAAGGATTTACATTTTATCTAATTTGTATAATTAATAAATATTTATTTTGAAAATATTTTAATGATGCTTTTATTATAAATTATTAACCAGCATTATAATCTTGTTCAAATTGTTGTAACTTTATTATCCAAACTATTTTAATTAGTTCTGATTGAAAATTTTAGGAAATACACAGGTCAACTTATATATATTATATGAAACAAATTGTATAATTATTTATTATTATACTAATCAAAGAATGAAAAATGGCAATGAAAACCACAGTATGGTAAATTTTTACCTAAAATAATGATTACATGCTACAAAAAATAAAATAAAATAGAAATCTTACCAAGTATTTTATAGAAAATTTTTGTTTCTGAATCACTACTTAATTACCCATAATATTGGTTAAAATTTGTTTATCCACTTTCTATAATATCTAATTGATTTTTTTCTAAATCATCAGATAACGCATTAAAAATCATTTTGGATATGATATATTTGATGTATTGCAATTAAAGGAAGTGCTTAAAAATTTGTAAAAGAAACATGTGGAAAATTTAACATGCAATTTCCATATTCATAGGTTTATTTAGTGTCATATGAATATGAATGCTTAAAATTTCACTATGTAGAAGAAAGAGGGTAGGAAACATGAGAGAACTGCATGGACAGCAAACATTTTTCTGCTCTTACTAAAATATTTCTATGGTCATTACTTAAGCAATAATTTGGATATAACCTATTGAAATCATGGTTTTGTATTATGAATTCTGCTAATGTTTCCATGGGAACATGTAAATTTAATGCATTTTAAAACATTGATCTCTTGAGTCAATCAAATATTTTCAAATACAACCACACATTGGCCTTAATGTCTCTAAGGCCAATGTATGTTCTAAGTTAATAATTTTATAAAATATGACAGGAAAACTCATTTATACAAATGTCAGTAATTTAATTTATTTATTTTTCCATTAAAAAAAGCTATTTTTTTGTGTGTGTGTGTGTTAATTTCTGCAAAATAATGTGAACAATGATTTACCTTAAAATAAATTTTTAACTTATTGTTCTCAGTTCGGAATAATATCTAATAGTTAAATGCTCTGCTCTGCCATGTTTTTCTGTGTAATATGTACTTTAATCAGTTATACACTGAAGTGACAAAAGTCATGGGATACCTCTTAATATCGTGTCGGCCGGCGAATGAGGTTATTTTTTCCATTCATCTAGGGACCAACTGATATGCTCACGTACCCACGAGAGTCGCTGCAAGCGATGTCGTTCTGTCAGTAAAGGCACTCGAGTCGGTCTTCTGCTGGAATAGCCCAAGAAAGCCAAATTTCTCCGCACAGTTCTAACAGACAAGTCCCTTGTACGTCCCACATTGATTTCTGCGGTTATTTGACGCAGTGTTGCTTGTCTGTTAGAGTTTACGACTCTTTGCAGACGTCGCCGGACTCGGTCGTTAAGTGCAGGCGGTCGACCACTGCGCTGTCCATGGTGGGATGTTATGCCTGAAATTTCATACTCTCGGCACACTCTTGACACAGTGGATCTGGGAATGTTGAATTCCCTAACGATTTCCGAAATGGCATGACCCATGCGTCTAGCTCCAACTAACATTCCGCGTTCAAAGTCTGTTAATTCCCGTCGTGCAGTCATCATCACGTCAAAACCTGTTCACATGAATAATTTGAACAGAAATGAAAGCACTGCGCATTTATACCTGTTCTACGCGATGCTACTGCCATCTGAAAATTTGCATATTGCTATCCCATGACTTTTGTCACTTCAATGTATATATATATATATATATATTCATTACTGTTTCTTATTTCAGTTGCTCGACTTTGTCAATTATTCACTATATGCTTAGTTGAACGACAGCAGGTAAACTTTTGATTTTCAATTCTTTTTATGCTGTAGAATTATTATTATTATTAACACAGCTTTAGTGAACTATTAAAAGATATTAATTATTGAAATGAAATGTAAATAAGTGAAAAAAATCTTGTTAATGCAGAGGTTGGTCTCATAAATGTGAATGAAGATCACTTAAAAAAATTATATTTGAAATCCCAATTAACAAAAAATGTATATAGTTTACATTGTAAGCAGGTGGCATAATTCTTATGCAGGCTATGGTGAAAATTACAGTGGTACCTCAGTATACATTATATATTTAATCTTAAGATAAATTTTAGCAAAATTAAAAAAGCATTTTAATCATTTTTCTCATTTAATTATTCATAACTATAATTAAAAATATTTTTAATTTAATTTTGTAAACTCACTTAGAAAGGATCATATATGAACGAGAAATGCATAATTAACAGATCCAAAATTATTGTATTTTATAGATGTTTTGTGTTGATAAGAAATGAGTTGTTCAATTTAAATATATCTGCATTGCTCTGTAAATTGATTGGAACTGATTTCAAAAGTAACTCAAAATTAATTCTAGACCCATCAAGTGTTCCCATCATAAACATTGGTGAGAGATATATAACATAATGATCCACATAAATTTAAGAGTCACTCATCTGTTCTTTTAGTGATTGCTAGTCACATTTCAACTGATTCATAGAAATAAATCGTCCAAGAAAGCTACTCTTATTTTCCAATTCTGTTTTCACGCTTCACTAATTTTAATCAACTACCATTCTTGCAAACATTATCAGAGTGTTGCATTGCTTCAACATAACTATTAAGCATTTTACCAAAAAAAATTATGTAAATTGGGGCATTTATTCATAATGAACATTATCTGCTAGAGAGACATTGATGCAATTAGAGTAAATAGCTACAATCTAAATCGAATGGAACTTTTGATTTTGAAATCTAGTTTATATTAAACATATTTTCAAGATGCTCGGTTCTAATGCCCTGTTCTAGATATCCATTTGTTGTTCACTAAATTCTAGGATATTGTAGCTTAAGTTAAAAAATATTTGCATTCAAATTGTAATTGGCCTTTATAGGCAAATTTTGTTTTCTGAATACAGTGATTTTTTAGAGTGTACATTTATATACGGAAATTCTTTTTCAGTACATCAGAGGAATTCCAGTACTTATTAAAGCCATTCAGAAAGTTCAACTTTTTCCATCTCAATTAACATCAATTCATTGTTGCCTTTGTCAGGTAATTATTATTGGCCATTCTTTCTATTTTTTATAATTTTCTTTTTCTACTTCCATAAAACTACCAATGTTTCTAATAAAAATGTTTACTTTTTTTTTTAATATTCTTGATTATTCTGTAATTTTTAAGAGCATAATTTGCAATGCATATATGAAGAATTATATGCATTGTTTGTGTTTTTATGTGATAAATCTATTTATATCCAGATCCAAATAAAGTGTAAAAACCTCATTAACCACATTAATCCTATTTTACCAAACAGTTAGAATTAAATGCTAATTACTTTTCTAAAATTGTTATGGTTTTATTATACAATTAGACATAAATTATGTATACATATATATATATATATTCTGAAGGAAACATTCAAATGCAAACAAATTATTGCAGCTATGAGATCAAACAAAAGAAATGTAATAACTTATAACACATTTAAGAAAAGACAACCATAGCAGTGTTCATGGATGTTAAAAATGAACTGCAGTTGTTTAGAAAGTTTGGTTTTTTGTCATAACTATAATGATTTTTGGATATCCCCATATTATATATCTATGTAAACAAACATTTAACAATCGAAATGTGACACATGTATTGCATGTTTATTTCGATATTTTTAGTGCTGAATCCACTTGACATTTCACTTACAAGCTAATGTAGGCTTGGCTTGCTGAAAAGAACTCATTCTAAATGACAGCCTACCATGATAAATAGATTCTTAAGTAATGAAAGAGAATAAATATGGAAATTATAGATCTGTTATGAAAAACAAGATGCAAATTTACAGTCAATAAAAAAAAGACTATAAATCAAGCATTTAAATAAAAAATATTTATATTTTAATTATTGATTAAATAGTGCCAGAATCATTCTAAAATGTATTAACATCCTCTGTGACCAAGTGGCTAGCGCTCTGGCTTTTGGTATTACCGGCTTCAGGTTCAAATCTTGGTGGTGGCATGGATGTTTGTTAGGGGTTCGGAATCCACTTTAAAGTGTAGGTACAGATGTGTTTAGCCCTCTTGTGCACAAGATGACCGTAGAGCGATAAACCAAACCAAACTTGTGTAACCGTACCTTTTTCTAAACTAATTAACATATAAAAAAATTGTATTTCTTAAAGCAATTGGATTTAATGATTCTTCCTGTCTTTATGAGTCTTTAAATAGAATTTGAGAATGAAAAAGAAATATTCAGAATATTATTTATTTCTATCTAAATATATTTTTTTTATTGTAAATGTAACTTTATCGAATCGTCACAAAAATGTCATAAAAATATTTTATAAAGTTTTGAAAAAAAATCACATTTTGATTTAAAATTTTACATACTAAAGGTAACAACTCAGGAATTTTGACTATTTAGCAAATGATTTTAATTTTATTGCTATTTATTTTAAATATAAATAATTATACTTTATTTAAAGACACATTTTGTAGAATTTTTTTTTCTTGCAAAGCATTAGGGATTGTTTCAAAGTTAATATTTATATTGAATGATAAAGATTTTTTTCTAATTTATTTTAGGATTTTTAGTAAAAATTATTCTTATAAATAATTATTTTTTGTTTGTCTATTGCTAATTATTTAAAATCTTTTGCAGTTGTGCTTGTTAGCAAAATGTATGAAACCTGCATTACAATTTTTAGATGTGGATATCACAGATATCAGTAAAGAAGTAATATTGTTTTTTTATTTTTTTTTTTTTTTTTTTATGTCCTTCTGTTGATTTACTATCTTATTTAAATTTAAAATGCTTTTTATTTAAAAAACATTCTTTAAAATTCTAGTTTGTATATTTATTAAAAATCATATCTACAGCCAGGAAATAATAATTTATAAAATTAAGCATTATAAAAATTAGCTGTATTATTTATTTATTTTTAATTTTCAGTAATTTCTTTTTTAATCAGTGAATATGAACCATAAGTTTAGCATGATGATTTATTGACAGAATTTTGGTTTACAAAAATACTGCTGTTAAAAATTTTAAATATATGTTCACTCTTTCATGAAAAAGAAGCATTAACGGATATTTGCATAATTCAATTCTCTAAATCTGAGACAATGAAGAGGGGATTATTTAAATTTCTATTTAACATTTATTTCATTTTATTCTTTGTAATTACTTCAAAATTTTATATACTTTTGCTTTTTTTTATATTCCAGCCAGAAGGTTTAAAAATATTAGTATTGATACATTATAGTTGATTTCATAGCAAAAAAGTGTATCATGTATGTATTTTCCAAGCATGAAAATATCTTTACACATAAAAGAAATGTTAACAACATATTATTCACATCTCATTTTAGTGCTGAATGTAAAAATTGTTCTTTTATATTAAAAGAAAAAATTAGATTAGAATTAAAAAAAAAATGAAAATAAATGTCTTTAGTTTCTAAAGTATAATTTAGAAAGAAACTAATTTTTTTTTTTCAAATATGTTTTTATAAGTTGTTTTAAAAATATTTTATATAACTTAAGCATTACATAAAACTATAATTGTGTCATTGTAATTAATTACTGTTTTTACAAATTAAATATTATTTCTTAAAATATATTTTTAAATATTTTTTTTTCAATTTCCTGAAATAAAATCTAAAAAGAAACAGGTTTCGGGACAATATCAACCGTAAAATATATTTTTTATCCAAACAATATTCTTTCTTTTGGTATTTATGTTGAAATATTAATTCTTAGTGTTCAAGTTCTTCGATTTATTTTTGTATTCATGCTTGTGTATTATCATTTATGCTCGTAAGATTTTTGATGAAGGAAAGAAAAAATGAATATCAGAGATATTGTTGTGCTGATATTGTTATTTTTTTTTTTTTTTTTTTATGATATTACACATATCCATGATTGTACTGTTGTCAAAAGTGCTTTATAGAAGTAATGAATAAGATTCATCTACTTTTTTTTTCAATTATATTTTAATTAATTTTTAATTTTATAATTACTTTTCCATGCATGTACAGAAATGTTTATGTTACATTTCTATTTAATAAATTAATTCTGAAAGCCTATTTCTAAAAGAAAAATTATTTAAATATCACCTAGCAGGCTCATTTATCGCACTTGTATTTGCAAAGCATATATTTATGTAATAAAAAAATAAAAACATCATGACTATTTCAAAAAGAGTAAGTTTATGAATTGTTACCCTCTCCAGTCAGTTTTTTGCTTTCCTAGTAAGTTGTAATGTTCTACTTGTATTGGATATTTTTATTTTTTAACTATGTTCAGCAATCATGTTGTACATTGTTAAATTTTTAATTGTGTTTCAGAAAGGAAATATGGAACCCAAACATTTTCTCCTGTACTATTATTATGGTGGAATGATATACACTAGCTTAAAGAACTATGACAGAGCTCTCTATTTCTTTGAAGTTGTAAGTATGTTTTTATTATCTGGTCAGAACTACATGATTAGCCATGGATAAAAAATCATGTTTTTGTGATTCTGTTGCCACTTGTCTCGTTTATAATTGTATTACTATTTCCTTTCAGGCTATAACTACCCCCAGTCTGGCTGTGAGTCATATAATGCTAGAAGCTTACAAAAAATACATCCTTGTATCCCTAATATTGTATGGAAAGGTATATATTTTATTTTATTTCAGTGGATTCTATTGAATGTAGAAGTTGTTTTTTTTATCAAAATGAGCCATTTCTTATAGATCCCAGGCCTTCCAAAGTTTACATCCCATGTTGTGGGAAGATTCATTAAGGTAAATTTTTTGTTAAAACTTTTTTTTATTCATTTCAGCATATTGAATATTTGTTAGCATATTAAATATTCTTCAGATTTTTACATACAATCTATATATTATTATAATGTGTAAGGAAATAGCATTTTCCAATTATTTACTTTTCTCCCCAACGTTTCCAATTTTTAATTTTTTTGCTCAAATTTGTAATTTTATCTTAGATTTAAAAAGTTATCTGGGCAAGATTCAATAATTTTTATCATAATTGTTTTTAATTTCTATTATTATTTTTTATAAAATAGTTTTCTTATTTAATAATGAATGTTCTGTGATTAATTAATATAAAAAAATTGGATCTCTTTCTTTAAAATTATATTCAATTTACTATTGTTCCATTATTTATTATTATAAAAAGCATATTTTAAAAATGATTATTTTCTATTAAAGCTATTTATAAATCACTATATTAACAACTTTTAAGTTTTCATTTAAAAAATAGAAGTGTCTTTTTACAGGTTTTTCTGATTAGAAAATTACTAAATTAATTGGTTTTATTCAATTAATAGCATTTTATATGATTTTTTTTTCAATTTAAATAATTTTAATACTCTTTGAATTTTTATCTGCAGCCTTTAAGTCAGGCATATCATGATTTGGCTGCTGCTTATTCGACTAACACTCCTTCTGAAGTTCGAGCAATTATTAATAAGCATAATGATGTATTTATGAGGGTAAGTATTATTTTTCATTATTATAATTAACTAGTTTTGGTATATTCTACAAATCGGCTTTTATAATTGACAAAGAATGCTAGAGATCTTATAATTCATAAACTGTTGAATGTAATCACATAATTAAAGTTTTAGCGGGGTTTTTTTAAATTTTTTTTTATTGTTCAACAGCAGATTACCAATTTCCTGTCTAATTTTAAAAGTAATTACAGTATCGGATGTGATCTTAATACCAGGTAGTGAAGATTGGTAAAGTGTCATGTACATTAATAATTCTTTTAATTTGCATTCATAATTGATCTAAAAATATATTAGGTTTCATCTGTGAGGATTTAAAGGTTAATTTTTGTAATTATTTTCTATTTTTTAATTATAATATTTTATATTTTCTTACAACTTTGTGTGAGTTATGATTTCAGGTATCAAATAACATTTTGAATTGTTTTTTAGGATAACAACATGGGTCTTGTTAAGCAGTGCATGTCTTACTTATACAAGAAAAATATACAAAGATTAACCAAGGTATGTATTGCTTTTAGATAATTATTCCAGTTTCAATTTATGTAATTATTTGCTATTTTTGCATAAGGAAATTGAATTATTTTAATGAGATACACCATTTCCTTTGTTATCAAGAAATAGAAAGCATAATTTATTTCTTTAGAAAACTATGCTTGTATTTAACAAAAATTGGATATTGGCTTTGTTTGTTTGTGATCTAGAAAAAGAAACGAAGGAGTATGATGTAAAATAAGTGTGAGGGAGTGGATTGTGGTGAATGAGGTTGAGTGCTATTAATTGTTTTTCTGTTTAGGAATTTTGATCTTGCCAACAATATCTAATTGTTTCTTTTAATAAGTTTTAAAGGCAATCATAGCAATACATTCAATTGGGTTTTTTTTTTTTAGTTTTAATTGCTAATTATTTTCTAGACCTTCTTAACTCTATCGCTGAGTGATATGGCTGCCAAAGTAGAGCTACCTGGACCTTCAGAGGCTGAATTCTATGTTTTAAAAATGGTAGGGATTTGATTATTATATTTTAAAAGATATTAACTTTTTAAATAAGTTGCATTTTGTTTGACATCATATTTATCCAGATGTGTATCCAATTTTACTGATTTACAAATGTTTGTTTTTGCAAAAAACAGATTAAAATCTTTATGAAAAGTTAAAAAGAAGTAAAATTATTCTATTTCTCTGTTTTGCTCCAGTATATACAATCTCATTGTAATGTCAGTGCAGTAAAATAATAAAATGCGTTTTCAACAATGGCAATATATATTATTTATGATGACAAAAATGGCTTATAGTAATTGAATTGTTATGTTATCTGGAATTTCAATGGCAGAATTATTTTAATGACTTAAACTTAATTCCTTAGATAGAAGATGAACAAATATTTGCATCTATCAACCAAAAAGATGGCATGGTTGTTTTCAAGGATAATCCTGAGAAGTATGACACTCCTGTCATGTTTCAGCAGTTAGAAGAGGAGGTAAGAACATTGGGTTTTTGGGGGGGATTGATTTGTATCGAGAATTGCTGGTGGATTAAATAAACATATATATTTGCACCCTAGTGTGTTTCTTTTAGAGGTTTATGCTTTTTCACTTGGAAAATTCGTAGTCGATGGAAAAATGTTCGTATATATGAATACTTAAAAAAAGTTATTAGGAGATTTCATCAAGGCACTCAATTATCTCATCCAAATTTAATATTCTACTAATGCAAATGCATTTATTTCTTTTTGTTTAAATTTTTGAATAGTTTTATTTTAAAACTGATATTTAACAAATAACCATAATAAATTACAATCGAAGCTCACATTAATTGCATATAAAATTGCAGAGAAAAACTGGTAAAATTTTCATAAGAAATAGAATTTCATAAACAATTTTAATAGTGGGTTATAAAACTATGAACTGATTAAAATAAATAAATTTACTAAAAAATTTCATAATATGTATAAATTTATATAAATGTCCAGAAATTTCATTCAATTAAGTTATGGTTTGTGTAAGAATTTTTTATTTATTATTTTTTACCATATATATACAATTTTATATTCTGCATATAATCCTTTGAAAAATCAAATACTATTATTTATTTATAGATGAAGAAATGCATTCTCTTGGATGAAAAGTTAAAACAAATGGATCAAGAAATAACAGTCAACTCTAAATACATTCAAAAGGTAGCTTTATTAAAAACAAATTTCCATTTAAATTATATTTATTTTTAAAATTTATTTTTATATGTTGTTTAATAATTTATTTTATTTTTATCTATAAAAAAGAACTTCACCTGATGCTTTTTAAGAAATAAGATTTTCATTTATTTAAGTAAAAGATCAATAAAAATTCACTACATAATATCCCTGCAAAATTACTGCTGATATGTCCCAATGCACTAAAATCATTTCCATATGTTTATTATGTAACTCAGAATGATACATTGTTATGTTTGTTTAACAGCTATTGCTAAAATATTGGTTATACATGACTCATAACTATCATCTAAAATATTGGATAAAAGTTTCTTTATGATGTGAAATAGCTTTGGCCAACATTGTGTGATCATTTCTACCTAATTTTTCCTGGTGCTCATTTTTAGAATTTGATGTAACATTTATAGCATTTGGAATATCATCATCTGCCACAGTAACTATAAATCTTGCTGTTTCTTCAGCTTCATTTTCGTTTTGATAATTCATTGATGCATTGTAATACCTTCCATTCGAACATCAAATTTTCATAATTCTACCAACTATTTTATTCTGTAATGCATACAAACCCCAATTGTCTACAATTTTCTGTATGCTAATACAGTATTATTGTTGTGAATGTAAATTTCAGCAAATTGAGGAGATATAATTTTTTGTTATAGGGCACTGGTTGTTACCATGAAATTAATTACAATGAGTACATTACACAATGTACTCAATTAAAGGCAGAATCTGTTCTGCTAGACGGGAGTATCCCAAGTAAATGTAGAATTCATTAATTCCATGAAGTGCAATAATTCATGCAATATGCAATATTTCACAACTATTCCTTAAAAGTAGTATTTTTAGTACTTCAAGACAAGGACCTATTTGAACTTAATGATGGTAACAATTGTGTTTCATTCTTCCATACTCTTTGTCAAAGTCTATTAAGAATACTCAGCAGATAATTGTCATTTTCCAATTCAGAGTATGCATTCATCAAGATATAGTCCAACTATACATCATTTGAAATGGTAAACATCAGATTTAATGCAAAAATGGATGAATCAATTACTTGCTAGTCAGATATGATACAAAGCTGCTACAAAAAAAATTATCATAATTATGTAGAATTCTTTTCATCTAGTTTTTCTTTTAATATCATGTAATATAAAATTAAAGTTAAAATTTGTTTAATTTCAATTAAGATCTCAATTTAAATGACATTTCCTCCCCTATTCAGCTGTTCTTTTTCTATGCATCCAACAATTTTCCATGCCATTAGTGGTTGGACTTCAGTAGCATTACTTACTCGTGCATATTATTACACCTAATTCTGTTTTAATGCGATGGATATTTTGAACAAAAGTAACTTTATATTATTTATTTTTTAGCTAAGAGATAAGTAACAGGAATATTTAAATTTAAATTTTATAGAATTAAAAGTTAAAAAATTTTGATATAGAACAGCATTTAATGAAATTGATGATATTTTCTTAATTTACAATATACTTTTTAATCTTTTTTCTTTTTGATTTTAGAGCTCTGAAATACGTGAATCTTATGAAGGTACAGTCAGTATTACTTCTGAAGTCAACACACAGCCATGTAAGTCTCTTTTTCCATAACATGAAACTTATATTTTCCATTCTACAAAAGTAGTTTTGTATATTTATTAGTTGGCAAAGAATTCAAGTCTGTTTCCTTGTTGGGAGACAGAATTAATAACTTTTCTTTTTTTTTTTTTTTTTTTTAAATAACGTGAGGTGTTTTTTAACTGAAGAAATTAATAATAGAAAATATATTATATTGTTTAAGCAAATGACAATTACAAACATCTTTTGTAAATTAAATAAAAATTTTGAAAAGTAAATAAAAGATAAGCAACAAATCAATGATATTTCTTGTTATTGTAGAATCACACCTTACACAAAACATTTAGTTGAAGATAAAAATTCTGATTCTTTTAATGCTCTGATGAAATTTTCCTCTTATTAAAGCAGATGGTTTTAAGGCATATTGATCAGTGATCATTATACAAGTTTTATAACACAGTAGCATATCTAAAAGTGTTATTAGTTAATTATATGTATTTTATAAAATATTGATTGCATTGAATTTTGTGTGTTGAAAGGGCATTTTTATTTCTGTTCAAATAGTGTACTTGTTTTTGTATATGCTGTTATTCAATGAACGAATCTGTGAAAATTATTTTTAATAACTTTTATTATTTTTATTCTTTATTTCATTATTATATTCATATTTTAAATTTGTTAACTTTTCTTTTTTAAGTAAAAAATGTGTCAACTACTGAAAACTACAGGTTTTAATATGTTGTCTGGATGAAACAATTTGCTGCTATGGCAGAGTTAGATCAGGTACTTTTTAGTTTAAAATATTTATATTTTGTTTGTTCAATTAAATTGTATTTCTGTCAGCTGATGGAAGATATTTTTTTAATTTGATAGTAAATGAAAAGTATAAAAGCATTGTTTTTTATTCAACTTTTTTGTTACCTCAAACTTTGAAATGTATAAATTATATTCATATTGAAATGCACATTGTTCAAAACTTAAAAAATACCAAGATCTAAATTGTGATAATCTGTAGTACAAACGCAGTGTTATTGAATAGGTGAATCCCAGTATATCACCTATATAAAAATATATACATATATTTCACTTTTTTTTTTTTTTTTTTTTTTTTACTATCTAGAAAATTTTTTATTTTAAATGTTTACAAACCATTGTTATGTTCCTTAAATAAAATTGTAAGAGAATGTCACATTTTAAAAAATTAATTTGAAATTGACTTGTATAATATTCCTAATCCATTTTAGTATTGAATTTCCATATTTGACCTTGCTTCAAAAAGTAAGATATATTTTGAGTTACACAAGATGTATTGAGAAAAAATAACAATATCAATGTAAAATTTAAAAAAATTACAACAAAATATACTCAATATATACCACAGTTAATCACTTTTTTGACAAAAAAAAAAGTTGAATAGCTAAAAAAAATTTTTATACTAGCAGCATTTGAGTTAAATATAAAACATTAAGTCCAAAAGATTCTCTCAAACAAAATAATTTTAAATAAACTATAATTTAAATTTTAAAGTAAATTTTTAATTCAAAAATATTCATAAAATTAAGTATAGGTTTCATCATGTTGTACTTTATCATGTTTTCGTATATATTTAATTTTCAAAATAATGCATGTTATGTTCAGTAGTTTGATGCTGCAATTCACAGCTATAAATAAATCAAGTAATTTAAAATTTAAGGTAAGAACCTAATTAAAGAAAAAAAAAATATTACATAAATGCAGATGATTTAAGTTATTGTATGCATAGAATTTCACATTTTATTTTATTACTAATTTTTACTTTATTACTTTAATCTGAAGCATTCAATTTAAATAAAAAAAATATATAGGTTAGAATTATTTGCATAAATTTTGTTTTTAGAAAATATGGAGAAAAAAAGTGGAATTGGGAGAAAGGAGGAAGAGGGGTAGCAGATAGCTTCCTGTTTGCCTTAATCTTTTGTATACTTTAAAAAAAAAAAAAAATTTTTTTTTTTTTTTTTTTGGAACAAGCATACATACAAGTGATTAAATTTTGCCAGCCAATGAATGAATATCTGAAACTCTTCAGTCTGTCAAAGAGGAGAAATTCTAATTACTCACTTTGATTATACAAATTCCTCATATATAGGTTTGTGCACAGAGGAAGAAAATATATCCATTTGAGAGAGGCCATGCAATTAGATTAAAGAAAGCAAGACGGTCAAATTAGATTGCTGTTATTTGTGTTAGGATGATGTTGCACTTGACAATGTTTGTAACTATAGTAAGACGTTGCTTCAAGAAAATAGTGTTTGATCTGGGGAAATGACAGAACATGAGAATACAACTAAATAAAAGTGGCTCACACAACACCAGAGTTTCAGAAGTGGAAGTGGGGTTGATTAAATGGGAATCTCGCTGACTGGAGAAAAATAATTTTAGCATTGAGTCCCATTTACCAGTGAAAACAGGTCTGAAGATATACGACATAGTAATTATAATTAGTCCATGTCCTAACTGGGAGTACTTAAGGTCTAGAATACCCTTTCATTTGATATTTGGACAATTTTGGTTTCCATTTGTGATACTCTTCCTTTACCCAGCACTCTGGACTAACACCTCATCAGAATGGTGCCCGACTGAACACGCGCTATGATTTCTGCCGATTCTCTTGTAGTTGTCAAACACTTCTCTAGCCAGCTAAATCACTAGATATCTGCCCAATATAGAGCTCTACAATATTTCATATTTTAATATAATATTTTGGATTTGATTAAGCAGCACCACTCATCATTTTAGGATCTTGTCAATCTGGCTTGATAATTGAAAAGAGTTTTTCAAAAATTCTTGCAGAGAGCCATTTGAAGACTACAAATGAATGCAAAGCCAGATAATAGCTTATATAAGGGTCAGAAATAAACCAATGCCGCCTCTCCCTCCTTTTCCCCATATGTATATCATCTATTAAAGTTTTTGAACATTAGAATTACTCTTAACTTATTCTTGGTAATGTGTGCTTTTTTAGAGGGAATTTTACCATAGTTCAGATGTGATGAGTGTTTAACTTGGAGCTCACACATTCCATCTACCTGATTTTCTTCTGCCTGCTGAAGATGCAAAATATTTTCGCTTTTATTTTCCTATGTTAATTGTTATAATTTAAGGGAATCTACCTTACTCTCCATCACCATTAAATCATGGCAATTAAGTGTATTTATTGAATAGAAATCATATCCTGTATTTGATAAAACAGAATTTTTGGCCAGCTTTTCATTTCATATGCATACCACATTTAAATTTGCATATAAAAGTGAAATGTGTATGAGTAACTTTCGGGTCAATTTTTATGAATTTTCTTCCCATATGCTAAAAAATTATCTCAGGGTAGCCCTTCCAATTGATCAATTTTATACCAACAGATTTCATTAATTATCTCTGAGATTTCAGTGAAACTATTATTTGAAATCAAGTAAGATTTCAAAAGGGAAAAGGCTGTTTAGAAATTAACACTATAAAAAAAGAAGTTTGGAAGTTGTTCTATTTCTCAACCAAGAGTTGATTGACTGCAAACTAACAAGCATGATATAGTACTTTTTATTTTGGAGAACAGTTCTATGTGATGCTTTAGACAGTAACTTGTATATTTTAATAATTTTTTTTTTCCTTTTCAGGCTTTCCATTCTTTTGTCTGACGCATTGGATCTTTCTTTGAAGACGACATGTAAAAAAAAAAAAAAAAAAAAAAAAAAAAACTGTCTTTTATGTTTATAATAAAATGTGTGTTCGTCTAAGTGATCTAGTTTTGCCGTTTAAACTTAAAAAGTACGATGTGCACTTTTTTTTTCTTGATTCTTTTTATGACTTAAAAAGAGCAATGTCCATTAAAGGAAATTTAAATTTAAAAAAAAAAAATCTTGGATGTAATAAAAAAAAGTTTCTGAACTGTGAAGAAGTCCATCATCTGTATTTTTAAAGCACTCCAGAATTTGAATGGCGTGGAAGAAATGTTTGCAATCTACTCATTGGACTAAAGGCCATCAGTTAATACCAGCTGTTTGTTGACTGTAAGAAAAATGTTTCAGATGACAGTGCAGAAAAAAAGAAATCTTGTTGAAAGCGTCTCCTTAGAAGAAATCGTTAAACTAGTGTGTGTGTGTTTACATTTTTCTATTTCCTTACCCACTGCTCCCCCTTTTTTTTTTTTTTTTTTCCACTTATGAGTATTAATACTTTATTACAATACTTTTTCTCACCCTCATCCCTTGATAGATCTTTTCATTTATATGTGTTCTTCACCCATCCCTTTGTACAAAACAAGTAATATTCTTAGGTGATCTAGCAAATAAATCAAGCCATTCCAGTTGATGACACTTCTAAGCTTTAGTTTTGGATTTTATAGTTTACAATTTATTCCAATGTTTTAAAATAGTAATCTAGCATCAAAACAAGAAGCATTCATAGCAATTTTTAATCCTATCAAAGTTCACGATAATTGCTCAACTTGATGTAGAATTTTCATACACAGCTTTCAAGAATTACAACATTGTCATTGAATTTATTTTGTGAAGATGATTTTTGTTTAATGTCAGATTCAAAAATGAAAACAGATGTCATCTCAAGGCAGAATAATATATGCATAAGACGAGAACACTTTTTTAACAAAATTCTCTTCGTGAGCAAATTGGAGCAAAACTGGCTATGATTATTACATATATTTTAAAGAATGGAGTTTTTCAGTGTATAAAAGAGTCAATATGTGTTTTAAAGCTTATAATTTGTGGTTATTATGAAATGCTGTACATAAAAGGAGTTTTTTAATAAAAGTTTAGCATAATACAGCAATTCCTCAATAAATTACTGGGGTTTTCTTAAAAGAAAATGTCTCACTGCTTGCCTCTTTTTATCGCACTTTTTTTTCCTTGAGTTTCCCTGACAAACCCGCTATAATAAAGGACAACTATAATATTTTTACTGGGAGAAATCTTTTACTTTTTTGAAACAAGCCGTGTGTGTTTTTTTATTTCTGCTTGTATAATTTGTTCAAATCTAAAATATATTCAATACAATGAGCAGGGTTATTTTTTTTTCAATTGATTAAAATATTTTATTTTAATTTCTATTTATGACAAGATTGTATCACTTTTGAAAAAGATTTATGTATTGAAATGAATAGTTCAGCTCATTATATAAATGAATATATAAAAGAAGTAAAACTATTCTTTTTTAGTAAAATTACAGAGTTAAAAAGAAGTAAAATGATTATTTGTTATTAAAATTAGTAAAAAAAATAAAACGATTCTTTTTCAGTAAAATTGTTTAATAAAAGTAAATAAAACAATTATTTGTTATTAAAATTAGTAAAAGATGTAAAACAATTTAATAAAAGAAATAAAATGATTATTTTTTTAGTAAAAGAAGTAAAACTAAGTTATCAAAATTAGTAAAAAAGTAAAACAATTTAGTGAAATAAATGAAACGATATATATATATATATTTTTTTTTAAAGGAATAAAACGATTATATGATATCAAAATCGTGAAAAAATCTATTAACTTATTTGAGAAAATATTTAACCAATTTGGATCCCTTGATAGGATGAGTTGTAGTGGTTTTTTATTTTTCCTTCTTCCTGTGTGTGTGGACAATTTAAAAGTTTGCTTTACGAATGTATGCCGAAAACAAAACGAGACTAAGCAATAAAAATGAAATGCTTTAAAGAAAACAACCTTATCTGCTTAGAAAAGTGTACTTCTGTAGTGTACATAATGTGTTTTAAAAACTTAAATTTTTCTTTCCTGTCAGTGGGTCGTTTGATACATGTGGCCCCGTTTTCAAAGGTATTAAAATGATAAGGTTGCTCTTGAGCGTTGAATGACAAAAAGATTTCATTCACTGTTTTTTTTCACCCGGGGGCCATGCAGAATGATAAGTATCTTATTTTTACAACACAATAACACTCAACCCAGATCCTTTTTAATTAGCGGCTACGAAAAAAGTATTCTTTTGGCGGAAGAAAGAAAACGTCACGAAGTGAATGTAATTGTAATGCCATCCAAATGGACGAAGTACCTGCAGGGGGAAATGGGAAGATACACATTTGCAGAAGAGGGAAGCACTGAAAGGGGGACTCGCGGGTCAGTGTGTCTAGGTCGGAAGATTCTTTCACGTGGTCTTGCGGCTCAGACCTGCCGCCGGCTGGCCGGTATTTTTTTTCCTTCTGCTGTCTTAGATTTGTGATGATTGAATGGATTTGAACCACGGGATGTGCACACAAAATTTTATATATGTGCGTACAAAGCATACTACTATTTTATTAACATGGACATACTACTGTGTCCAAAAAGTAAGACCAGTTTTCAGTTTAAATTTCCCAGGCATATGGAATTTCAATTTTTTTTTTTTTAAGCTTGTTGCCTCTGTCCTTGACATCTGTGCGAAATTTGACGTCAAAATATTCATAAGTGCTTGAGTTACGCTTGGTTTTGTGAAACGCTGAAACTGATTCCGGCGATTTTTGAAATGTCTGAATGAATTGAGCAAAAAACTTGCATTCATATTTGTTTGCGGAAACATATAGAATGTTGCAGAAGGAATTCGATCAGCATTCCTATATCGGAAGGAAATGTTTACAAGTGGTATAAACAGTTCAAAGAAGACAGAGAACGCGTTGAAGACGAAGAGCCCTCTCGTCGGCCATCAACCGACGAAGCTCGCGTCCAAAAAATTAAAAATTGGGTTCTTGCAAACCGTCGATTTACAATTAAAGACCTTGGTGATGATGTTGGAATTTAAAAAGGATAGATCAAACGCGTCAAATCTCGATTGGTACCGAAAACACTGAAATCGCCATCTCACATTGCATTGATTTTTCGTGACTTTTAAGCCAAAAATGAAACACATATCGTTGCACAACCACCATATTCACACCGTGCGACTTCTGGCTATTCCCTGAACTCAAAAGACCACTCCGGGCACACCGTTTTGAGTCGATTGAAGAGATTCAACGTGAATCGCCGCGCGGTTTTTAAGGCCATGCCTACCGATGACTTTTTAACATGCATTGAGGATTGGAAAAAAATGTTGGCATAAGTGCATTGTGACCGGAAGGGATTACTTTGAAGGCGATGAAATAAATTTGGAAGAATAAATGAATTTTTGAAAGAAAAAAAATTGGTCTTACTTTTTGGGCACAGTAGTATATACAAAAATCAAAGAATTGATAAGGAATGCACTAGAAATACGGCTATTTTGCACACAAACTAAAAATGATTAAAAACCACTCTTTTTCGTTTCGCTCATACTAATTTATTGACATGAGCATATGTGTAGGTTTTCTTACTGAAATTGTCTTAATCGGATTTTCGAATCAAAAATGATGGCCGCGATAAATTTGCACACCGGAATGTTGTTCCGCTGATCGTGGAAAAGGGTGCAAACATTCTACTCACGGAAGAAATCTCCTTTTGATTGACAAGTTCGAATCCTGGCGGTGGCATGGATGTGTGTTAGTGGTTCGAAATTCACACTAAGCTGTAATTAGCCTAAAGTATGCAAAAATGGCCGTAGAGCGACAAACCAAACCTTTTGATTGGCTATGACAACCCTTGTCACCCTTTTTTTCCGTGTGTGTAACATCAGTGAGCACCGCATGTACCATTTATGTATCCCATAAACAGCCCACCTACGACGTGATGACGTAAGGACAAGTGCTTTCTGGAAGGAATTTTATGGACAATTGCTTCGCATTTGCTTGTCTTATGGGAGAAAAACATGTAAAATTGCCACCAAGCAGCCTGACCATCGGTTCGAGATACTTTAGACACATGATCATAACCGCTATTGAGTCTTCTCATTTCATAAAGCAATAACTACAGAGGTTCGAACCGCAGCCTTGTGCACGTTGCTATTGGTCATGAGTCGGGCAACACTTGCCGCATGACGAGTCTGATTTTCATCAGAGACCATCAAAAAAAAGGAATCCGACACCAAACGAATTAAAAAAAAACGTAAGAAGAATAAATACAAATGTAAGAAGAATGCTATATTCTACATTCATATTCTGTTATGCATAACGATTTCATCCGAACTGTCTTCTCTTAAACCGGGAGTTTACCTTTCCACACAATCGTGGTCGGATTATCATTATTACGGGTGTGTTTTCCGTTATTAAAACATTTTCTTTTAATAATTACAGAAAAACCAACACATATATATATATTTTTTAAAGATGCGTCTTTGTCTATAACTTTCTCAACTCTGTGCAACGAAGAGAAGCAAAAAAATCTATTTGGAGGAAAAAATGCCAGTTTTCGTGAGAAATAGTAAAGGTTATGCAATTTTTTTTTTTTTTTTTCTATAATGAAAACGTGACATTCGTTCTTATTTGACAGTGTGAACAAATAGAGTACCGTTATTACATTTTCCCTTCGTTATAAAAATGACCTATTAGCCTGTGAAGACTTGACTTAAAAAAGAATAGAGTTTAATAGGGGTATATACAACCTTTTCATTAATTTTTTTTTTTAATTTGAATTGCAATGTTTATATTATTTAAAAATGTTACGTAACATTATATATTTTTAAAAAAAGTATGTAAATTTTTTTTCTATATTAAATCTAACCCATAATAAGTAATCCCCAAGTTAGCCCTATTTTAATGAGAATGTACTTAATATTTTTAATTGCTGCATTACTTAATTCTTTCCAAATAAATTCCGATTTCTGCAAGCAAATGACAAAAGTCTTTTTCCAAAGTAGAATTTAATTAGCTGCGTGTACGATAAAAGCAGCTTCGTAATGGGGCATTTAATGGGAGTCGGAAACATTTAAATAATCGGAAGAAGTTATAAAAATCCGATTCTTTTATAAAAAGTAATTTTTATCTTTCCAAATTTGATAAACAGAAAAAAAGTTATCCTTTGGCATTGAAAAAAGCTATATTCTTTTTTTTTTTTTTTTTTTTTTTTCAAGGGAAAATGAAAAGAATTTAATAAAAAAACGTCATCGAAAAATTAATGGTAAAATAACTAAGAAAAAAATGGTGATTATGAGGATAATATACACTCAAGAGCCAAAACATTATGACCCCCCTACATTTTGCAATGAACTCGCCTGGATGACGTGGAAGGTACGTGATCAGGTGGAAGTGGTATTTAACCGGTATTAAGTGGTGGTATTAATCCATGCCAAGGCGGGTTGAAGCTGTGTTGCGCGCCAAAGGTGGGCCAACTTGTTATTGACAGGTGGTCATCATGTTTTCAGTTTTTTTTTTTTGTATGGGAAAACAGGACAGAACTTTCGACCTACATTAAAATGATTCTAATTTTAAAAATCTTTTTTCTTATAAATTAAAAAAAGAAGGAAAACGAACCCATTTCTTACAACTCAGTGATTTTTATTAATTTAACAGAGAATACATATACACAAAACACAGAAATTAAAATAAATTATGTGAAAATAATTACAATTTCTATTTTAAGCAGGACACATTTTTTGTACAAAATATTGAATAGGAATGATTTTCTTATCACGGTGACAAGACCCAATTTTTCTGATTATATTAAATAATAATCTATATCAAAACCAATTAAATTTCAAATAAAAAAACCAAAATTTTTAAAAATAACTATAATCAAATACAAATTTATAATAAAAAAATTTTCAAAAGCAATGATTTATAAAAAAATAACATTGAAAAAAATTATCTTGAATAAAAATTGCATTTAAGAAAACATACAAAAAGTAATAATAACATGATTATGAAAACAATTGTCCCAAAATAAATCAGTGCCCGACCAGCGAGCACTGAATTTTGGCAGGAAATGCTGTCAGTGATGAAATAAAATACACTTAAAACACTGTGAAATCCAAATATTATAAAGGGTAGACTTCCCTTCAATGTCTTTCTCAATCCGTGTGTAATAACGCTTGACTTTAAAAGGGCATTTGAAATATATTTTTGCCATTAAAATATGTAATATGTCAATACATTTAATACATAAGATTCTTTTTCCATCCATTATAGATATTATCAAAACATAGGAAATCTAACATAAAATCTACTAAAGATTCTCTAGACAAATTCTAGATACAAATTCTAAAGATCTTCTAGACAAATTCTAGATACAAATTCTAAAGACCTTCTAGACAAATTCGTGATTTGATCCATACAAACTTGCCATTCTGGAGAAAAAACAAAAAAACAATACCGATTCGCAGTAAACCTCTCTTTTGAGATCAGATGTTTCCGTTTCTTTATAAATATCTGTACAATCTACAAACTACGTAAGCTTTTTCTTCAATGTCATTTTTTGGCAAACGTAAAATTTCATATAAATATGCCATTTCCTAAACACTGGATAGGATCCAAATACTTACATGTTTTTAAACAAACATACCTTTTAATAATATAAAAAAACATTATAATTTTCTGAATCAAAATAACAGAAATAGACATCACAAGAAAGGTACTGGTGGGAGGATTTAAAAAAAATAATAAGAAAAAAATATAAATAAATTATACATTCGGGTGTAGATACTTTCAAAGTATTTTTGAATTTCCTTAAGAAATCATACTCGGTTCCTTATTCATATAAATATCACAATTCGTTCTTGACTTATGACAGATTTCCTTCTAATGTCTTCATAGTTAATCGTATCTGACGAAAGACTCGTTTTAATTCTTTATTATTATTTTTTTCTGTTTCAATGTTTTTGTAAATGCAGCTTCTAGGCATTGTCACTTTAAATACCGACAAATAAAAATGAGTGTAAAAATGAAATGAAATGTATCCTTTAAATGTAGAAAACATCTAATGATTTTAATTGAAAATTTGTAATTTTTTTTTTTCTTAAAAATTTTTCTTAAATTATACTTATAAAACATGTTTTATTTTTGTAACGTTATTTTTCCAAGATTGGCATCCTATCTTCAAACTTATTTAGCATAATTTCTTATCGGGAAAGTGGCAACATATATGCCACAAAGATTGTTTGCATATTGCTTGGTTTAGATGTTTTAAAACTTGTTTTTGCATGAATCCAGCTTTTTGCAAAAACTAACCTAACAATTCAAACTCGAATTAAAATTGTGGGTGAACACAATTTTAGAAGCCAATTTGGGCATTCTGTACTGATTTCGCTAAGTCTCTTTTCCGCGCCAAATGGTGTCACCAAAGAACAGTGAAAAAAAAAGTATGACCAATGTCATTTTGTTAGTTTTTTAATCTTTTTTTTTTTTTCCAATTCTTCCCTTGATTTTTACTTTAGAATAGTATGAAAATATCGTCATTCTTGCATCAATAACCGCTAATTTTTTTAACCCAACGAAGAATTTTAAAGGACAATATTTGACCAATATTTTTCAGTTGTCTGTCGTAAGTCAAGGTATACCATTGTAGTTCATAATCTTTTGTACATAACATCTCACAACATATAAAAGTACATTCACCCAAACAGACCATCGTTTCATACGAACTGTAGTTTCCACACAGTTCCATACAACAAAAGCCACTGAACGAGAAGGAAGACGCTTTCATACCAAATGCCACACCTCGCAGACAAACATTGTTCCAACGACAGACATCGTTGCATTTTCTTTTAGTCCAACTATAGGATTGATTTGTAGTTCGCTGTTGATAGTGGAACACATATAGAACAAAATTCAAAACTAATGTTTGCAAAGCTATGTTCTCTGGATGCACAAGCTGTCCATGAAAACACCGCAATTTTAAAATGGAACGGAATAACGAAATTTACAATATTGTTTGATTGAAAAATTTTACATAGACAGAGGTGCATATTATTGAGAAAGCTTCTGATCTTCTAATTCGCAATAAAGAGGAAAACATTGAATAAACAATTTCTCTAATAATTAAAAGTATATTTTTTTTTGTTAATAAATCTGAAATTGAATCTCTTTCCGAAATTTAATTTTTCACCAAAATCTAAAAATCTTTTTTAATAGAAAAAATCTTTAAAAAATCTTTTTTTTAAGAAAGTAAAATTGAAATATAATAAAAGTTTGGCAGCCTGGTTGCCGCAAGATCCAGTCTGTGAATTCTTGATTTATGGCTTGATTCTTTTTTAAAATTCGCCATATTAAAAGTTATATAATTTTTTTTTTCCTTGTTGGATTTTCAGTTTTATTTGTGTTTTGTATGAGAAAATTTTTAATGGATGCAAGAGTTTATTAGTTGCATGGTGTACACAATTTTGAAGTTGATGAACAATTTTCTCCTGAATTTTTTTTTTTTTTAATTATGATAATCCGAACATCATTGTTATTTTTCTTAGCAAAAATTGTAAAAGAGGAAAGACATTACATGATTTACTGACGCCAAGTCGCATTTCTTAGTTTTCAAATAAGTGGAAAGTGATAAATATAATTTTTTTTCCCTTTACTATAACTCTTTTATTAGGCAAGGGCGGATCTATTCTCTTTCTAAGAAAGTGACTTTCATATAAGATTGCAAAAATAAAGAAAATGGAATTTTGTATCACTAATTGAGAAATTAGTATACAATATTAAATATAGTTAACACTCTGTCTTCATTCTAGCTCAGTAGCCAATACAGTTTAATGCAAAATGAGGAATGTTCCTAGCGATAAGGATGACTTTTCTTCTTGTCCCCTCCAATGCCCATGCCTTTGTCCAGAACCACCCCAAACACAACCCTCGCGTTCATGTTGAGTCTAGGTTTCGGCAAGAACGGCAGGAAGAAACTCTTGATAACACTCACAGGTTCAGCAGACACGTGTGTGCCGCTGTTCGCTGGGGAACTGATGGCCAGAGAGATTCCCTCTGGAGGTTTGTGGTGGTACGGACTACCATGGAAACCCACGTTTCCCCACCTTTTTGACTCCTCCGTTCGCAGGGGATCGATGTGGTGCAGCTGTTGTTGAATTGGCTTAAGCCCAATTCCGGATGGAGGTGGGGCCATCATACCAGGTGGGTGGCTTGCCGATCCTTGCATTCCGTGCGGATTCAGATCTGGCATGTGATGGTGGAAGATGTGCTGATCTTGCTTCATACCCATATGAGGCATGTGCTGATTTCTGCCATTGAAATGTCCTTGGGGAGGTCCTCGTTTGTTGTTAAAGGACCCGCCAAAGTTGGCAGGAGGATTCTGCTGCTGCTTCTGGGCGGAAGAAGCACTGGCCTGGAAGTCGTGCATCATGGTGTCGAAGGGCTCAAATCCTGTCATTTCTATTTGTGCATTATGGAATCCATTGCCAGGGTTGTTGTGGCCGTTTCCCATCACCATTGGCTTCAGTCCAATTCTGCGATTCGAGCCATCACCGCTGTGAGCGCCCATCCGATTCGTCAAGTTCCCTGCAGAACGTGCCATCGGAGGGTGGACCCCCTGAAAGTTTTTGGAAGAAGCAGCGGATATCACTTCTGGTTCTGGTCTTCGTTGTCCAGAAACTTGCCACGAAGAGTCATCCCTCGAGTGGTGCTTCGCGGATGGGGAATTGGATTGAGTGGGTGGAGAGTTATCTGCCCTGGAGATCGACTCGGGATTGTCGGGAAGGGGTGCCACCACAACGAATCGGGGACCACTACCTCCATTGGCAGCACCGGATGCTGAGATGAGTTTGGAAATGATGGCGTTGACATCTGTCTCTTCTTGTGGAGAGAGGGTAGGCGGCGCTGTGCTTGTCGAAGTCGTGGTGGTCTTCTGCGTCGTCGTGGTGGTCTTGGCGGAAGACTGAGGTTGCGGAGGCGGCCTCAGGTTTTCGTCATTCTCCCTGAAGATGTCTCTTCTGTTATCAAAGTTCTGTATTGAAAAGAAAAAATCATTAGTTTCGTAACAAGGGAACTACTGAAGACGTAATTTAATGAATCTTTTTAAGATAAATTATGTTTTTTTGAAACGACGGACAAAGGAAAATTACTTTTTTTTAAAAATTTTAATAAGTGCCTGATTTTGTAGCAGGTGCAATAAATTAAATGCGCCTGTTTCATAAGATTTTTTATTTTTATTTTTTTTACGAATATTGTCTTTTGGAAAGAATACACTCAGCCGTATTGAAATGATTCGTTCATTCTGTCATCGAGTGAAAAGAAGGCTTTCTATGTTAATATCGAAACTGCCTTAGTTAGTTTCTTAAAATATTGCTTAATAAGTAAATAAATATTTTCATTTCATGATTTAAATAATTTTAATATTTCTTACTTTGATAAACAAGCAAATAAATTTTTACTTTAAAATTAGTGTAAAGAGAATCATTTAACAAAGACTAGAACAAAAAAAAGTTATTGAACGAGGCCTTGTTAAAAGATAGTACGGCATTTTCATCATCATTTCCGTTACTTTTAATGAGATTTTCCTTTGAATTAATTCATTTCTTATGCTACATAAACAACAAGATGGGAGGGGGAGGAGTCCGGATTCCTGACCTACTTTTGTGTACTGTGATCTTTAACAATGATTTTAAAAAATTTGTAAAATAAATTCTTTGAATTTATTGAATTCGTATAAAAATAGGTTTGTGTGTCTAATCATCAGTGCGGGACGAACATCCCATGAGTAATCTACACATGGACGGAGGGAAAAGAGCAGCTTCTGTTATGAAGGAGCACCCGTAGGTAGAAGTCTGACTTGGCTCCGTGTTTCTGAAGAAGGGCGGCAGTGCCTTCGGGGGGACTTTTTAGGAGGAACTACCCCGCATTTGAGTATCGTATGGGAGAACACCCGGAAGACTCCCACTAGGTAATCCGATTCACGAGACAATATGAACATCCCAAACGCCATCGAGTCTCCTCGTGTTTTAAAACAGCGTTTACAACAAAGCTGCCAGCGGACTGAACCTCATCCCTAATATTCACCCAGAGGCGCACGTTGCCACTAAGCCACGAGTCGGGCATAGGAACGGTTTTTGTATAACAAAATGATTTTAAAAGTAATATTTGCACTCATTTGAAAAACATTATTGCAATTTAAATTCGTTCACAGAAATATAGTCCTATAAAAATAACAAAACTTAATTACCAGGTAGCAAAGTATTACAGAATAGCTTAAGATAAGGCAAAAAAAAAAACGGTTCATTTTTATCACAAAGATGCTATATTTATAATGCATTAAATCTTTATTGTTGTACATTAAATATTTATTTGCTTCTGTAAAGTTTGTATTATTATAAGATCTACTTTTATTGTTGATCCAAGATAGCTTGCTGAAAGTCTGTCAACACTTAATTGATTTATTACTAGAGCAGTTTGCTATTGATTTATTGCTAAAGCAGTTACTATCAGAAAGATTCAATGAGATTGCTTCCTTAACATTTATTTTGAACATCAATTCCTAGAATTTTGGAAACATAAAAATGAGTCGGATTTTTAAGCCGATTTTCGAGCATTACTCCAACTCCTCACTTCTGATAAATAGTTGTCCAAGTTCATTAGGTCGTATTACATGGAAATTGTCTCTTAAGAGCATTGAGACCCGCCAAATTACAGAAATTCCATTTTGGAATTACAATATTTATTAAGATGATCAGGGTGAATAACGGGTGTAAATCAGATTCCCACAATTTACAGGCATTTTGTTGACAATAGAGGAATCCGTCGCCCAGTTGGGCGAGGGCTTGTCCAACAACGCCCGCGAGGAACACTATTGGACAAACTCGAAGAGTTCAGCGACAAGGAGTATCTCACGATCTTTTGTGCGCTTATTACTGCGAATGGTACTTTATGAGTAGATGTTCTAGGGCTTTGACATTGAAGATGAATACGCAGTTCATTAACAATGCAAATGCACTTCTGTTTAAGGAAAAATGTAACACCTACTTTTTTTTAACTTCCTGCATTAGAATAATTGGTTTATTGAATAAAAAGACGTGTAACAGGATCTTGACAACTGATTCAAAACATTGTAAGTCTGAGGCTGGGATATCTATTCACGTGACTCATGAGTTAAAATACAGCGTGAGAAGGTTTGTCTTTTAGGTACTTCACTGACTCAGAAGTGAATGTTCGGATTATACATGATATCATGTGTTTCGCACACTCTTTCACGTATGACACCATTAAGGGAAACATTTATATGAAATCTTTTTACTTCACATTTATACTCGAATACATACAGTTTCTAATCAACGTACAAATATGTATATACATGATTACGCCACTAGATGTATCTTTGATTTGACTTAGATCCAATCATCTAGCTAGCAGAAATAAATTGATTTATAATTTTCAGAGGATAGGTATTCCTTGACAAAACTATCATCAGGGTGTTACAATTAAATTTTTTTTGCTTTGAATATCTATAAGTATTTCTTTTTGGTTTTACTAATTTCTTTCGTGTTTTACTGATTTCCTGAACGAGACGTGAAACAAACCTTTATTATCTATTTTATATAAATATCTGTGTGCTTTTTTTTTACGCCGATGCTGTTGTTGTCATTCACCCTCGTTGAAAATTGTGTTCGCCTAATAATTTTCAGTTTCGTTGCTGCAGTTTATCTGCATTTGGTATTTTGAATAATTTTTTTCTTTTCCTTTTAATTATATTTATTTATTTATTTTGAAGGATCTGAATGTAAAGTACATACTTCAAGGTTTCTTTTTATAGTTAAGTTTAGGATGGTTATGTTATACGTTTTACGTGTGGCTTATATTATTGCGTAAAATGACAGCTTCCTCTATTCATTATAATTTCTTTTCCTTTAGTCTTAGTGATATATTGTGTTCTATATATATGTATAGATAGATATATAGATATATATATAATCTTTTAAAAGATATATATATATATATATATATAGATATATTATATATATATAGAGAGAGAGAGAGAGACATCCATGATCGATTCGTGGCCCAATAATGTCGAGCCCAGCAAGCGCGCAGGGAGGCTGAATTGAATTCGTTGGCGCATGCATTGCAGTTACTGTTTTCAGAAATGAGGCAATAACAGCGATTGTGTTAACGTATGCAAAGTATTTAACACAACAGTCAGGCTATCTTTTAGGTATTTTTTTCCAGCGGAGAAATTCCCCCTAAACGTCCTCCCGTCTTTGTTGGCATGCTGCTTGCAGCATACATAAGTGAAATACGAGGTTTTACAATGTTGTTCAACAAAAAAGCATATCCTAGTGGTTTTTACTCATAAAATGTATGGATATTGTTTTCGAGAGCCGGGTTTTTCGCGTCCTGCCCACTTTCAATTTTGGACATTTTTCACCGGAATCTGAAATTTTTTTAAAAATTTCTTTCCCGAGCTTTTTTATACATAATATTTATTTATCTACATATTTTTTTAAATTTCTTTCTGGAACCACGTCCCCATCGTTTTATGATCTGCGAAACATTTCTCAAAAATTAATTTGCACAACCATTGAAAGCCTTTCAATTGAGATCCGAGCTTTGTAACATGGTAAATATTCGTAAAATATTAATATAAAAAATAATATATATTCGTAAAATATAACTGCATACATAATATTATATTAAATATTACATTAATTGTAATTTTTCTTGTAAGTTACTTAAAGTGGCTACAAAAGTCCTTAAAGTGTGTTGAGGATATTTGGCACATTAGATTTAATGCCTAGCTGATGCGGTTATAAGAAGTAAAAACATTTTTCACAATAAATCCAAATTTATAAAGTATGTTAAATTAAAACCGTCAATAGTTAATTTCAAATAATTTCATTATTCGCTAATTTGCTGCCACAGAAAATCTTGAAATCCATTACCTGCAACAGGTGGGAGTCGGATTTGCTCTGCCTGCTTCCCGAACTCATGACCACATCCGCACTGACAGCCCACGCAGCGACACCTGGAGACAGAAAGCAAAACAAATTGGAAAATGCACTCGTCAATTTCAAAAATTATAGATTTGAAGGTCAGTTTACTGCATCGGTAATTATCATTTGATTTTTTAAATTCATTGCCTTTTAAAAATTTCACTAGTATAGATATTTAATCATAGTCTCGTGCTGTCTTTTGCACAAAAAAAGAAGGAAAAAATAAGTTAAATATAAAAAAGATTCAGAAGGTGACATTTCGAAAGATTTTATCATCTGATTGAATCAGGTTCATCGCATCTTTAATTCAGTTTGCAATTTTGGAATACGAGAGATGACGATCTTTAAGAACGTAATTTTTGATTCTGAACGTTTCATTCAATAACTCGGATTTTTGTAGAGGAAAATTACTCATCTTATGTTATTTGTTTTAAGCACTCCTGGACTTTATATTCTGTAAATCGTCCTCCAAAAACGTTTATTGTTGCTGTTGTTATCTATGATTTTATTGGAATTCAATCCATACAAATTAGCCCCTTACCGTAGAAAAAAAAAGAACATATAAACAAATCAAAATTACAAAGGGAAAAGACCAGGCATTCTTAACAAAAAACGCCCAAAAGACCTTAAAGGCAGTTAAAAACGAGTTAAATGTTCTAAGAATAAAATTTTAAACAGCTAGAAGTACCCTAATAAAAGTTCGTTCTCTGGCCCTCCAGAGAAAACATGTCATGAGTACAAAATGATAAGAATACAAAAATCATCATTCTGTTGTAAGTTAAGAGTCCCGTACCAAAACTTTTCTTTCCGGAGGGGAACTGTAATTCTAGCTGAAAGCTATCTTTAATGCTTTTTAATTTCTTTATTTCAATCTGAATGTATTCAGTTTGTTCACTACTGATTCAGAAGACGACATTTCGAACGATTTTGCCGTCTGATTGAAACAGGTTCGTCAAATCTTTTATTCAGATTGCAATTTTGGAATATATTTGACATTTACATCATTAAAATCTAACCAGGACCAACCCAACAGACTTGAAAAACAGTTATGAGTCAAATTTTTGTGCTCTGTGTACCGATATTTGGTTAACTAAAATAAGTTTAGTTTTCAAAATAAGAACAAAATACACCTTGATTGGAAAAAGGTAGAGAAGGAAGTTTTCTTTTTTTTTGTTTTAAATAAATGACACTATATCTGAATTATGTAACTATTTTTTGTAATAGTTGCGCAATTTATATTACAGTTTTCTTGATTAACTTTTCGTCGAAGAGGAATCAGATTACAAAGTTCAGAGCTTGATGCTCCCTACTGTTCACTTGAGAATCATTTCAGTGCCATTTGTTTTCTTAATGTCTTTTCTTATACAACATATCATAAGCAATTGCATAAATCCATCAATATCGCAAGTATATATGGCTGAATATTATTTTTATGAGAAAAAAATGTCGTCTTAAAAGTAATGGGTTCACTTTAAGCCTTAAAAAAAGGACAGGGGATAGATGTATAAAGCAGCCTGATTGTGGAGGAGGAATTCATTTGCTTTCTTCAAAAGTTGTTTCACGAAATATTACAGTGTCTTTGAATTTCTGTAGCTCATTTTATTTTCTGAATATTTTTAAGTTCTGCTAATCTGATTCTACTCCTTCCAAATAGCATCTTATGTATTAAAACAAAAATTGAAATGTTAAAATATTGGAAGTAGAAAATGAAAGCAAATTACTATTCTACTACACATATTGTTTTCAATGTTAATTACTTTCCTTTTTTAAGTGTCCTTCAAAACAATGAATAGTATTATATAGTATTTATCCAATTTGAAAAAAGAAATGTTTAATATATGAAAAGGGTTCATTGGAAAATTGTAATATACAAAACATTTGAAAATACACAGTCCAGTCCCATCAATGTGACCACCTGTCAAAAGCCAGAATATGCACTCTTGTATATTCTGGCTTTAAGTGGACTGTGGTATTAAGTGGAATTCTTTATATTGTACACCCCACTGCAATGTGCTGCCACCTGCCTTTTGTGATGGGTTATTTCATGATGACGTCGAAAGTAGGTGGTGGTCACATTAATGGGACTGGACTGTGTAAATGTAATTCATAAATGATATCGCACAATATATATTTTTAAAGCTCTTTTTCCAGCATTTGATTAGAAGGGTTTAAGAACATCATGATAAAAAGACGAAAAAATTTTTGATTTTATAGGTTTACATTTGATAGGTTATTTCATATGACAAGTTACCCTTTTCTCATTGTCTCATTATAAAGTGATACAAAATGTTTGTTAAAATGTATAGTTATGCGAGTTTTAAAAAATACAGTGTATCCTATAGTAACAGGAACTAATTACTAATTCTTTTTTTTTTCTGCTCGGGATTGTTCACATTATGCTTCGAAAGAAAGTAGGAAAATATGTTTATTATGTAGAAGTTGTCTTCAAATTGTAAGAGCTGATTTTAATTTGATAAATAGATGCCTACTCTGTGAAACATCGATTCGTATAACACCAGCCTGAGATCATGAATAGATTGTGAAGAATTGGACAAACGCATTTCGTATATTGTAAGTAAACGCACATCCAATGGGGTTGTAAGCAGAAAAAACAAAAAGTTGTCAGTCCATGAATTTCTGATGGCATAGATGAGAACAAACTTTGTTAACTTGTTTGCATGTGAAAACATAATGAAATGAGTGGTCAAATTCCTGTGAAAATTTGGAAAAGTGAGCGAAATGTCATATTAGATCGGGACCTAAGGTTTAAAGTTGATTCCGAACCACTACAAAATCCATGACACCGCCGGGAGTCGTACCCGAAACCAATGGCACCGAGCGCTAGTCACTCAACCACCAGACCCTAACACAAGTTTATACGGTTGAAAATTATTACAATGCTATGTGTCCTGATATTAAGCCGTTATTATAAAAAATCTAAAATCCAAATTAAAAGCCTATAAGTGTTATCCATTGGTGTGGTTTTATTCATATGCTAGCTCGCATTCAGTCAACTTTCTAGGTAAATTCTTATTTAAACAAAACAAACTTCCTTTATGGAGGTAGGTGGAGAGGGTGGGTTATAAACAAGTAATATTAAAAAAAAAAAGTTTTTTAAAGTAAATTCCTACTTTTTTTTTTTTTTCACCATATTGCAGAAAGTCTTTTATCAATAATTTTCATTCATTTTTTTAAGTTTATCTGGCGCCATCTATTGGTAGATACGTGCAACTTAAATCTAAAAAAAAAACTAAAATGAATGAATTAAATTTAATTACTGAATTAATATTTGGAAAAAAAACTGTATTCACATCCAGTGTCATCCACTACAAGTTCAAAAATAAAAATCTATTTGAACTCGAGTGGATGAATAAAAAGTATTCTATGAACGACTGAAAATATGAACAAGATATATATAGGGAGAGTGTGAGCTAATAGAAGGAATTGAAAAAAAAAAGCAGGGTAGCTCACCGATGACTGCCGCGAGTGCGGGCAGGATGAGCCCGATGGAGATGAGGCACTTCATCTTAGTCCGGGATCGTCTGCTGCGGGGGTCCTCCGGGGGAGGGAGAGGGTGGCTGCGGCGCCCGTAGCTGCGCTCTGCAAAGGAAAAAAGAGTAATTCGTCAAATAAGAACTCGCTGAAAATTTCTCAAAGCGATCACGACTCCTTGTCTTTCTGCAGCAAGTGCATGGTCGCTTTGATAGGCATGCAGACAATTAAAGGAGAGAGAGAAAGTTAGCATTATTCTAATTTATATATATATTTTCCTCTCTACGCGAAAGCATATTATATATGCATGCAGAATAAGCTATAAATAATATATAAACTGAAGTGACAAAAGTCATGGGATACCTCTTAATATCGTGTCGGCCCTCCTTTCGCCCGGCGAAGTGCAGCAACTCGACGTGGCATGGACTCAACAAGTCGTTGAAGTCTTCTGCAGGAATATTGAGCCATGCTGTCTCGATAGACGTCCATAATTGTGAAAGCGTTGATGGTGCAGGATTTTGGGCACGAACAGACCTTTCGATGATGTCCCATAAATGCTCTGGGATTCATGCCGGGCGATCTAGGTGGCCAGATCATTCGTTGGAATTGTCCAGAATGTTCTTCAAACCAATCGCGAACAGTTGTGGCCCGGTGACATGGCGCATTGTCATCCATAAAAATCCCATCGTTGTTTGGGTACATGAAGTCCATGAATGGCTGCAAGTGATCTCCAAGTAGTTGAACATAAGCATTTCCAGTCAATGTTCGGTCCAGTCGCACCAGAGGACCAATTCCATGCCATGAAAAAACAGCCCACACCATAACAGAGCCACCACCTACTTGAACAGTGCCTTGCTGACAGTTTGGGTCCATGGCTTCATGGGGTCTGCGCCACACTCGAACCTTACCATCAGCTCTTACCAACTGAAATCGTGACTCATCGGACCAGGCCACGGTTTTCTATTCATCTAGGGACCAACCGATATGCTCCGTGCCCACGAGAGTCGCTGCAAGCGATGTCTTTCTGTCAGTAAAGGCACTCGAGTCGGTCTTCTGCTGGAATAGCCCAAGAAAGCCAAATTTCTCCGCACAGTTCTAACAGACAAGTCCCTTGTACGTCCCACATTGATTTCTGCGGTTATTTGACGCAGTGTTGCTTGTCTGTTAGAATTTACGACTCTTTGCAGACGTCGCCGGTCTCGGTCGTTAAGTGCAGGCGGTCGACCACTTCGCTGTCCATGGTGGGATGTTATGCCTGAAATTTCATACTCTCGGCACACTCTTGACACAGTGGATCTGGGAATGTTGAATTCCCTAACGATTTCCGAAATGGCAGGACCCATGCGTCTAGCTCCAACTAACATTCCGCTTTCAAAGTCTGTTAATTCCCGTCGTGCGGTGATCATCACGTCAAAACCTCTTCACATGAATAACTTGAACAGAAATGAAAGCTCTGCGAAAGCACTGCGCATTTATACCTGTTCTACGCGATGCTATTGCCATCTGAAAGTTTGCATATTGTTATCCCATGACTTTTGTCACTTCAGTGTATATCTAGATCTCTTTTGAAACTTTTACCATTTTTGTTATCTTTGAACTCTTACAACTTGAACTGTAAACTTACTTTGTCTAAGAACTTTTTCCCTGCATTTCATTGTTGGTAATCACCAATAGAAGGCACAAGTTTCATGTCTGCATTTCTAATATTATATTTATGTATCTCTATATCGTCATTTGTAATGTGTTCAATAAAAAATTAGAAAAACTATTTCCTGATATATTTGAACTGACTGAGTACATCCCGACCTTCGGACCATTCCGTCGGACTAGAAAGGTAAGAAAATTTTATACGAAATTTTCTAGTTTATCGGATTGTTTAGTGAGGTAAAAACACTTTTACTTGCGTTGTTATAACTACTATCAGTTTTCCTCAATTCAGGAAGCAGTGACTGAATCAGACGCCAATAACGGATTTTACCCTGAGACCTTCCATCTGAGCACTTGATCACTATGCCACCTTTTTTCGAGCAAATTTATTCTAAAGCATTTTAAAATAAACTGTGAAGGAGCATGTATTTTAATAGGAAATACAATTTTAAGCCTCTAGCATATTTACAATTATAAACTGTATTAAAGAAACGATTCTTTAATTAGAATACGTTCGTCGCGAAAGTTCAGTCTTTCATATCTTCTGGGCTGTCTCCGGACTAAAAAATACAGCTTGCACTTTAATTAAGAAAAATGATGAAATCATTTGATTAATAACTAAAGTATTGCTGACAATGCATGAAAGCATGCGAAAGAAAATCTATTTTTTTTATTTTTCGTATAAATATCTTTTGTAATATTAACAATGGAATTTTTCTCTAAAATAAAGTAGACTAAAAGGTTAAATACCATGAAGATTATGCAGAATTATCTTCTATTATAGTTAGAATGATAATTAGCATAAAAACTGTCTATTAGATGTCTTGTTAAAACACTTCTCTTAACACGTGGTTTAAATAACATTATATCCTGAATTATAGTTTTCAGATTTTGAAAAGTTTAAATAATACGAATCAAGTTTTAAATTTAAAAAACTGTGCTTTTGATAAAGTCAGATAACTGCGTGTTTCGTACAATTTTTAGTTAAATATCGTTTTTGGAATCCATGTCCTTGAAAGTAAAAAATATTTAGCTTAACTTTTGCAAGAACAATTTCTGAGCGCCTGTATCCAGGTTCGGTGGGATTTCTGTGTTTTCTATTTTTCTGGTATTGAATTTAAAGTCTTTCCAAAAAGTTTTGGAAATGTGCATGATATAATAACTATGTTTTATATACAATAATTTAATTCTATAATGTAGAGAATAACAATATCATGTACTTTAGAATGTGTAATGAAAATAAACATGAAATTATTTTATGAAAACACCCTCTTGATGTTTTTTTAAACATTTAACGAATTAATGAATGGAATCCATTTTTCTCACACTACAGATAATCGCGTTTGCGGATCAGAGTTTTCATATTATCGATAATGCAACACAATAAACCAGAAGCATAAGCAATTTCGAACTCAACATATTTCCCAAAACGAAAAACTCATCTCATTTAAAATTAATTTTTTTTTTTTTCATAAACTTAAGAAATATTAGCCAAAATAGTAAAAACGTGCTACATGTAGCGATATTTGGGATTAATAGCTTGCCCCCGACAAATGGAAAAGTGCCTATGTTTTTTAAGAGACATCTATAAGGAGCCTCTGGCAATCGGTACCAGAAGTTTCGGGTTCGAGGCCCGGCTGTGCCTTGGACTTTTGCAGTGGTCCGGAATCCACTTTAAACAGTAGGTCCCGGTCTAATAGGATTGCTGTGCGTTGGGAATACGACTAACAAGCCTAGTCCGTAAAAAGAAAAAATCTCATATCTCGAAATCTGTCAGTAGGTAGATGAACTTAGCCCAACACGGAGCTGTTGCGCCATTGAAGAAGATCTGTCAATAAACCAATCACCATCATTTTGTTTCTGAAAAAGTTAAAAAAATTCGACTTATCTATATACGGTATACATTACTACTGTTTCCAAAAAGTAAGACCCATTTTCAATGTAAAATTCCCGGGGCTTATGGAATTTCAATTTTTCTTTTTCTTTTGTAGGTTTGTCAGAATTTATTGAGCAAAGAACTTGCATTCGATTTTTTTGCGGAAGTTGAGTGTTGCAGAAGGCATTCCTGTATCGGAAAGAAATGTTTAGAAGTGGTATAAACAGTTCGAAGAAGGCAGAGAACGCGTTGAAGACGAAGAGCCCTCGGGTCGACCACCAACCTCAACCGACGAAGCTCACGTCCAAAAAACTAAAAGATTGGGTGCTTGCAAACCGTCGATTTACATTTAGAGATCTTGCTGCTGATGTTGGAATTTCAAAATTCCAATTCTATGCATTGCGGATTGTGAAAAAAAGTTGGCATAAGTGCATTGTATCCGGAGGGGATTACTTTGAAGGCGATGAAATAAAATTGGAAGAATAATTTAAGAGTTTTTGAAAAAAAAAAATAATTGATCTTACTTTTTGGGCACAGTAGTATTTTATATGGGATACAATTTTTAATTATTTTCATCTTAGGGGTAGGCGATCCAAAAAGTTTGAGGATCGCTGATAAAGAGTATGCCAAAGAACAACACAAATAATAATTTCGGGCCGAAAATGAGTCCAGTGTATTATAAGCAAGAAATAAAGGCATCTCATAAAATGACATATTTAGTGACTGTTACGTCGAAACCCAGCTTCTCCCGCCTGGGGGAGGTCAACGCCCTATGCCCGGAAAACATCCTGTTTGTGGGGGTGTCTGGCAGGGGGTGAGGGCCAGGGAGAGAAAGAAGGAATGTAAGTAAAAGGAGTTGAAACTTAGCGACCGAAGGAAAAGGTTGGTGTTAACGGTCCATCCATGAGTTGCGATGGCTGCATAATTCATTGAGTTCAACCCCAGCGACCATCAAGAAAGGTAGCTTGTGGCAGTCCATCCATGAGCGCGATGACTGCATAAATAATTGAGTGTAACCCCAGTGAAAGGTTATGTGGGCAGTTCCATCTTCGAGTTTGATGACTGCCAAAAATAAAGGAGTTTTATTTACAGTCCATTACTATTTTCATTATCTGTGTATGTGTCATTATTGGAGTTTATTTCTTGTGTGAGCTATCGAACAGTGACTATATTTGGTATATATTTGAAGCTATATATTTTTTTCTATATTATTCCAATTATTCTGTCAGAACTAAATCGAAGGCGACGAAGCGTTAACATTCTGTACAAAATACCCAGATAACGGAGGTGAAAAGAAGGAAGAATTATTGCCAGAAGAGAGAAAAAATGATGTTAGCATGTGAACCGTGAAATGCATCACTGATGGCAGCGAAAAAGTAGAGTGAAATGAATTTTCGCAAATGTTGGTCATCACTTAGAATGCTTCTTCAATGGTCATCCGTTTTCAAAATGAAAAAGGAAAAAATCGGGCACAAAGAACTGGTTCAAGCGAATCCTGCTCTCCTTTTCAGACGGAAGATGCCCAAAAAATATGCCGACATCATCAGTCAATTAACACCTACTAGCACAACAGGGAGTTTGAGAAATCGCGTACGCAATTATCTTTCAAAAGTATTTGGTAAATTGTTCTATATTTTAAAGCTAAAGATTTGCATGTTTCTTCCTAATTTTGTTATATTCAGAACTGTCACAATATCTGCACAATCTGTGCATACTTGTACAGATCTTTGAACGAGAAATAAAAATATTTAACAAAAATTGTCATTTTATGATTTAAATATTTAAGCCAATTATAGCAAATGGTAGCGTTTAAGCAAGATTGTATTTGCAAAATATTAGTCGATGTGTTTTCGCTAATATTTTCATAACATTTACACAAATGTAGATCTTTAATAAACTTGAATTTATGTTTTCATATAATTCATGGTTTAAATAATGTTATGTCTTAATTTTATTGAGATTTGAACTTCTAGAAAAAACAGCTCAATACCATACATATATATATATAATGTGTGTGTGTGTGTTAGTTTGTGCAATTTTTCAGTATGTTTTTATTAAACAATATTTTACAATATTATAAATAATGATTTTTTTTTTTTTTTTTCTTAGAAGCGACATCTTCATGATTGGCGCAACTACCCCATGGATGGCCAAGGCCGTCTGTCTACTGGCAGATTTCGAGACATGAGATGCTTTTCTTTTTACGGGGCAGGGTTGTTAGCGCTACGCCTAACAGTCCGATTAGACCGGGATCTACAATGAAGATCTAAAGTGGATTCAGAACTACTATAAACATTCATGACATCGCCGGGACTCGAGCCCGAAACCTGTAGCACCGGTCACCAAAGTGCTAGTCATTCGGTCCTCTTCGTAGCGACTGGCTACATTTAATATATACAAGTAATTCTAGTTTAACAATAAGGAATAAGATTGAGGTTCAATGCTCTTAAAGGAAATCTAGAATTTGCTTTGAATATAATTAAATATAATATATTTTAAAGTCAGTGACGGTTTGTTGTCAGTTCTAAAATTTTTAACTTTTGTTTTAACCCTTTAAAGATTTTATCCTAGTTTATATGTATCATATTTATACCTTTTCGTAACGCCACGAATTAACTCGTTCGAAAATTAGTTTTTAATTTTGGAGTAAAACGGGTATTTTGGGATATCTTGTATCATTTTAAGGTAAAGATATGTTTACTCGTATTACGTTCACATTTGACTGCATGTCTTTTGATATGCAAAAGACGAGCGAGAAGTTTGTGCATTATTATTCGCCTTTGACCGTTTGCATTTACCTTTCATTATTATTTTTTTTTTTCAAAATGAATCATAAGGAAGAGATTTTGAGCGATAATAGAAAAGAAGTATTGTAAAAGATGTCGAAAGCTGCGACGATGTATCGTATGATTACAGTCTAGATTCTAATCTGCAATCCGAAATGGCTAAATTTATACTATTTTTCTATAATAAAAAATAAATAAAATGGGATAAAAGCTTATAAATCCTGATTCTATGAACACACATTTTTGATGTAAAAAAATTGTCCTAAAACAGAATTCCACTAGGATAGAAAAAAACTAGTATATTAATAATGTATAAAACGAAATAAACATATATAAAGAAAATTTATTCATAAACATAAAAAATTCTAAGGAAATAATAATTTTGATACTTATAGCGTAAATTGTTGTAATTTAAACTGGTCCATTTAAAAACGAAACCCACTCTTTAACGCGAAAAGATAATAGAGAGTTTTTGCATACCGTATTTTTATCGTCCGATATTTTTTTCTTCCTAGCGCGCATGCTCATAGGAAATTGCGCATGCGTATCTGTAATAATGTTTCCTATGAGCATGCGCGCTAGGAAGAAAAAAATATCGGACGATAAAAATACGGTATGCAAAAACTCTTTAATAATTTTCTCTTTGATCTGTAGATGACCGTCGAGGAAATTTGTGTCTTTTGAAAACACTTCAAGTGCATTTAGTGTCCAATAACACTGGATTTCCTGACTCTTCCTATTTCGTCATTACTACACAAGGGAATATCAATGCTTCCTCTTAAGAAAATACGGCCTACCAATTTGAATAAAACGCTTTTAAATCTTTATGCTATGTTCTTTGATTGAAAGTTTATAAGCATCTCTATGTTTGTCTTTGATCTTGATACCACCTGAAAGTGTCACCGAAATCACACTGTAAATGTGCTTCTTTGTCTTCTCAATAATGATATCATTATTCAAATTGAGAATCGAAACTATAGGCTAACAGATGCTATCATGGATTACGAAATCAGTTTAAACCGAAAAATTTAAGCAGCAAAACAAAGATGCAAATGTACGAGACATTGGTTAGGCCAGCAGTTTTGCATGGAAGTAAATTCTGGGCAATCAGATGATAAATTAATGACATTCGGACGAAAAATATTGAGAAGAATTTTTGAAGCGGTACAAGAAAATGGAGTTTGGATAATAAGATATAATATTGAACTACAACAGAAAATTGTAGAACCAAATATAGTGAAAGTAATTAAAGCTTCTCTAATAAGAGGACTTGGCCTTATATACAGTAATGGAGACAAAACCCCAGTGAAGAAAACATTGCAAAAGCAGGAAGGAAAAAGAAGGCCACGTACGAGGTGACTAGACAGCATGGAAAAGTGGTTAGAGGACATTGATGTTAATAGATGGAGGAGTTTAGCGTTAGGTAGGTCAAGTTGGAGGAAGCTGATAGAGACAGCAGTGGCCGAGAGAAGGTTAAGAAGAAAAAGCGGTTTGCTACTGACATTAAACTTAAGGTAGTAGTATAAAGAGAGAATTAAAAGGAAATAAAGCCTTGTTATACTAAATGTTATTGATAGTCTAGAATGAGAATAAGGTATACAAGCTGCCACTGTTCAAATGAAACGTGTTTAGGACTACGAAAACACTGGCACAACAAACAAGAGAAAAACAATTGAGAGCCTATTTGTGTGTCAGCTTAAAATGCGAATCCATCATGTTAAAAATAAAAGGAATTTTCTAAAATATCCGGGTCATCAAGTATACTTAGTGGTGTGTACTTGGACACAAACGCCCATTATTTGTGAGAAATGTAGATTACAATAGAAATAGATAAGTAAGTGATGCCTATAGCAACACAGGACAAATAATAATGTTGGCAATGACAAGGCGTAGGATACGGACAATTTCAGCTACTAGCGTCGTGTAGGCAGAGACATCTTCAATGTTCATGCTACCCATGAAATGTAAATGGAAAGCAACAAATACCCGACAGTTGATCTTTCATACCGATTGTTTTGTGGGAGAATTAGTGGTAAATCTTGAACTTCAACTTCACAGATGCAAGATGCAAAGGAGGGACGTGTGGTTTTTACGCACACACGACCATTAGTCCTGAATCCTGAACAATCATGCCTTGCTATAAGGGTATCATGAGGCTCATAAATGTGCTTGAGTGTAAAATAAAATTGATGAAAGGAAAAATAAACATAAAACCGACCGAACAGTGAAAGAAGTACAGCAAAAGAATCTATAAAATGTATGCTTCTACACATTTTGTAGAAATTTCTAGAAATGGAAAGGAATAAATAAAATGGCATGGTTTAAGTTGACAGCTAAATGGGATGAGAAAATGTCCGATTAATGATAGATCTTGGAAGCTTAGATGGTAAATTGATTTTTTATCGAAAGAACTGATCGGCATTCATATAAAACATGAAAACTATACTACCAACTTAAAAGCTATAGGTAATGATGGGTTTAAACAGAACATCTCCTAAGTTTTGTTTGTTGCAAAAATAATCACTTGGCACACAATTGTGGTTTTAATGTAAATATGAATTCGTAAGCATTTCGAATTAATTCGGAGGAATTATTCGTTCGAATAATAATAATTAATTCGAATTTCAAATGAATTATTGCGAAAATTTTATTTAATAAAACTAAATCGTTTGCTGAAACCTATGTTGAAAAGAAACAATAGATAAAGCCCAAACAGTTAAAAAAAAAAAAAAAAAAAAAAAACCCGCCAACAGCGTCGAAGCCATCGGAAGGGACGAACGACACGAGAAACGATTCGAACCGAATGACATCGGCTTTGAAACAGAACGTCGATTTGCTGGGTCAGTGGACTGGAAAAGCAGATTTAAAAGAGAAAAATAATCTTTGTTTAAACAAATGGGTAACACTTTCTCGCACTTGTATTTTTTATTTTTTTTTTCAATGATGTGTATTTAAAACACGAATCAATATGGCTAACAGATGCTGTTATGGATTACAGAATCAGTTTCATGCTCCATATGCCATTTGCATTAATAAGACATATTTGTAGCAGATTAAGCGTTATTTCAGGTCCGTCAAGAGGAGAAAGGCTACCTAGAGATTTCACAATTATTCTACAATGTAGAAAACATATTGTTGTGTCTAAACCTCAGTGTCCTGCAATGCGGAACGGACATCCCGTGAGTAGTCTACTCATGGATAGAGAGAAAGGGGGCAGCTTCTGTTGTGATGGAGCACCTGTAGGCAGAAGTCTGACTTGGCTCCGTATCACTATAGAAGAAGGGCAGTGCCTTCCGGGAAGACTTTTAGGATGAGAACCAACCCTTACTTGCATATCGTATGGGAAGAAACCCTGAAAACTCCCACCAGGTAGTTCGACTAACGAAGAAGATACTGAACAACAAAAAAGCCATCGAGTCTCTTCTTTTTTTTTTTAAACAGTGTCTACAACAAAGCAGTTTGAATTGAACGTCAGACCATGTTGCACACTGAGACACGAGTAGGGCATGTAGAAATATAACTACTCCAAAGATAGTTAAACGTCTCTAAACGTGTAACAATTCACCATTTTAAGTGGGCTTTGGCAAAATTATAGCGTTCGAAGCCTTGACTTCGTCCTATAAAGGACCATGACGCCTGATCGATTCTGAAATGATTCAGCTCATTTCTCTTCAGTAAGTCCAACTAATGAATTCTTTTTAATCAACGATGGTATTTTAATCTAGGATGTGCTTATTGGTACGATTTATTGGTAATACCGGTTATAATTTTTTAGTATAGTGTAAACATCTAATTATTGCATAATATGCTTCTTAATGAGATTGCTAGTATGTTTTTAATACGCTTGTTTGAATACATGTAAAAAAAAAGTAATTGAAAATAGACAGTCAAATATAATAAGCAATAAAATGTTGAATTTATTGACTTGTAAACGACGTTGAAGAATGAATAAATGTTACATGAAATGCTAAAAAGTGCCTTTTTGAAATAAATTGAGTAGAAAACACGCGAATGAATGACAAAAAAACGCACATTGTACTATAATGATGACAAATAACCTGTGCAAGATGGATGCGCTAGTTTTTGATCACGTTTTCATAAAAAATTATTGCATTCTAATTACTTTCTTGCATTGCAGTTGCCCAAGATCCGATTAAACATTTCGCTATCAATCCTTGCATAATGAATGCCATCTACTCATTCAATTGCAGCGGTCCTTAAGCTGAGAAACGAGACATATTTTCAAACATGTAAAAATACAAAAATCGGTTATCAAACTAAAAGAAAGTAAAAATATGGTGCAAAACATTTGGCTATTAATAACAAAGTGCTTTCTAATAATTTTCGCCCATAAGCAACTTTGTTTGAATGCACTGCATCGTCCTTTTTCGGATGTTGTGCATGCGTGCAGCTAAAAGCAATTTTGTAACAAAAAAAAATTTCATTACAAATTAGAAAATCAAATCCTTTGTGAATGAATCTGGACGCAGGACACACTATCTATGTAATTTCTTTTTATCTCAACGGTATTTATTTCCAGAAATAGGTCGTGTTTTACAATTGTCGAACAAAGCACAGGAGGCGCTTTTTAATCCAGCATTCGATGGTTCGGCACTTTCTATAACCCAGTACCGATCGAATCGTTCGCTTTTGGATTTTTTCATGCGTTATCACCAAATTGCTTGAGTATACAAATCATTGTAATACCTTCAATAATCCTTGATAATACAAATCATCGCTTGATACCTTGATCGCCAAATCGTTAGACAGCGTCGCTCGCATTTTCGTGCTGCTTATTCGTTAATTTCAGTACAGTGTAGAACTCATAAATTTGCCTATAATTCCTAACAATTTTTGGAAGAAGACGTCCGAATCATGGAAGTAACTCGATATACTTTTTAAAAGTATATCGAGTTACTTCCATGATTCCATTACTTCCATCCAATGCTCGTATGTTTGTTCAATTCCTTCTATTAGCTGACGCTCTCCTATATATATCTTGTTCAAATTTTCTATCGTTCATAAAATACTTTTTATTCATCCACTCGAGTTCAAATACTTTTTTTTTTGAACTTGTAGTGGATGACACTGGATGTTAATACAGTTTTTTCAAATATTAATTCATTCATTAAACTTAATTCATTAATTTCAGTTTTTCTTAGATTTAAGTGGCATGCATCTAATAATAGAAGGCGCCAGATAAACTTAAAAAATGAATGAAAATTATTTATAAAGGACTTTCTGCAATACAGTGGGGAAAAAGTAGGAATTGGCTTTAAAAATTTTTTTTTATATTACTTGTTTTAAAGATTAACGCTCGTGTGTGTGTTTTTTTTTCTTGCCATATAGTAGAGCCATAGTCACAACTCGTTTTAATTATCATTGTACTGTATTAATTTTTGTGTTGCTCTGTGTTTTAATTTTATCAATATATAATATTCAGTTCAATTAATGTTCAGTGTGTGGGTTTTGATGTTGTAGTTGCTAGAATGACGAAATACTTAGTCGAATATTTATGTTTACACAGGTTCACAATGTGCTTAGACACATTAAACATATTTTAATCGTTTAAATTTTTATCCACAGTGATATCTCTTTGGTATCCCCATTAATAATGCTCCATTATAATGCTCAGTAACGATATTAACTATATTAACACTTGATAATCCGGCAAATTCGCAAATCTAGTCCGGCCGTGACTCTCGATTAAAAAGCGATTTACTGTAGATGGGTTGCTGCTGCATGAAAGCAGGATCGATAATATTGGTGAACAAACATTTTTAGACTTGTGAATGCACTTTTTTTCTACAAAAATTACACCAGTTACCATCGCTGATCGTATACAAGATGACCACTGAATGGAAACAATAGGATATTTTCAGATAAGGTTATAAGACTTATAACTATGGTCATTGACGTCTGACATTTTACTTCACAACTATTGGATTAGAAACTATACCTCTTCTTTTAGGTGCTCGGAAACATTTTTTTCTGAGCACCTAAAAGAAGAGGTGTAGGTTCCATTTTTTTCCTGCGACATGTTTAACGTTGCAGGAATATCTTTTATTTCCGACTTTTGTACGGGTTTTGAACTTTTATGTAAATGCACTTTTGGCATGTGCAAGGATCGGTTTATATTTGTAACTACACGATACTTTTTTATTATACTAAAACTGGACACTGTTCCTAGTTTAAATTAATCAAAATCTGAATATAATTCCAACAAAAAGTTGCAGATAAAGACATGTGATAAAGTGGGCTGCATAAAAAGCAATGTGGTCTGTGCATCTCTGCTTTAAAGTGCACGCGGAAATATATTTTTGAAACAAATCCCCCCTTCCCGTTGCAAGAGCTGAGGGAAATAAGTCACAATAGCCCTGTCCTGTTGCAAAACAGGGTTGTCCTTTTCCCCTTGCGCAACAATAGCAGGGATCCTTTCCTTGAATTTCCTTCAAGTAATGCACATTTCCTGATGAAAAAGCGCCATTTTTCAATGACATAGCTTCATATTGTCTTAATTTTTTTTATTTTATTTCCCTTTCCTCGTAGATGATGAATGATTTTTCTGCCACGATAACATAAAATATGTTTAAGAAAGATAGCAAAAGATCTAAAGTAAAAAACTGTCGTTGAAAATATACAGCATTAGAAATTTAATAAATATTTTATATAAATATTCGTTCTTCTTCAATGGTGCAACAGCCCCATGGTCCGCCTACTGACAGATTCCGAAACATGAGATATTTTTAAGGGGTAGAGTTGTCAGCCCTACGCACAACGCTCTACAGTCATATTAGACTGGGGCCTGATGGCCGAGGGGCTCTCGGTACCACAGATATCGGGTTCGTATTCCGGCGGTGCCAGGGATGTTTGTAGTGGTTCGGAATCCACTTTAAGCTGTCGGTCCCGATCTCATATGACCGTAGAGCGTCACAGAGCCCAATCACACTTCTTCTCCCCCACATCATTCCCAAACTGTAAAGGGGTAACTCAGCTCTAGGCACAGTGGTGTGGTGTAGTAGTAGTCATATTAGACTAGGACCTACAGTTTGAAGGAGATTCCGTACCACTATACAAGCATCCATGGCCCCTGCAGGACACGAATCCGAAACCTGTGGTACCGAGTGCCAGTGTGATAGTTACTCGGCCATCTGGCCCCTATAATATTCCTAGGTACTACAAATGACCATCTTCTATTTATAACAAACACACACACACCATGCAAAATTCACTCATATTACAGCTATACAAACACGATGTAACGTAAGGATACATTATTGCTATACAAAATGGATTGCGGAGTATAGAAAGAGCACAAAAACCACAACAAAACTCATTGTGTTCAGAAAAACAAAGCTGAATTTAATGTTATATGATTTTTTTTTTACTTTTAATTATTCAACTGTTTTTGTATATTAATTAATTGTTCTTGCATAACCAACATTAAAATAAGCATTAGTGTTTTGGGCCAAATACGGTCAACATAATTAATTAAAGTGCTCATTCAACGACTGTAGTGGATTGCCTAATACTGGCATTTGTTTTTAAAAAAAAGTATCTTGTACACTTTACTGCATAGTAATTTTGAAATCTTTGTTTGTCTCAACGAAGCGAGACAAAGTCAAACACAGAGCGCTGGTGATTGATGGCGTCCGGGTCAACTAAACATCTTTCTTACTTTGAAAAAATAAATAAATAAATAAAATATTAAGTAATATGTAAACGTGCTGTATGTTTTGCTTCTTTCCTTTCTGAGATTTCGCATAGTTAGCAGACGTTACCATTAGTGTGTATTAGTTAACTATTATTTTGACATGCAATTAGAACACATTTGTTTCTTGACACTATAAAAAAAAAAAAAAAATTAAAGTCAATTCCTTTTTTTTTTTTTTTCACTCTATTACAGAAAGTTCTTTATAAATAAATTTCATTCATTTTTTTAAGTTTATCTGGCGCCATCTATTGGTATAGATATTAAACTTAAATCTAAAAAAACACTAAAATTAATTAATTAAATTGAATGAATTAATTAATATTTAAAAAAACTGTATTCACATCAATTGTTATCCACTGCAAGTTCAAAAAAAATGTATTTGAACTTGAGTGGATGAATAAAAAGTATTTTATGAACGATTGAAAATTTGAACAAGATACATATAGGGAGAGTGTGAGCTGATAGAAGGAATTGAAAAAAAAAAAATATTAAGTAATATATAAACACAGTTTTGCTTCTTCTGCAATTTCGCGTAGTTAGCGGACTTTGCCATTAGTTTGTATTAGATAACTATTATTTTGACATGCAACTTCAATAAATTTGTTTTTCAACAAAATTAAATGAATGAAGATTTTAAACAGATATACAAAAACTTTTATCCATATTTATAAATCCTGCTCTCTAAATTTGGATTGACCTTATTTCCTATCTTTGATTTATTTTAATTTTAAATTATACCTAGTATCCTTTATTTTTTAATATTAGGTTGCAGTTTATACAAATAATTTTTTCAAAACACTGACTATCTCCTAAAATGGGATTGAACTCAATTAATTTTCAAACATTTCTGTTGGATTTTGACAGTATATCTCGTAAAAACATTGTATAATAATATAATAATAATGTATAAATATAACACTATATAAACACTATAATAAATATAACATATATAAATGCACCATATATTTCGTAAATACGCTATCTTAATATGCAAGATTTTTTTTAATGTTTTTATCACGGATTAATTCGAATTTCTTTCATACGTTTATATGGTGGTGTGGCTTGAATACCGACAAGAAACACCAGAAAACGTTGGATTGGGTTGTAATTCGACAGTGCCCATATTTACGAGATAATTTTCCGAGACAGAATAAATATTCTTTTTGACATAATTAAAAATATGTTTTAGCTTTCATAAATAAATGTGTGTCAAGTCAGTTTGTAAGCATCTATATATAATTTTAGAAAAAAAAAAATTGATGTCGAGGTCTATCCCAAAGTTACAGTACCCGCATCACCTTTAATCCAGGATATTCCATTCTCTGGTAGTTTCTCAGAAATATAAGCTTATAAGCTTATAGATGGACTCCTGGCAACTAGGGATTGCAATACCGGACCAAAAGTTCAATACCGGTATTCGGTATTTTTTAGATCTTAATACCGGGATACCATTTTTAATATCGGTAGTAGAAATTTTTGAAAAAGAAAGGAGACACACAAAGGAGACACACGTTTTAATGTGTTTTTTTGTTTTATTTGCCAGTTTTATTAGAGAATGTAAATATCATAAAAAAACTTGTAACTTATAAATTATAACAGTATATAAAGAATCACAAAAAAGTAAAGGAACATCTTATTTATTTAAATCACAAAAAATGTAAATATCACTAGTCTGGGGTACTATTACAAATTTTAGAAACGTGATCTTAAAAATATAATGCATCAATTGTACTATCATTAAGCCTGGAACGTAATTTTGTGCAAAAATTATCACCTGTCAAAAACGCTCTTTCAGCATCTACTCTAGTTGGTGGTACTGTTAGCAATGCGCGATATACTTACGATATACTTACGATATTAAGTATTTACCTATAAATCCCTCATCTTCAAATAAATCTATTTCTCATCGGATTGTTTTGGATATAGCTGATTTCTGTATTGTATTTTGGTTTGTTGAATTTTTTTTTTTTTTTTTTTTTTAGTTATCTCCAATTTTAATTTTTGCTCAAGAGACAATTCCTTTTCACTATCAACATTAGTGTCATTATAATTTTCGATAACTGTACCGAATTCTTCTGAAGGTGGATAGGTCCTGAATTCGGAATAAGAATTCATAGATAAGAATAAAAATTCTAAATTTCTAGTAAATACCGAAAAAACGGTATTTAAACTTGTGAATACCGGTATTACAAAATTGTACAAATGACTCAAAATACCGGTATTCGGCATCCCGGTATTGCAATCCCTAGTGGCAACCTCAGAAAAAAAAATCCATTCCTAATGCTCGCTTACGTATTTTCCCTCTTAAACTTGTTAAACTCTGAAATGAATGTGTTTAATTATGAACGTACTAATAATGAACAAATGATTTAAATCTATGCATTTTGAATTATTTGAAATGGAACAGAACTGCAGTGTGCAAAAACTTTAAAATTAAAATGGAGAACTAGCATAAGCCATCAGACTTGGAGAGTAATGGATATGGAGGAAACATGGAGACAAACCAAGAACTAATATAAGACCACAAACTTGGAGAATACGTGGGGAATAATCAATATGGAGAAAACTTGGAGAATAACGGATATGGATGAAACTGAAGAACAAACGAAGAACTATCATAAACTCTCAGACTTGGAGAACAAATGGGGAACATTGGATATGGAGAAAACTTGGAAAACAAATGGAGAACTAACATAAGCTCTCAGACTTAGAGAACATTGGATATGGAGGAAATTTGGAGAAAAATGGTGAACTAACATAATACAAACTTCTTGACTGAGCCCCATCGTGGATCGAGGATTTCAAGCAGAACTGTTTGCTCGTCATAGTGTTCAATTCCTGCTCAATACACGAGCTAAAAGCAATACCGTTTCCACTGAGGAGTAATAAAATTAAGCACGCGCAAGAGTTGTCAATTCAAAGTCAACATGTAAAAGTGCCATCCTCTGGATTCTCTTAGAAACTATTTACTTGCTCTGAACTGAAATATTTGGACAAATAGGGTTCTGCGTATGGCTGTATCGAGAAATGTGAGAAAACAGGATCTTCTGCTTTTAACGGGTATGTAGAAAAATATTTATTTGCTATTTTGAATACAGAATTCAAAAACAGCCACTTTTAATTTTGTGGAAGAACTTCAATACGCCTCTGTGGATCAAAAGTCACTACAATCCCTTTCTCTTTAGAATTCCTTTTAATCACGTATTTCAGAATTTTTTAGTTTAACGTATGGAATACATAATTGTTTTTGCATTATTTGCGGGAAGGATTAAAAAAGAAGAATTCTCTGCTACAACGATTTTTAGAGCAAATGATTCATTGGGTTTTTATTTATTTATTTATTTTTTTTTTTTTTTTATTTATTTATTTTTTTTTAATATTCTAAATAATTGTAAATTGAATGTCTTTAAAAATATGTGGTATTTATTCTAGCCATTGATAAAATTATTTTTGATATTTTACATATTTCAAAGGAGTGATGTGCACTATGTTGATTAATGTTGAACATTAATTTGTAAAATATATCTGATTGTCTCAATAGGAACTATTTAACTGCACATGATGGCATATTTTTGGATGAATAAATATATGTTTATTAATACAAAAAATATGAATTCCCCCCCCCATCCCCGTCCATGACTGGATGGCAACTAGCGTACCGATTACGAAGTACCAACAGGGGGAAATACCCCTTAAACCTCCTCATCGTAGTCCATAAATATGCTTTGAATTATAATGGGCTGCTTTAAGATTAGTAACAAAAAATAAAAGATAAAGTTTCTAAAAATTCAGTTAATGTGGTAATGAAAAAATTTAAAAATAAATAAAAGAATTTAAAGTTAAGTTTAAATTCGGTACAATTAGGGACCAGTTGTCGATGGCACAAGACTCTGAAGCGAGCGTTCTCTGTTCTATTACCGCTCTGCAGACATCTCGTTCTTGCAGACATCTCGTTCTTGCAGACGCAGAATGTGCGTCACGTAAACCCGGTTAGCGTCATCTCACTTAACTGTGTCAGTAACCTCTAGCACCGACAAACTGCTCAGGAAGTTCTTGCTTCTTTTCTCTGCCTGATTTCCCGCGGGCCTTTCTAGATGTGGAGCACGATCTAGGAACAGGACCTTGCGGAGGGCGGGTCCATGACGGATGGGGTGGGGTGGGGGCCAGCGAGGGAAAGTTTCATGCGATTTCTTGGAGAATTCCTCGGTGATTCTTCGCGTGCCAATCACATGAAGAGGCGGAGGACACTGAACATTTAATGACATTGACCTTACAGGAAATCGACTCCAAACAGCAGGAAGACACTCTTTCGGAATTTTCGAGAATCCTCATAAAAAACACGATGTATTCTTTTAAATGTACAGCTGAACCAAACTGTTGAAATACATAAATGAGTTCTCCCTTCTGTCGTTAACATTTTTGCAGTACGAAACGATCACATATCATTACATGATATGATTACATATATGATTACATACATGATACATTTTCCCAGTGGATATTTGAATGTAACGGATTTAACTATCACTGTGTCCAAAAAGCAGGACCAATTTTCAATTTAAAATTCAATAATCAATAGAATCAACAATCAATTAATACAATAGAATTTTAATTTTCTTTTCTTTTTTAGGTTGCTGGCACTGTCCTTGACAATGTGTGTGAAATTTGACGTCAAAATATTCATTAGTGTTTGAGTTACGCTTGACTTTGTAAGACGCTAAAACTTCCTGCGATCCTAAAACCGGACGACTAAAATCTAGCGACGCTAAAACTTCCTAGATTCCAGCGATCTTTGAAATGTCTGGATTAATTGAGCAAAGAACTTGCATTCAATTTTGTTTGCGGAAGCGTATAGAATATTACAGAAGGCATTCGATGAGCTTTCCTGTATCGGAAAGAAATGTTTAGAAGTGGTGCAAACAATTCAAAGAAGGCAGAGAACGCGTTGAAGACGAAGAGCCCTCTGGACTACCATCCACCTCAACCGACGAAGATCACGTCCAAAAAATTAAAGATTTTGTGCTTGCAAATCGTCGATTTACAATTAGAAACCTTGCTGGTGATGTTGGAATTTCAAAAGGATCGGTCCATTCCATTTTGGGCCTCAAACGCGTCAAATTTCGATTGGTACCGAAAACACTGAATGCGCCAGCTCAGACTGCATTGATTCTTCGTGACTTTTTCGACAAAAATGAAACCCATCGTGTAACTTCTGGCTATTCCCTAAACTCAAAATACCAGTCCGGGGACACCGTTGTGAATCGATTGAAGAGATTCAACGTGAATCGCCGCGCGCTTTGAAGGCCATCCCTGTCGATGACTTTTTAGCATGCATTGAGGATTAGAAAAAAAGTTGGTATACGTGCATTGTGTCCGGAGGTGATTACTTTGAAGGCTATGAAATAAAGTCAGAAGAATAAATAAAGAGTGTTTGAAAAAAAAATAATAATTGGTCTTACTTTTTGGACACAGTAGTATAAGAAATTTTCACTGGAGTAAAGGAGAAATGCCATTTAGTTGCAGAAAACATTTTAAAAATCCCTCAATTTTAGTCATTCTGATGTAATATTTTCAAACAAATGTATTTGCTAGTCGAAACTAGGTGACGCTAAACTGGATCCATTTAAATAAGTACTCTGTTGTTACACCGTAATTAGGTTAGCTACGAGATAGTTTTCTGTTTAGATAAATCATCTCATCAACTGAAAAACATTGTTCTGAATTTTCTGTTCCAAAAAAATAATAATAAACCTTACAGATTTGTAATTTTATTTTTCTTCTTCTTCTATTTCCATCTTCTTTTTCTGCCCTCAACTCATACAAAGTGATTAGTAAAAAGAAAGATTATTTCAGTATTTTCTAATTCATCATACACTAGCAAATAGGACACGACTTACATAATGGCAACAACATATTCTAATTTTTACATGATTGAAAAATGGCTATAAAACTTCCTATTTAAATTCTATGTTTGATAAAAGATGAGCCTTTTTATGAATAAAATTAAAAAACAGTATAATCGAATACTCTCCAACTACTACTATATCCCGTAATGTAGAAAATAAATATTGAAATAACACATACTTCATTGTTTTTTTGTTTTTTTTAATGTAATTAATAGCAAAACTAGCTGATATGATCCCATGATGCCCCGGTTCATAAAAAAAAAAGCTTAAGTTAAGTTAAAGCTTAATTATTTTAACTTGACAAGCCTTGTAAGTATTTGGCCCTAGAAAATTAACTTCTACGTATATCACCCTCTATCCTTTATCTCACACACTGTGGATCATTTCCTATCATATAAAAAATATTTTTCTGAATCCAAAATTTGTAATACTCATGGATATTTTTTCATCCTTTACACAAATAGGATGATTCTGCCTGGAAATAGTTCGGCGTAGTATAAAATTAAAGCAGTAATTTCCTGTCTAAAATTCCGCGGCCTGGTGGCCAATTGGCTACCACTTTTGCCTTTGGTACCAAATGCTTCAGGTTCGAATCATGCCGGTGGCATGGATGCTTGTTAAGAGTTCAGAATCCACATTAAATTGTAGGGGTTTGTCTAATTAACCCAAAGTGTGCACAAAATGACCGTAGAACGACAAATTTATCTAAGCTTCTCTACCAATAAATAAGCTTGACTTAGGATTACAAAACACGCACTTTAAAAGAGATAACCTTTAAACTTTAATTGGAGTCTATGAACAGGAAATTGAATTTTTGAAAAGCGTATATCGAAAAAGACTTGTAAGAAATTTTAAATCCTGAATTGTAAAATCCAAAATAAAAGTTCTATATAAGTGGAATCTCTTTGTGTCGTTTGATTCATTATTTGACTAGCCTAAACTAGACACTTAGACCTAAACTAGGCACTTAGACTAGACTAGAAACTTACTACCCAACTAGAGCAAATCTTTTTCTGCATAGAGAGCAGATATGGGAAAAGACAAAGGATAGAACACATGAATGAAAAGAATGGGGCCTGATGGTCGCTCTGGAGCTCGGTGCCACAGGTACCTGGTTCTAACCCCGGTGGTACCATGGATGTTTATAGTGGTTCGAAATCCACTTTAAGCCGTAGGTACCGGTCTCATAGGACCGTAGAGTGTCATAGATCCCAATCAAACTTCTCACCCACATCATTCCCAAACTGTAAAGGACCAACTCAGCTCTATTCACAGGGATGTGGTGTAGTAGTAGTAAATGAAAAGATCCATAAAGAGACAGGAAAAAAACAAAAAAAGACTGAGACGTATCGTACTGAAGTTCCCCCAAACAATAACAATTAAACCAAATGTGAATAAAAAGGTATTCGTTTTTTTTTTCTATCTATCATATATATGACGGATAGAAAAAAGCGTCAAGTTAATAAAAAGTGACGATGAAGAAACCAACAATTAGTGAACGTGTCTTTTCTTTATAGAGACTGTTGTAGTTGGAACGTGTTCCGTGTTAAGACCTATCAGCTAATGAAGCAAAGGACTGCGGACATTAAAGGACCCGTTGTTCGACTGTCCGTTGTGTTCATCGTAGCGGAAAAGCCTCTTGAGATGCTCGTTTACAGCGGATTTCCCAACTAATGATGGCCTCGGCAGCACGCCACGCATCGAACGAGCTTTTGGGGTCATCGAGATCCAAGACGAGATTTTCAGGGAGGCAGAAGCGCGTGTCCACTTAGGGAATCCTCTAGATGACGTGATATCCCGGCAGACGGTAGACCACAGGCAAGGAGTGAAGTAGGCGAGCGCACTTGTTTTAAGAAATCGGAGAGCATGTTGCAATTTAGGCTAGTCTTGCTTTTAAAAAAACCCGCTTCTCCATTAGGCGCAAGTCGCGTTTGGAATATTAACTCGAATACTTATTAGCTTTATTCTTTTGATATCTGTTTTTTCATTAGTGTAAAAATGAATATATATATAAAGAACACACCACATGAGCTCAAAAACCAAAGAACTAACAAGCAGGGAATTAGAAACACTGCCACTTTTTTGACAAAATCATCTTAGCATTTGCAATGCAAAAGCCCTAAAATGCTTCACATTCCTGGAAAAAAAAGGAAATTCGAAGTGCGCATGAGCTGCAGCAGCAAAACTGAAAATCATTTAATTAAAAAAAAAAAAAAAAAAAAAAAAAGGCCAAATAAAAAAAAACACGCAAAATTTGTACAAAATGTATAATGACATGGTCTGAAAACATTAGTAAATTAGTTGTCCAGTAACTGCATGAAATCTAAAATAAATTAATTAACTCACAAGAAATTAAATATAACATCCTGAGCATAATTTTATCAAGGAATATGTACCTTCAAGATATTAAAAATCGTGTTATTTCTGCTTGTTTGATGATTGGATCCAAGTCAGAAACACATCTACTGACGTATTAACTATATATATATATGATGTAACGTGAATATAGTTTGGTTTGGTTTGATTTGTCGCTTTACGGGTCATTTTGTATACACTTTGGGCTAAACAGACCAGGACCTACAGTTTAAAGAGGATTCCAACGTGAATATAGAATCATAGCAAGAGGAAACACATTTTAAGTGTGTCTTTTGTTACTATGATTTCAATCGCAATTGCAATTATTTGAAGTCTCATTTAAAGCATTTAATTGGTACAATCCATTTTAATTGATATTCATCGTCTAGAATTCATTATTTTCCTTATTTTAAAATTTTATCTAATAAGATATTATTTTATTTGTAAAGAATATTTGCTCATAAGAATCAGCAATCAGAAACATCTATCAGTTCACTTAAATAATTCATAAAACGGATTTGCATTCTTTACAGACGTTTTAAGAACTTTAAACTAGGTTTAGAGAAACAAATGGAATTTTGAATACCTCTCTTGCTGTGATGAATTTCTCAAAAATGTTCACTGGTAAATTAATGCATAAAGATATTAATAAAAAATAAAATAAAATAAAACAAGAGGCATTGATGTAGCTTAAAAGGAATTACTTTATGAAATTCTTTGGATATTTCAGAACATTAGCTTCAACATAGAATTAATATGAACTTGACGCATAACTATTAAAAAAGTAATGCCAATTAAAAAAAAAAAGGATATTGTTTGTGTGAAAAACTGTATACATAAAACTTTCATGAACGCATGCTACTATTGGCCGTTACATATACTTATCAATGCAATAGTAAACGAATTAATGAGAAAAAATGAGCAATTATGTCTCCATTGTCTGTCTCGGAAACAAGATGGAAACAGAGATATCATTGGTGGCTTTTTTCCTCATTGTTCTGACCTCCTGCTAGAATTGAACTGGGATCCATTTTGTAATTATCTTTGGGGGAATGTCCGTGTTAGTTACCCTCGTAAAGATCGCGTTGAACTAGTTTTCAAAGAGTTCAACAAGCACTTACTTCATTTTGGTTGATCCCACTAATTGGGTGCGGAAGTTGTTCCAAAAAGCATCTACAACTAATTTACATTTTTTTTTTTCTGCTGAGTATACGACGAATTGTAACAAAATGTCTTTGCCTCTTTTAAAATGATAAGCAAAGTCCTAATATATCAGGTTGTAATGGAAACTCTGTTCGTGTCTTTGAAGATTAATTAAAAGACATCATGACAGCAATTTAGCTTCTATTTATGATAACTGAATGGATCATGTATATATTTATAATGGATTCTGTATATGTTAAGAGTAAAGACAACAGCTTAGCCGTCATTCAAGGCTTGACCAATAGCTTCTGCATCCAAAGAAGATTCATTTGAGTGCATAAAAAGAAGCGTTTATCAGTAGTTGTTAGATGAGGATCTAACAATAATCTCGCAGCACTAATTACTAATAATTACTGTCAGCAGGTAAGTCTCTTAAAAGTATCTTTGAAAAAAAAATAAGACGACCTTAGCTACTGATTAGAAAAGGAGTGGTTCTGCAGCATAAAAATGTCATCTAGAAGAAATATCATCAGAAGAATTATACCATAAAAATACTATCAGAAGAATTTTCTAATTTTGCAACATTTTTGGCATCTTCAAACATATCGTTGCATGCGTAAGGATTTTATTTTTCAAGAGAAATGTACTCGTATTACAAATTCTTTGTTCCAACAGATTATTGTCTGTTTAGACACTAACAAAATAATTTTGCAGGATTTGAAAAAGAAGAGGTTTAAATGAAACTACATTCTTTTTATTATTAAATTCCTTCTATTAGCTCACACTCACCCTATATATATCTTGTTCAAATTTTCAATCGTTAATAAAATACTCTTTATTCATCCACTCAAGTTCAAATGCATTTTTTTTTTAATTTGTAGTGGATGACACTGGATGTTAATACAGTTTTTTTTTCAAATATTAATTCAATAATTAAATTCAATGAATTTATTTTAGTTTTGTATGGGAGAAATATTCATATATTCACGCTGCTCTTTCTTCTCTTTTGCTCATCATTAATTAATTAATAATTAGTTAATAATCTCTTTTTTCTCATAACTAATTATTAATTAATTAATGATTATTAATTATTTTATTATCAAATATTTTTATTATTCATTTAATATATATTGTTCAATTTTTAAAATAATGTAACTACAAATTGGCAATAATATAAAAAATCGTCTGATCTTAATTTAGCTTATTTTTCTGGATATTATTATTCTTAATTTTTTACGTTTGAAATTTGAAACGATCGTGTTTGAGTATTCTTGTTAATGTATTCTATATTTTTTAATTTTAAATGGTCATCAAAAAGTTTTTAATTAAATTTGAAATGTAGCCTATAAAGTTTTCATTGAAAAGAATGGCAGCTATGTTGATGATAAAACAACTATTTTTTCAGCTAAAATTTTTATTTTATTTTAATCGGAGAACTTTGCTACTACCTTTTACAAAGCGCATAAAAGTATATTAAAAAGCATATACACTTTTCCTTTTGTTTGTAAGAGTTATTTTATTATTATTATTATGTTCTATTTAGAATTCTCTTCGTATAAAGGATAAAAAATAATATGCATTAAGGTTTACATATTCTTTTAACTTTTAAAAAAACAAAATAACTCTGCTTTGTAGTCCACGCGAGTTAGCTGCATGTTGGCCATGAACTTGCTAAATATGTTGAATATTTATTCACAGTAGCCAAAACAAATTCTGGCTATCAACCGCGATGATGGTGGGAAAAAAATGCACAAGCAATATTACAAACGCAGGGTGAAAACAATGTTACAAGCATAGAAGAATTAGTAGATAAGGGGAAAATGGCTTTGTTTGAAATGCTTGATTAGCATATGAAAAAAGAACAAAAAGGAATGGAAAATTTTTTAATATAAATAGATGTAAAGGAATTGGTTAAAGTGTTTTTTTTATATTAATTTTTTTTTCATATTAAAATATGCTTATTTTTTTATATCCATGGATCAAAACACTGATACTTTAATCAGTAAAAAGGCAAATTTGAGATGCTAATGTACTACGAATTTTTAATAGATGTTATCGCAAAATACCTATTTTTTAAAATTCTTTTTGGTTTTTAATTATGATTGATGATAAATAACTTACAGAATTTTATGTTCATTTGTTAATTTTTATTGTTTTAATAAACGAATTAATTGATTAAAAAGTCAAAACAGATAAACAAATTAAGAATTTGCAAATATTCCTCGACAAAAACATTCCAACAAAATCCACTTTGTAAGTTAGGAATTACCAACGTTTTGATTCAACACTGCAACGGCTATTGAAAATGTTGAAAGGAAACCAGACTGGGGTTATTTTTAGATCATAAAAGTAATAAACAAATTCTAGACGTCATTTTCTTTTTTATACATCGTGGAAGATGGGAATAATAATAAAAAAAAAAATCGCTTGATCAACTTCGCTTCTTATCAAATAATTCACAATCCTGTAAGTTGGAACAAAATCATCTTCGTCTTAAGAAAATCCATTCGTGGCAATTTCATCCACCGTGCTTTCTCACACTAAAATTATTCTCATCGGACAAATCAAGTTGATTCTTCCATCTCGAACTCGAAGCCGCCGAATATCCGAATGAGGGCACTGGACAAGCAAACGATTTGAGTAGAATTCGAATGAGACGAACAACGCCTCAGGGTGACATCTCAACCCTACTTTCCAAGCTAGCTCGTTGTTCTGGTAACCAGATCATCGTTTTACACAAAAAAAATTATCCATTCATTGCATCTTTAATCAGATTTAATTACTTCTAGTATGTTGATAGAAGGTCAAATTCCGGTTGAAGAAATAGAATTCAAATCATTCATACTGTTCTAATATCTTCATAAGCAAATTGTAATTGCAGTTCTTGTAGAGGGTCTATGTTTCAAAATTTAGCACTTTAGTTATAAAAAGTTTGTTGATAATATTACTTCATTATTTGGAAAAAAAATATCAGCTGTTTTTACTAATCTCGCGTAACTCATATCATTAAAATTGTTTAATATCGAATACGCTTTACATTAGAAAAAGAAAAACATAATTATTATTTTTTTTTCCTAATTACTTTTCTGTTGATCATCATCATTTGAGTAAATTAAATACTTGAATTGATTAAAAAGTTGTTGGTGCTAAATCGACCACATTATGGATAATTAGCAAGTAGATCTAAGAAGAAAGCTTATAATACTTAGTTTCATTCGAAGTTTTCGGGAAGTATCATGCGCTGAGAGGATTCATTTTGATATTCATTCTTTTCATTCCTATATTTACATATATATTTGTGATATCAATTATTAGATAGCTTCAGAAATGTTTTACAGAAAAAGCAAACAGTTTTCAAAACTATACCTGCTCCCAAATATTCTGTTTACATTTTTTTCAATTCTTGTAAGTCCACAAGTAAGTTCTCATTTTACGTCTTTTATTTATTTGAATAATTCAATTATCAAATTCTAAAACTAAATTCTTTATTCAAACTAAAACGATCTATTGTTATTAAACAGTAAAAAGTATTTCGTTAACTACGTATCTGGTAAAAACAAACATTTAATGTTTATAAAAATATTAATGATCTTTGTTTTCAAATTGCTAGTGCAGAAGATGTGTTTAATGATTAAAATTTGAGAACATTTAGCATGGAAAAGATATAGGTCATATTTTGTTTTTAAAAAGAACTGCTTTATTTATTTGATCAGAAAATCATTCTATAGTTTTCTTTTCTTTCCTTTTATTGTATATAGTTTTTATAAATAATTAACGATAAGTAATTATTAAATTAAACAAACAATACTTAAAATTAAATTAAACAAACAATTGCGAATTCGAATAAGCAATATTATATAATTTATATTAATTTTTGTAAAGACAAAAATTCTTTGAGAAATTTTTAACATGGGACACATTTTAGGTAAAACTAATTCTCTAAAACATTCATCGATGACTGGTGAATCGATAATTATTGTTTATTGTTTAGATTTGATGATTTTTATTTTTTCACAGGTGATTTTTTGTTTGGTTTTTTTCTTATTTCGTTCAGATTTTTTTTGCCTTAATTCAGATTTAATATTTTATGTGGTTTTTTGGTTTTTTTTACTTTTGATTATTTATATATAATGAGCATTAAAATGAATATTTGAGTGTATATGTATCGAGAAAATGCGATTAACCTTTTGAATAAAAATATTAATTTGATGATTGTAGCGAGATTGTCTAATTCGGGCATTTGTTAAAAAAATATCTCACACTTTTCTGGAATCTGATTTTGAAGTCTTTGTTTGTCTCAACGAAGCAAGACAACTTCAAATATAGTACACTGGTTACTGATAGCGTCTGGGTCAAATAATTATCCTTTCTAGTTTCTAAAAAAAATATTGTGTAATATATAGAAACCGTTCGATAGGAAAAACTGAAACACTGCCAATCTGAAGACATAATATTTCATTACCCGTCTTTGATAAATATCATAATACATTTTTTTTTATTTTGGTAAGGAAAATATAAATAAAAATATAAAGTTAGTAATCAAATAAAAAGCCCGTGTATCATCGATGATAGAACGAAAAAATATTTAGAAAATAAGTCATACATTTATAAAAAAAAACATTCTAATTCCAACCATGGACAATTACCATTAAATATAAAATGTAAGGAATCAAACGAACACAATATTTTTATAAAAGTTTAAAAAATAACGTATTAATGCATTTTTTCTTAAAATCATTTAAAAAATAACTCTTAGCATTGTTTAGTGAAATATTGACTATTATCATTGATGGTAAAAAAATAATGACATGCAGACTGAGTTAAAAAGAAATATCGTAGAATTGTCAGAAATTGATACAATTCTAACGAAAAATTACAAAATGTTATCATCACTTGAATTGATAAAGTTGGAAATGTATCACCATTCTTTTCCCATACATGCTATTACAGGCTGTACGTAGAGTATCGTCTTAGAAAACAATATTTTTTTTCGCATTAATCCAAAATCAATTAGCAATTGAAATAAAAAATTATCATTAAGATTTTCATTTATTAAAACATAATTATTTACATGCTTATAATATTCTTATATAGGACAGTATTAACAACTTATGTTTGTTAGAAACTTTAAAAGAACGTTAGTTATTGTTTCTAGTTTTTATCAGAAGTATTAAAGTTGCATCAGTTCATCCAGAGAGGACAAAGTTATACCGGCCAACACAGCTCGCCAATTTATTTTTCATTAATATATACATTCATACAACAAACTTATCTCTTCAAAAATTATGAAATTTGGGACAACACATAAATTTAGGAAGATCTCTAAAATATGGACTTACTCTATTTATGTAGTTCTCGTTATTTATGTAGTTACGTATATCGTTTGCATCAACAATAATGATCATAATTTTAGTTATCAAAATGGTAATTTATTTGAATTTATAGAGCTTCAAAAATTGTATTTTAATGTTTTTTTTATTTTAAATTTTTCGTTATCTGTTACTTCAAGATATTTTGGAACAGATTTGTTCTAGATTTTTGTGTGCGCGAGAGAAAATAAATATTTATTTTCATGAACATTGAATTAGCAGCATTGAGTTGTAATATTTTTATAGGTTTGTTTTGATGCAATTAAGGTTTCCCATAGGATTTATTTTAAATTTAGAACAAAATATCGTTTATAAAATTCCAGTGTTAATGCTATTAAAAATTAATTCCTCATTAGTTGATTTTGATTTATATATAGACATTGCATTCCATTCCATTCATTAGTTTATATTTATATATACACCACTACTTCCCGATTGGCAGTTAACATTATCACACAATTCACTTCAAAAGACCTACCCCATACTCATCAACTGTAACTGCAACTGGAAGTTTTCCATTAAAATTTAGAAATCTATAAGCAGTTATACTATCAATACGTGTGCTAAAGACATTTATTATAAATTATATTTAATAATGAAAGAATATTTTTTTAAATACATAATGCTCTATATCATTCTGAAATAAAAATATAAGTATTTTAAGATTAAATATATAAATGAAAATATGTATAAACAAGTAATATAAAAAAAAATTAAGTCAATTCCTACTTAGGTCAACAAAGAAAATTTTTATTTTAGCTGCTTTTTATTAAATAAAAAAAAATTATGCTTCGACGAGATTTGATCCGAAGGTATGAAGATTCTACGCCGACGCTCTTGCAAGATAGATTTCTTTTTTCACTATATTGCAGAAAATCCTTTATTTTTTCTCCCATATAAAACTAAAATTGATTAAGAAGATTTAATTAATGAATTGATATTTGAAAAAACTGTGTTAACATCCAGTGTCATCCACTGCAAGTTCAAAAAAATGTATTTGAACTGGAGTGGATGAATAAAAAGTATTTTATTAAGGAATGAAAATTTGAACAAGATATATAAATATATATAGGGAAAGGGTGAACTAATAGTAGGAATTGAAAAAAAAAATTATGCGTATAATATTAAGCTTTCCCATTAAACTCTATCGTCCTTTAAATAAAGTTCTTTCGGATGAATGGTTCTATTTAACAAAAAAGGAAAAATGTAACAGCGACATTCTATTTAATTGTGCACATTATTGAACGTTATTTTCTTAATTATTAAAAAAATACATAATTTTTTTTCCTGGAACTATTTATTTCAAAATCGATAGAAATTTCTTACCTGCAAATTGATTTAAAATTGCTGATTGATAATTGCTTAATTGATTTAAAGTTAGAAAAGTCAAAGACAAAAATTTATTATTATTATTATTTTTTTTTTTTTAATTTTTGTTGCAGCAACAGTTTTTTTTCCCGCAGTTAATCAAAATTCTTGATATTTTTCGTAATAAAGATCCGTAGAGGTTGGCAGCACAGTTAAGGCCAAATCCATTTCTTAACTTTTATTAAATCTTGCCCAAATCATAACTAATCCACTTGTTTGAACTGTAACCTGTTCTGAACGAATCATGGCAGTATTATCTTAAACACTCATTCCTTTTTTTGATTCAATCGCCTTCCATATGTAAATATACCAAGGGTGGGGGAAGGGGGTGGGTTGATCTGCTGAAACATTTTTGACTCTTACAACAATTATTTTGTTCCATGATTTTTACCAAAAGCTTTAGAAAAACGAAAGACATAAATTCAATGATTTTTAATGAATTATAAAAACATTAAATCTATATCTATAAAAACAGTTTTTGCATTAACAAAGTACTTTTTTACAATTTTAAAGGCGTAGTATTTGCACTTACTAAAAAGATCTCTTTAGGATCTCTTGTACATTAAATTTGCTATATATATAATAGTATTAAATTAACAACAGATATCAACTTATTATAGAATAGTTGAAGTCAAAAAGAAGATTGTAATCTTAATCATAAAGACACTACATCTATCTAAGATGCTAAATCTTATTTTTTCTTAACAATAGAATAGCTTCGATAAGTTTTTTCATTGTTGATCTAAGATAGCTTTTCATAAACACTTACATTGTTTGTTACTAAAGTAGTTAGTTACTAGTACTTAGTTACTAATTGTATTATTAAAGGATACAATTGAGTTGCCTCTTTATTATTTAATTTTAACATCCCAGAATTTTGGAAGAATAAAAAAAAATTTGTAAAAGATTTGGAAGTTGAATTTTTAAACCGACTCCCGACTCCTTGCTCCTGATTCCGATTACCCACCTCATGGTAAATGTACGTTTTAGCAGCAAGTCATTTTTCTAAGCACCTTTCAACACTTTGAATTTCGCTTTTCAAATCGAGGTAAGCCTTGTGAATGCCATGTATTTTGAAATTTTTTAATAAACCACCAGATGCTGCAAGAAGATTCAGTTGTAGATTGGATTGTCAAAGAAATCCTGTGGTGCTATTCGAATAGCGGAACGTTTGCTGAGCCTTCAAAATCTCTTGTTTTCTGCTTCATTTGCTTATATTATCCATCACAATGCTTATAAAATCTTTTTACTGTGACTGCAAAGTGCTATGGCTTTCACTCAAAAACTCCACAATGTTCTCTTTCTCCTGTCCTTCACCAAATATTATGTTTTTCAATTTCGATCTGAGATGTTAATTTTCATTTTGTTCCCTTTTATAGAAAGATTCGACTCCGGCGTTCAAAAAGCACAATTGTGAATTTATTCGTCTTCACGATTTGTTAAAAATTTTGAACACAAACTTTTTTTATACTTTTACAATATAGAGATGTTAATTTCTATACTATTACAGACTAATTCGTGGGGCGGATGGGAAATGCTCATCTAGTGACCAGGAAGATTTGTTCAAACCCCCTGGCGGATCCCTAGTAATCAGAAATAAGAAAAATCTCTGACGATATTGATAGCATATGTAGATGTCTCACATCCCCTATCAGGGTGCATATCAGCTCATATGCAAATTTTATGGGCTTTATCCCATATACATATGTGGCATATGGGATAGCCCCGCATATACATATGCGGGACTGTTACCCCTAAATGCCCTTCCTCACCCTCTGATGTGTTCTACGTTGCATATAATAAATAGTACACGATGTCCACCGATGGTCACCAGCAACAAAAAGAAATGCTTTTCCCATGATTTTACAATACAGAAATTTTAATTACAAAATTCTAATTTTGACAAATTGCAACTTTAAAATGTAACTTTTTCAGATGTAGGTTTTTTTATAATTTCCAAACTATATGCCGACTTTAAAAAGTTAGTTTGATTGATAAATTATGTATGTATATATATATATATATATATATATATATATATATATATATATATATATATATATATTATGTTCCATCATTGTATAATTTATATCGCTCCATTTCTGATTCCAAAGAGCGTAATGTCAAATTAATATAAACAGGTATGTTCTCGGTGGAATAATCTGCACGATGTTTTAAAAAAATCCATTTTTCCTGTATTTAATATTACATTCTCCTATTACTAGACCACTCAATAATGAACCCAAAATGTTAACTGCTATGTTTAAGAACTTTTATCATTTTTAACATATTTTATCACTTTCAACAAAAATCGGGATTCCCTGAGCTTGTTCTCAACAGTTGGATAAGAATAATAATTTAAAAGAATAAGATTTAAAGAATGTTAATACAAATTATATAAGAATAATAATACAGTTTTTAAATCTAAACTAAAAATATGAGTATTTCGGGTTACCTTGTGTTATTCTAAGGTAGATACGAGTTCATTTGTGATATTTGGCAACAGTCATTCTATCCCAATTCCCTGTTGTTTTACAGATATTTGATTCGATGTCCTTTATTAAACAAAAGATAATCAAAGAATAGTTAGTGCATTTACTTTACATAATTTTTTTCCTACAAAATGAATAAAAATGAAGATGTTTTGAATGATAATAACCGTTATATATCAAAGAGATCTCGAAAACTGTGTAAATGAAACAAACAATTCTGATTCTAATGTGCAATTCGATTGTCTAAATTTATCTGAAGTATGAATTTCTATAATAGAAAGTAAATAAAATAAAAGTGAATATTAATATTATAGAATATTTAACAGAAACGTATTAGAATATTGTTTCTAATTCTAGCGATGTATATTTTAGGTTTTTGTATAAAAGATTGTTCTGAAACAAAATTGTATTTGTTCTTATTCAATTTTACAATTCGAATGGCTAAATTTATCTCAAGTATGAATTCTTATAATCTTCTGTAATATAAAATTAATAAAACAAAATTAATATTACAGAATATGGAACAGAAGCATATTAGAATAAAAATAAAAAAAATTTCTATAAAAGAATAAAAAAAAAATTCTATAAAAAAAATGCTCTGAAGCAAAATTGTATTTTTACTTATTTAATATGCAATTTGAATGGCCAAATTTATCTGACGTTTGAATTTTTATGAATTTTGATTATAAAAAATAAATAAAACAAAATTTAATATTAATATAATGGAATATTGAATAGAAACATGTTAGAATATTGAATAAAAACATATTATAATATTGATTCTAATTTTATCAATGTGTATTTTCGGTTCTGCTATAAAAAATTGTTCTGAAACAAAATTATAGAATGTTTGTATTTGAAAGAATATAGAATATTTGTTTGTATTCAATAAGCAATTCGAATGGCCAAATTTATCTGAAGTATGAATTCTTACGAATTTCTAGAATAGAAAATAAATAAAGCAAAATTGAATATTAATAAAATAGACTATTGAACAGAAACATATTCGTTCTAATTCTTTTAATGAATATTTTGATTGTTCTATAAGAATTTATTCTGAAACAAAACTACACTTAAAAAAATCGTTTGAGGAGATAAGTGAAAAAAAAAATGACACAAACTCACCATAATCCTCTCTCCTCATGGAATGGCTGATCATGAACAAAAAAAACTAAAATCCTACTGAACCGACAGCATTGTATGCAGATGCTTGAAATAAAAACAATTCCCACAAGCTGTTACTTCACATGTTTTCCACTCGGAAGAAAAATCCGTTTTGTGTTTATCCTCTGGTGACCAGGTAACTTCTGGATTCAAACCGGCTTTTTTGGGGAAGAGCACGTGACCAAGCTCGGAACCCGGGTTCGGCACGTCCGTTCTTTCTGAGAGTTGGTCACAAGAGTGATGTTCCAAAGGAAGATTTCGGCTTCGGCTTAAGGCCGTGGCTCACTTTTTTTCGAGGTCAGGGTTGATGTGTTTGTTTCTGTTCTTTTTTTTTTTTTTTTTATCAGTACCGAAATGTAGTTTAAGACTCGTCACTTTTGCTGTGATTGGAAGATTCCAGCAAAGCGGTGGCGGAATTTTGTTTAAGGATGATGGCTGATGTTTCTCTTTCATGTGATTTCAACCGTGATCACTTTTAAAAAGGATATGGCATTGCATTTTCAGAAAAAAAGGCATATTTAGATCATCTTTTGAAAATGCGCAGTGATGGATCATAAACATTGTGTGGATATTTTAAAATTAACTTACAATTACATTTTAATTACATGATGTCCTAAAATTTTTGAGCACATTACAAAATAGCATTAAAAAAAGACTCACAATGTACTTATAGAAGTTACCTGTAATTTATTGCATATTTTGATGATCGTGCTCTCGTATGCGGATTATACTTTAAAAAAATACTACTCACAATTTAAAAAAATATATACGTTATAAGTTAAAAATGCGTTACTCACAATTTTGGATGCGAGATTATAGGTCGATGTGTATGATCTGTGGATATTTTTCCCCTGACCACTACCGAAATATGCTGTTGGCTATAAAAATTGGCAGAACTTTGTGTGAAAGAAAAAATATACAGAACTTGACTGTTAAAACTTAAAGTCAAAGAAGGAAACATAGTTGTTGTAGACGATAGTAGAGAGCCAGACTGTTGCAAAATTAGATAAAATGCAGCGTGTGTATATGCCATAAAAGTGTGTATTTCTGGATGAAAAGCACCTGGAATAAAGTTATAATTATAGCGCTTTACCCAAAGCAAATAATGAATGAAGTTCTATACTGGTCAAGATTTTTATCTCATCAGTTTAAAGACTCTTCACTTTTGCTGTGATTGAAAGATCCCAGCAAAGAGGTGGCGGAATTTTGTTTCAGGAGGATGGCTGATGTTTCTCTTTCATGTGATTTCATCTGTGATCATTTTAAAAAAAGATCTGGCGTTGCAGTTTCAGAAAGAAAGGCATATTTAGATCATCCTTTGAAAATGTGTGGCGGTGATAGATCATCAACACTATTTGGATATTTTAAAATTAACTTATTATCACATTTTATTTACATGATGTCCTAAAATTATTCAGCACGTTACAAAATAGAGTTAAAAAAGTCTCACAATGCATTTAAAGAAATCGCCGTAGTTTATTGCAGATTTTGGTGCCCTTGCTCTCATATGCTGGTGGCCTGTTGACCAAATAACTAGAGCTCTGGACTTTGTACCGCAGGCTTCAGGTTCGACTCCTGGTGGTGGCATGGATGTTTGTGAGTAACTCGGAATCCATGTTAAACTGTAGGTCCCGGTCTAATTAGCCCAACGTGTGCATAAAATGACCATAGAGCGACAAACCATAACCTCATATGCGGATTATACACTAAAAAACCCTCACAATTTTTGAAGTGCAGATTATAGATCGATGTGTATGATCTATGCACATTTTTTTTTTAACCTGACAATTTCGTAAAAATAAATTCTGTAAAACTACTACCGAAATATGTTGTTTGTCTATAAAAATTAGCAGAATTTTGTGTGAAAGAAAAAATATACACAACTGTCGATATTCAAAAACGAAGAAGCGGCCTGATAACCAATTGACTAACGCTCTGGCCACCACAGACTTCAGGTTCGAATCCTGGCGGTGGCATAGGTGTTTGTTAGTAATTCGTAATCCACTTTGAATTGTAGGCCCCAGTCTAATTAATCTGAAATGTGCACAAAATGACAGTAGAACGGCAAACCAAACCGAATACAAAGAAAGAAACATAACTGTTGTAGATGATAGTAGAGAACCAGACACTTGTAAAATTAGAAAAAATGCAGCGAAAATCCCATAAAGGTGTGTGTTTCTGGATGAAAAGCACTTGGAATAAATTTATTGTTATAGTTATAGAGCTTTCTTTATCCAAGGCCAAATAATTAATGAAATTCGATACTGATGAAGATTTTTATCTCTCTAACTTAAATCGACGGGGGGAAATTCGTCTCTTTTGTTGCTCTTAATTACAGATTGCATTGTTGTTCATTTCAGATTGCATTGTTGTTCTTAATTACAGATCTTCGTTCCGCTTTTCACTAAAGTACATTTATATCATTTCTTTATTTTGTAATTATGATATCAACATATTTTTCAAAACTGAACAATGTTTTGTCAGTTTTAGGCTATAGATATAAAAAGAAGATCTTGATTGGCAGATCGTTAAAGAACAGGCTAGAATTAACTACTATTATAAGCCTCTGCAGACTATATTATTTATTTGGAGGGGATGTGCTGTGTATTCTAGGCAGGAAGGAACAGTGATTCATATTGATATATTGTATTATATTCTTCTTGTCTATTGGGTCAATAGACCCAGGACAGGCCAAGGCCGTCAGCCTACTGGCAAATTTCGAGACAAGAGATGTTTTCTTTTACTGGGTAGAGTTGTTAGCCCTCCGTTCTATTATATCTTCAGTCATATTAGGCCAGAACCTATGGTTTAAAGTTAGGCCGAACCACTACAAACATCCATGGCACAACCGGAACTCATACCCGAAACTTGTGGCACCGAGTTCCAATCACTCAACCAACAGGTCCCAGTGATATTCTACTCGACTTTGTTCCATGTATAGATAAGTATCTGAGGTGTTGTGGAATTTTAAGAGCTTGTTCTCCACTCTGCAACTCCATTGAATCTTATAGGTAGGGTCCCCGAAATTCTATATCATTAAAGTTGAAATATTATTAATTAATACTTTTTCTAATTAAAAACATTTTAATTGAATTTTTAATTTTTAGAAACAACTTTTACATATGATATAATTGCAAAAAAAAAAAAATTATATATTCAGTAAGTCAGAAAAGATGCATGCGCTCCATATCCAGTTACGAATTCTAATAGTTTGTTCCAGTAATAATTCTCCAGTTACGAATTCTAATAGGTTGATGGAATGGAATAATAGTTAAATGAATGAAATTTAAATTTAAAACTAAATTTTCACATTTATTTCCTCATCTACCGGAAATAATGAGCATCACAAAAGCATAATGGCACTGTGAAAGTTAAAATTGTGTGGCCAATGAATCACAGTTCTTTTAGAATTTTTTAATATTTACTCCTATCTTGAAACTTTCATAGCTATTTTCGCACGGTTTAGTGTCAAATATTTCTATGGTTTACTAATCATTTTACGAAAAGGGAATTTTTACAGGGAAGGAGACCAACTCTTGCAAAAACGAATTGCAACACATTGCGACAGTCGTCAATGTTCATCTGAGCTGTTCATGTTTAACAAGGTGATAGCCACGTTATTTGCCTCTTAATTATTATTTAAAATAATTTATTAAAACTATCGTCTATACTTTTTAAATAGTTTTTGTAAAAACTATAATTTATTTGAGTGGCCTTTTCCAGCTAGAAACTGTGTTGATTATTGGTGTTTTCTTATTGATGGAGATTGGTTTGATTTGGTTTGTCGCTCTACAGTCATTTTGTGCAAACTTTAGGCTAATTAGACCGGGAACTACAATTCAACGTGGATTCCGAACCATTAATAAACTTCCATGCCACCGCCAGGATTCGAATCTGTTGCGTGTGGTACAAGAGCGCTACCCAGCTGGCCAATAAAGAAGTTTGATTGATGAAGAAGTTTTATTGCTGTTGAAATACGGTTGGAGAAGTTTTACGCCTGAAAGTTGTGGTGTATTATTTAATAACAATTCGAATTTCCAATTAACTGAGAATTGATCAGATCAAGAGAGTTCCAGTTTGCGTTTCATATTCCGTTGCAGTCACTACTTTGAGAAAGAACACGAAGAAGCAGATAAACTCCATACAGAATAAACGAAAGTATAGAAGAATTCTGTCATTTCCCAATCAGAAAACTCTCGAAATATTTCTACTTTCTGCAGCAATTTTTTTTTTTTTCATTCAGTCATCCTTAAATTAATTTCCCTTTTCTATTTTTTATGCACTTATCTCTATTTTTATAATCTTATTTCGTTTTTTTTCGGGTTTGATATCCAAATGAGCCATTTCTGTGTGGGTCTCTTTTTTTAATCAAAGGGATAGATAAATTAGATACTTTTTATTTTTTGAATGACTTATTTTAAGCATTTTTTTTTAAATAGGAGTCGTTTTTTTTCTCTCTCCTCATCCTAGAAATCAATGGATAGCAATGCTTTTTGGCCGATACAAAAATCGGTCAAATCTATGCCAGGAGACATTCAAAATCCTGTAAGTTTCGCTCAATGTTTAAAAAAAAATCTTTAAATCTCAACAAACAATGCATAAACTGTTTTTTTTCTAATGATATATTAAGAAATTTATAGCTGATTTTTCAATCTATCGATAAGTGATATAGATCCATTCAGTCATCCTTAAATTAATTTGATGATGTCATCCATAAATTAATTTGATGAGTGATTCCTTCTATCATCCATAAATTAATTTGATGAGTGATTCATTCAATCATCCATAAATTAATTTCTCTTTTCTATTTCTAATGCATTTATCTCTGATTTTATATTTTTATTTCATTTTTTTTTTCAAGTTTGATATCCCAATCAACCATTTTTGTGTGGGTTACTTTTGTTTTAATCAAAGGCATAGATAAATTAGATACTTTTTATGTTTTGAATGACTTATTTTAAGCATTTTTTTCTATAGGAATCCTTTTTTTTTTCTCTCTCTCTCTTCTAACCCTAGGAAACCCGCGATAGATAGGAATGATAGAACTGCTTTTGAGCGATACAAAAATCTGACAATTCTATGCCAAAAAGGCAATCAAAATCCTGTAAGTTTCTCTTAATGTTTAAAAAAAAATCTTTAAATCCCAACAAACAATGCATAAACTGTTTTTTTCTATGATATATTAAGAAATCCATTGCTGATATTTCAATCTATCGATAAGTGCTATAGATATTTTTTTTCTCTCTCAGTCTGCTTATCCGTTTAACCTACTTCTGATGTTCACTTTTCTAATCGAATTAGCAGATACGTTTTATTTCTCGAAAGGACCATTTTCTCTTGGACTTATCGAGTCCTTTTCTTGTGCCGATAGTAAACAATCCAGATTTGAATGTTTAATCCACATTTCGAGAGCAGGTGAGCGTGAAATGATTCCGTGCGCGCATTCGGGCAAAGCCGCGCACGAAAGTGAATCGGAAAGTAATTCGGTTTGAATGTCTCACTAGCACAGAAGAACGGAAAGTGATTTCCTGTTGCTGTTGACAGAGTGGAACATTTACGAGAACACGGAAAATATTCTGGACCAAAAGGAATATCGAATATTCAAATATTAGAAGAACATATCACTCAATGCTGTAATAAGCTTCTCTGCAATCTAGGAAGCAATCCTTTTCCAAATTAGAAGCATGTCCACCATACCTAATGGAATTTTATCTGTATGTATATTCCCTATACCCAATGTGGTACATCTATTAGTCATGAATGTTCGGACATAGACTTATAGTTTTTCTGATAGCGCCCCTAAAGATCTTCAGGGATGTACACACATTTTGGCATCCAATGTGTGGCGAATATAATATTTTGATTTTGCAATAAAAAGTGTTTTTTGGTCTAAGTGGAGAGTCTTAGAGAAGAAATGATCGTCGTACAAACAATGCCCCTGTGAGATGCACCCATATCTATCTATCAAAATATAAATTATTTCCTTAAAAAATGGACGTAAAATTTATGTGATATAAATATAAACGAAATGCAAAAACACATCCTGACTGCAATCGAAATATTATATTGTCCCACCACGTTGGGGTTAATATATGGTTTCATATCACATTAGGGACATTTCCTTATGTCCTATAATCTTTCCTTTTCTAACACTGCTAGAGTGTGCCATAGGCATTGTTACAATATTAAATTTATGACAAATCATCACGCAGGCCCTGGAGTTGCATGACTTCAGTTAATAGCACTGTGTATCATACTTTGATAAGCTTGGCGTTACTGTGGGGACACTAGCAATGGCAAGTGTTTACCAATCAGGTGCTATGCAATGTTGTGGACAGACATGAGGACCTTTACAGATCTTGCCATCAGCTTGCAGATGTTCGACAGTGATATAATAAGCTGTGTGTTTGCTTGTTCGACAATGGGCATCGTTCTTGGTCGTCATGGCTTAGTGTCGTATGTTTAAACTCATTTACATCCATTGGCCTCTTCACCTCCTTACAGAATTATCAGCAGATGTGGCAGGCAACTCGCCGAACTGAACAACCTCAATTATCCTAATAATTTTTTCTCTTCAGAAACTGCGACGTATGTTAATATTTGGTTCGAAGGTGGTGAAAATAAATTACGTACATAATATCTCCATAGAATTCTGAGCAAATAAACTGCACACAGAATATATCGACAGATAAACTGAATACTGAATATATCAGCAACAAAAGCCGAGCAGGAAAGTGAATCGGAAAGTAATTCGGTTTAAATGTCTCGCTAGCGCAGAAGAACGGAAAGTGATTTCTTGTTGTTGACCGAGTGGAACATTTACGAGAACGCGGAAAATATTCTGGACCAAAAGGAATAATTAATATCCAGATAATAGAAAAATATTTTATTCAATACTGTAACAAACTTCTCTGCCATATAAGACGCAATCCTCTCCCAAACTGATGGAAAAGTCATGTCCACCATAAATAATGGAATTCCATCTGTCATATTCCCTGGACCCAATGTGGTACATCCATTAGTCATGAATGTTCGAGCATAGACTGATTATTATGTTGATAGCGTCCCTAAAGATTTTCAGAGATGTACACACATTTTGGCGTCCAAAGTGTGAAGAATATAATATTTTGATTTTGCAATAAAGAGTGTTTTTTTGTCTTCAAGATGGAGAGTCCTCGATAGTCGGACATATTGCCTCGATAGTGTTGCTATGAGATACACCCATGTCTTTCAATCAAAATGCAAATTCTTTCTTTAAAACACGTAAGTAAAATATATCTGATATCAATGTAAACAAAATGCAAGTGAAACAACCTCTTGACTGCAATCGAAATATTATATTGACACTCCATGTTGGGCGTCAATATATGGGTTCATCTCACACTAGCTCTAGGGACACTATTTTTCTTTCTATTATAATTTTTCCTTTCCTAAGACTCGTTGTCGTAACAGGATGAAGCACCCCATTGGGCACAGAATACATGGCGTCTCCGTTCATTTTGGGGGAAAGGTATGCCATAGCCATTATTACAATATTAGTTTATGACAAATCGTCATGCAGGCCCTAGAGTTGCATGACTTCAGTTAATAGCACTGTAGATAAACTTTGATAAGCTTGGCATTATGCAATGGTAAATTTTTGTCAATCAGGAGCTACGCAATGATGTGGACAGATACATAGACCCTTACAAATTGTGCCTTCAACTTGCAGATGTTGGACAGGCATGTAGTAAGCTGTGTGTTTGCTTGTTGTGAATGTAAATCGTTCGTGGGCATCAGGGACTTAACGTCGTGTGTTTAAAATCATTCTCGCCCGCTGATCATTTCACCTCCTTACAGAATTACTAGAAGGGCAGATGTGGTAGGCAACTCGCCGAACTGACCATCCATCCTTAATCATTCCAATAATTCTTCCCTTCAAAAACTGTGACAGCTGTTGATATCTGCTTCAAAGGTGGTGAAAATAAATAACATAAATAATATCTCTATAGAAAATAAACTGCAGATAGAATATCTCAATAGATAAACTGCGTACTGAATATCACAGGGCAAATATTTTTGAAATAGGATGGACGCACATTAACTCTCCGTACTATGGTTATCAGCAATTCTAATCATTTGCACATGTCCTTCACACAAACCTCCATGACAAGTTTCTTGGCAGTCTAACAAATCCTTTGTACGCTGACTTTTATGTTAAGAAGCGTATAGAGGGAAAAATTGTAATAAAAAATTTTTGCATAGTGTATCGAACCTCTGGTATAGTGATATTTCTCGGATTGACTCTCTCTTCCTCCCGTTCCAAAGTGTGAAGTCCATAAGTTGAAGGAATACGGATTACAGATATCTTCTAAAACAAAGGTTGACCAATTTCTCGCAAAACACTATCGCGTGCGTGCAGTTCAAAACCTAGAAATGCCATAGAAAGAACTTCGAACGGTGAAAACTTGTTAAGAAAAGGACAATGCAATTTATTTTCTTGGAGTTTGGCTAAGTCAGTTTAATTTCTCATTTCACGCTCTACTTTTTAGTAAACGAATCAGTTTTATAAACACTTTACTTTTAGTTTGTAAAACTGTCTTTTCTTTGACAGGATTCGCATTATTCCTGTCTTCGAACAATATGATTGCGAACTCATTTCTGATACCTAAAGAACAGAGCTTAATTTAGCTCCTTAATAATAAATGGGACTTTAAATACAATAGAATAGTAATAGTAAAATTTTTAATAGTGTAATTTAATAATAGTGGATTTTTTTACAAAACATTAAACTTCACACAAGGGGAAATTTTTAAAATAAAAAGTTTGAAAAAGCAAAAAAGTAACAACATTTTTTTTTTTAAGTAAGTTTATTTTAATCATTTAAAATGAATTTTTTTCCGAAAAAAGACTTTTTATATACTTAATTAATTAACCGCGAAGCGAGATTTCTCAAATGCGGTTAAAAAAAAGGGTAGGGTATATTGTATTTATTTATAAACCCATTTAATCAAATAAAGATTAAATTAAAATTATTTTGTCTGATAACTATAAAACTTTTGATAATCATAAGCTTTGAATGTCAGGAATTTCAAAATAAGTAATAATATTTTTTTTATTGATAGAAGATCCCAATCGTAATCAATTATCCTTAAATCTTTCTTTACACAATAATTTTGCACGCTGAGTGTTTTTTTATTATTATTATTATTTTAATTTGGTACTTTAAAGCTACAAGTCAAAAACAAATATGTAATAATAACCGAAAGAGAAATTTCTGATTGTAAGTCGGTTTTAAAAGGAGAAAAATGGAAATCCATTCTATTTAGAATCTTGGTCGGTTAAATGTGAAGTTATTTTTTCAATAATAAATTAGACATTTGTCAATTATTGATATTTACCTTTTTCATTAAACATATTGTTTAACTGCATGTAATAAAACTGTTAAAATATTGTAATTGAAATGTTTAATTTAACATAGTTTGCTGTTCAGGTATTCCAGAAATAAAATTAATTGAATTAATTAATTTCTTATAGCATTACTAATAAAAATTTAAGGATTTCGTTATATTTTTCGTCAATCAAATACATTTTGAAATAAATTTCATTTATCATAAAATACAATTCATATAAAAATAAATTTCAGATATGCTTTTTTATTTAGTTAGTTAGTTATTTTATTTCAAAATCTTGAGCTAAAAACAATTGGGATTCGTCTACAAATTTGTAACATTGCCCAAGATACTAACAAGCCAAATCTGGGTCGGCAAAAACATGGAATGTTTGAAAATTTGAAACACGTAATTCTCCCGGTAACGATTTTCTTGCTTGGCGACGTCCAATTATCTCGTTTGATTCTTGTTTTCTTTTTCCCCCCAAGACCTGCTATTATTTCCCTTTTTTCTAACGATGTTTATTGAAATTTTTTATGTGCCTTTCTTTCTTAATACACCGTCAAATCAGTTTTAAGTCATGAGTTGACGGAATTTTTAAAAGAATCTTAAAAGTAATGTTTCTCTGCTTCTGAACTGATTTCGAGGCGGGCGATTTGTGTAAGACCATCAACTCACTTCGACTTGTTGAGTCTACGGGCAAATTATCAATTATCAGTTATCTTATTCAAATCATCCTTATCTTATATTATCGTAACAAAAGAAAAGTTTTTTTATTTTTTTATTTCCAATTGCATATTATGAACAGTTACAGCAAAAAAAGAACAACGGAAAAAAAAAAAAAAAACATACAACAACAACAAAATAATACAACAAAACATGCTGAAACAGAGTTCGTTATTCCAACACTAATGCCAAGTTGCAGATCTTTTAGCCACTCAAAAGTGTTACCAGGTGCACCACGGGGAGGTAGATCTTCTGCGCACCCACGAAAGAAAAGTAAATAAGAATATTTGATATTATATTTGATCTATTTTTTGCATAATTAATTCTAAGTTTTCATGAGTGGTTTCATTATTTTTCAATCTTTTGAAATTCCTGATTGAAAAAATTGGTTCACACATTATACCGATCTATTATCTAACAATAATTTTATTTTTAAATGACACGGTTTTAGTTCAGTAAGTTTCCTTAATTAAATTCATTTCGCAAGTTCACGACTTTTTCAATTTAATATGCCGTTTTCACATCTGATAAAGCCTGAAATCACTAAACTGCCAACGGCATCAATTTAATATGCCGTTTTCATAAAGCATTATACTCCCAACTGAAATCACTACAACTGCCAACGGCATCAATTTAATATGCCGTTTTCATATCTAATGTTGCATTAGACACCAACAAAAATCACTGCAGCTGACAAAGACATCAATTTAATATGCCGTTTTCACATCTGATAAAGCATTATACTCCCAACTGAAATCACTACAACTGCCAACGGCATCAATTTAATATGCCGTTTTCATATCTAATGTTGCATTAGACAACGGCATCATAAAGCATTATAATATGCCAACGGCATTTTCATATCTAATGTTGCATTAGACACCAACAAAAATCACTGCAGCTGACAAAGACATCAATTTAATATGCCGTTTTCACATCTGATAAAGCATTATACTCCCAACTGAAATCACTACAACTGCCAACGGCATCAATTTAATATGCCGTTTTCATATCTAATGTTGCATTAGACACCAACAAAAATCACTGCAGCTGACAAAGACATCAATTTAATATGCCGTTTTCACATCTGATAAAGCATTATACTCCCAACTGAAATCACTACAACTGCCAACGGCATCAATTTAATATGCCGTTTTCATATCTAATGTTGCATTAGACACCAACAAAAATCACTGCAGCTGACAAAGACATCAATTTAATATGCCGTTTTCACATCTGATAAAGCATTATACTCCCAACTGAAATCACTACAACTGCCAACGGCATCAATTTAATATGCCGTTTTCATATCTAATGTTGCATTAGACACCAACAAAAATCACTGCAGCTGACAAAGACATCAATTTAATATGCCGTTTTCACATCTGATAAAGCATTATACTCCCAACTGAAATCACTACAACTGCCAACGGCATCAATTTAATATGCCGTTTTCATATCTAATGTTGCATTAGACACCAACAAAAATCACTGCAGCTGACAAAGACATCAATTTAATATGCCGTTTTCACATCTGATAAAGCATTATACTCCCAACTGAAATCACTACAACTGCCAACGGCATCAATTTAATATGCCGTTTTCATATCTAATGTTGCATTAGACACCAACAAAAATCACTGCAGCTGACAAAGACATCAATTTAATATGCCGTTTTCACATCTGATAAAGCATTATACTCCCAACTGAAATCACTACAACTGCCAACGGCATCAATTTAATATGCCGTTTTCATATCTAATGTTGCATTAGACACCAACAAAAATCACTGCAGCTGACAAAGACATCAATTTAATATGCCGTTTTCACATCTGATAAAGCATTATACTCCCAACTGAAATCACTACAACTGCCAACGGCATCAATTTAATATGCCGTTTTCATATCTAATGTTGCATTAGACACCAACAAAAATCACTGCAGCTGACAAAGACATCAATTTAATATGCCGTTTTCACATCTGATAAAGCATTATACTCCCAACTGAAATCACTACAACTGCCAACGGCATCAATTTAATATGCCGTTTTCATATCTAATGTTGCATTAGACACCAACAAAAATCACTGCAGCTGAACAAAGACATCAATTTAATATGCCGTTTTCACATCTGATAAAGCATTATACTCCCAACTGAAATCACTACAACTGCCAACGGCATCAATTTAATATGCCGTTTTCATCATATCTAATGTTGCATTAGACACCAACAAAAATCACTGCAGCTGACAAAGATTAGACACCAACAAAAATCACTGCATCAAAGACATCAATTTAATATGCCGTTTTCACATCTGATAAAGCATTATACTCCCAACTGAAATCACTACAACTGCCAACGGCATCAATTTAATATGCCGTTTTCATATCTAATGTTGCATTAGACACCAACAAAAATCACTGCAGCTGACAAAGACATCAATTTAATATGCCGTTTTCACATCTGATAAAGCATTATACTCCCAACTGAAATCACTACAACTGCCAACGGCATCAATTTAATATGCCGTTTTCATATCTAATGTTGCATTAGACACCAACAAAAATCACTGCAGCTGACAAAGACATCAATTTAATATGCCGTTTTCACATCTGATATAAATTATACTCCCAACTGAAATCACTACAACTGCCAACGCATTATACTCCCAACTGAAATCACTACAACTGCCAACGGCATCAATTTAATATGCCGTTTTCATATCTAATGTTGCATTAGACACCAACAAAAATCACTGCAGCTGACAAAGACATCAATTTAATATGCCGTTTTCACATCTGATAAAGCATTATACTCCCATGGAAATAAAAACAAGTAGTAATAAAAAAAAAAAAAAAAAAAAAAAGTCAATTCCTACTTTTTTTTCACTTTATTGCAGAAAGTCCTTTATAAATCCTTTTCATTCATTTTTTTAAAGTTTATCGGGCGCCATCTATTGGTAGATGCATGCAACTTAAATCTAAAAAAAAACTAAAATTAATTAATTTAAATTTAATTACTGAATTAATACTTGAAAAAACTGCATTGACATCCAATGTCATCCACTACAGGTTAAAAAAAGAAATGTATCTGTACTTGAGTGGATGAATAAAAAGTATTTTATTAGCGATTGAAAAGTTGAACAAGATATACATAGAGAGAGTGTGAGCTAATAGAAGGAATTGAAAAAAGGATTAGATAATTTCCGAATTTATGTGTGTGTGTGTGTGTAACCCAAGATAAAATTCAGTTGGTACATGACTCCCGCAATCTTCAGAAGTCATCATTAGATCTAATATACTTTTGGAAGCATCTGAATGAATCACTCAGTTATGTGGCCATTAAAATACGATTCCTATTCCTATCGCCACCTCCGTTACTGTTGCGACACCCAGCCTGTTGCAAGTCCGACCGCCAACCTTGAACTTGTAAAGGGAGGCGTTAACCTCGATTCCAGAGACACAGTTTCCAGCAGCATTCCCCTGCGGTTTCCCTGCACCTCCTTTTTCGAACCGGAACTCCGCGCTCACTGAGGGATGGGGGGGGGGCCTCGTCTCAAGAGATACCAACAAGGAATTACTATTTGATCATGTGTCCAAGAGACGATGTCGCCTATTACGGTTTCCGGGTCTGAGGTTAATCACCCGTTGTTTCTGAACGAGATGCAGAAATAGAAAGGGTTGTTTACGTGATTTGCATATTAGCCGGGTTAGGGTTTTTGATTTATTGAATTGTGCATCGGTGGACCTCTTTTTCATTTATATTTATTTTTACTGATGCTTATCACAAACAGAAGGTGGCGCTGAGAATATATATATTTATTTCTTTTGAAGGTTATTGCTCTTCCTTTATGCGTTACACCTGAAAAAAATTCCAGAAATGCGTACTCATCGCAGCTAGATAGCCGTAGTGTGATATCCACTGAGTCTCCTCTTTTCTGAAAGTAGTGATTGCAACAAACGTCGCTTATGATGGGTTTGGTTTGCCGCTCTACGGTCATCTTGTGCACACGAGAGCTAAGCAGACAGGGATCTACAGTTTAACGTGGATTCCGAACCATTACAAACATCTATAGCACCGCTGGGATTCAAACCCGAAACCTGTGACACCGCTCGTGAAGTCGAATTAAGTCGTCCTGTCCGCAACTAGCGTGTAGGAGGAGGTTCGAATCCGCTGGTGACATTGTTGTAGTTATTAATAGCGGAAACGAAGATATTCGGTGGAGATTGTGTCACTGTGCGTAAAGCGTCGAGAGTTGAGTTGCCTGGTGGAAGTTTTCTGGTTTTCTTGGGAAGACTGGCCTTCTCTTAACGCTCGTCGGTGGTCCACATGATGTGCATCAATGTTCTCCTCTCACTTTTATAACTGACAGGGAGTCGCACAGTTCTAGGTACGTGTTAGTCTGTGAGGTTTAATGGCACAGGTGTCAGGTTTTGACATTCTTCGCGAAATAATTGAGTTATTTTTAATACCAAATTAATAGGAAAAAATTTTACAAAAATACAGCTAAAGAACAATTAAACACATAAAAAGGTTGAAATACTAAAAATAGTATTTCAAGATCAGATAATATTCAGGGACAAGTAAAATCACGTAGGGATCGAAGCTCTACATTTACTCCTCTGTATTTACTCTAAAATCATTCGTTCGCATCGTATTCCAGCATTATATAACGATTCAGTTTAAGATTTTTACAATACAAGAATAATTAAAATAATAAAGTAAGAAATAATTAGCTTACAAAATTCCACAATTCAGAATTCATTACTGCAGCCTATTTATCTTTTCAAGTGTGTTTTAGATGTCCACAATATTCTCCAACGAAATCAAAGATGTTTTCAAAGTGCCACTTTTAGAAGAAAGTGTATATAGAGAAGAAATAATTTCAATCAAAGAGCATAACATAAAGGTTTTAAAAAAAACACCATGAACTTTTATACAAAAGGCAGACTGTATTTTTATTTGAACTTTTTTTTTTTTCACTTTGAACTTTTCTTAGGAAACTTTGAAATAATCCACTGTGGACATCATGAAAAATAAGAATCAGTAACTCCATCTTTATCGAAAGAACACATTCAGCCTTTTTCAACGGAGAAAAATTTATAATATGTTGTTCGAATGCAGCTGGCAATACAGAGACAGTTAATCTTTATGCTATAAGCAAGGGCTGCCCCGCTGTTACTCATTTAGCAATACCCAGGGGGCACGTGTAGCTTGAAGATATGCTGCAGACACTACCCCCATAACGCTCTACAATCAATTAGACCAGGACCTACGGTTTAAAGTGGATTCCGAACCACTACAAGCATCCATGTCAACGCCGGGACTCGAACCCGAAACTTGTGGCACCGAATGCCACAGCGCTAGCCACTCGGCCATCAGGCCCCAAAAAATTATAATATATCTTCATACATATCTTAGTATATCTTCAATTTGATCGAAAGTTCATAGAAAGTGACTTCTTAAAATTTAGAACAATCTTAAAATTAAAAGTTAAAACAAGAAAATAAAAAGGAGGTCAGAAATTAAATAACCATTGAAAAATAAAAGTAATTTAATGCCTACAACCTCTCAAGTTGCAATTGGCTTTGGATAGTGAAAAATGTTTAAGCCTATAGATACCTAAAAAAATTCTAAAAGTTCAAAAGTATTTAAAAGATTAGAAAAAGTCGAATCCGATTATTATTAAATTTAAACAGAGATCTACTTTCGTACCTTCGCTTTTCGCAACGCAGCTTTTGAACCGGTAGTGCCCCTCAACCACCAGTGGGGCCCCACGACCTTGATACAAGGTTGAGTGGCCTCGGGCCCTCTTTTTTCCCCCTCTCCCGGAATGAGGTCAGTAGGCCCTTCCAGCAGGTGGCTCTGCTACCGATTAGTATGGAGTAGGAGGACGAAAATTCCATCATTAAATTGATTCTTTATAAATCAGAACGCGAATGTTAGGTGAAATTTTCAACTTAATTCGTTTTCTTTTAATGAATGACTTGTAAAATAACATATCTGCTATTTAATAATAGCAGATACTACTATTAAATAATATGTTTAATTCTACTATTTAATTGATTCTACTATTTAATAATATGTTTAAATTCTGGCAATCTTCGAAAGAAAAGTGCCACGAACTATTTTTGGTGGTATCAATGACAATGCAAATGGAACGAAGAAGTTATAATTTTGAACTTTACAAACTTTTTAGAGATATTGACACTCTAAAATGTGTTAAACTGGACAGAATGAGATGGGCCGGTCATCTCATGAGAATGGAAAGTGATAGAGCTGCTGTGAAAGTTTTCAGTGCAATCCCTTTTGGACAACGGTCAAGGGGAAGACCGAAAAAGAGATGGGTCGACTGTTTATACTCTGATTTTAATGTTATTAAGGTCAAAAACTGGAAGTCCACGGCCAAGAGGAGAACAGCCTGGCAGGAACTTTTAAAGGAGGCCAAGGCCCACAACGGGCTGTCGAGACAGTTATGAGGATGATGATATGTTTATTTAATATAGATTAATCGCTTGACAATAAGCTCTCTCTAATACGTTCCTGGCGATGGCGTGGATATTTGTTAGTGGTTCGGAATCCACATTAAACTGTAGGTACCGGTCTAATTAGCTTAAAGTGGGCACAAAATTACAGTACAGCGAGAAGCCAAATCTTTGATAGGACACATTCGAAACCACAAACCTGCCGAATGAGCGAGTTTGCCGGACTATCTAGCGTCTATATCAGTGGTTCGCAAACATTTTGAAGTCAGAGCACATTTAAAAACTTATAAATAATTGTAGGTGCGCTACATACAAATTTTTGACAAATAACTACTCGAAATAAAAACTTAGACGGCGAATTCACTTTTATAAAGCCACATCAATTGCGTCGAAAAAATTTTCCTCTGTATCTCTAATCGGCAAATATTCAAAACTATTTCCCCCAAATAAATTACTTCTTTATAACCAAGTAATAAGGCCCATTCTTGAGTACGCAAATTAAGAGAATTACTATTATGGAATTATGCCACCATGGACGAAGTATCCTTTCGGAAAGTCATGAATGAAAAAAAAAAACCATACTTGTAAGATACGATACCATCATCGACACCAACGAGGGAAAACAGATTCCTGCAATGATGTTGGTAAGGACCTATACGATCAGGATCAGGCGATCTCCAACTTTAGCGAGATGCTTCGGAAGTAAACCCATCGCTTCAATCCTAAACAATTAACCACAAAGGGTTGATAGCTACCAATTGATTGATAAATCCAGAAACTGCCGTCTACCGGAAGAGGATGTATCGCCCGTCTACCAGACGCGGCGGCCAAAGGGATTTTTTTGCCTACATATGATCCACAATTCCCTCTGGACTCAACAGTCAGGATCCCCTTTTTCCTCGAACACTGGTTGCCACACATGGGAAACACGTGTCAGAGAATGATATTGTTGGGGATTAAAAAATTTCAAAACAAATGACAAAAAATACGCATTATTTGCCATATCAAATTTTATTCTAAGAATAAAACATAATAAGAAGTCAATATCAAATAGCAAGTTACATTTACAGTAGGGAACAGTAACAAAATATACGCAAAACGAAAGAAGATAATGAATCGCAATAAGCTCTAACGAAAATGATGATGTTTGTAGTCTCGAAGATGAAAAGAAAATAAAGAAGGAAAACGAATGGAAGCAAAAATTACTGCATTGCCGCGGGGTCGTGATGAAAAAAGATTCTAAAGAAAATATACATCTGAGGGTCTGAAATACAGAAATTCAAACGAGTTCTGTATTAAAAATTTCAATTTAATTTGCTTTTGTCATGCGATTACTTTAAAAATCGAGCAACATATATTTTTATGATTTAAATAATTATTGCGACACATCTAACTCTCATTTTAGCCTATGTGTACTGAAATTTTGTATGGGTAGAATAATATGTCACATGAAGGGTAAAATGTATTGTATGTAAATGTATCACACGGCTTATTTCGTTGGTTTCAGCATGAAGCAAACTGGTCTTGCCAATTAAATAATAAGGTAACGATGTGGAAGACTTTCGACGAACTTGTTTGCTCGGAAGAGAGAGCAACAGAAACCATGCTGCACTCATTGATTAATGCAAAATGGCGGATAGAATGCTTAATGCAATTGAGATGCACGGAATAAATATTTGATAAGTGCACAGCGATGAACTCGTTATTTGTGCGGAAACGGTGGGTTGCTTTAAGTTAAAAAGTAATAAAATAGTTATAAGGCCCTGAAAATACCACATCTCTTTGGCGAAACTGGATTCTTTTCGAGATTCCGAGTCGAAAGAAAACCCAACTTCCATTGTACAGAAAACAACGAGGAGTACCTTTTCATTCAGGCTTAGCCTTTTAGGTCATTACTTTCACCTCTTGGTCAGTTACAATGTTCACATTTTCAAATAATGGTTATTAAAAAGAAGAAATGAGATAAATGTATTGAAATATTTTTTTTTTAATATTTCGACGGGGGCAGAAAGAAATTTTGATTTCTTGCTAAATTAAGCAACTGAGTGAAAAATTCAATAACATTATTTTTCGTGCTAACTTCTTCCACGTCAGCAACTGTACTTTGATTTCCATTAGGCACACCTTCACTCCCCGCCATCCTTGTGACCTGATGGTCAATTGGCCAGCGCTCTGGCCTTCGGTACCAACAGGTTTCGGTTCGGCTTCAGCTTCGAATCCTGGCGGTGGCATGAATGTTTGTGAGTGGTTCGTTAAACTGTAGGTCCCGGTCTAATTAGTCTAAAGTGTGCACAAAATGAGCGGTGTTGTTGTGACTAATCCTCAATGTCCTGCAGTGTGGGACGGGGAGGGGGCAGCTTCTGTTGTGATGGAGCACCCGTAGGTAGAAGTCTGACTGTTGCTCCAAGACGCTCTTACAGTCATAGGAGACCGGGACCTACGGCTTAAAGTGGATTCCGAACCACTACAAACATCCATGGCACCGCCGGAACTCGAACCCGAAACCTGTAGTACCGAGCGACAGAACGCTAGCCACTCGGCCATTCAGGCCCAAATGACCGTAGAGTGACAAACCAACCAAACTCCGGCATTCTTATTACAAATGTCGTTTTTTTCTTTTCACTCAAGAACTTTTCGATTCCTTCGCTCCCAAAACATCGAACATCTTCTCCGTTCGAACAAAAACAACGCGATTCCTGACCCCGAAAGATTTCTCCGTTCTTTTCGGGGGCGCTCAGCTGGAAGCATGTTGGTCAGTGGAACGATTCGCGTTAAAAATAATTCTCACCATCGACACGTGACCACCCAGGAGGATCGGCATCCAGGACTTTGAAGAAGTAAAATGTCAATACTTTTACCGAGGCCATTAGGTGCTGAAGGGAACAATGGAAACACTTCGCTCGCTAACGATAAAGAACGTTTATGGATGAACGATTTTATTTTCTGTTATTACTTTTTATTGCTATTCTCAACTTCAAATTCAAGCGTTTCTCGCATTTGAATTTTGGTCTTTATTTTTTCAATTCCTACTATTAGCTCACACTCTCCCTCTATAGATCTTGTTCAAATTTCAATTGTTCATAAAACGCTTTTTATTCATCCACTCAAATTCAAATGCATTTTTTTAAAAATTTAATTAATTAGTTTTAGTTTTTTTCAGATTTAAGTTGCATGTATCTACCAACAGATGGCCCCAGATGTAAGAGGAAATTTCAACTTTATTTGTAAATGACTTTTCTGCAATAGAGTGAAAAAAAAGTAGAAATTGACTTTAAAAATATATTTTTATATTACTTGTTTCATGCATATTTCCAGAAGTGGGGAGTCGGAGTCGGGAGTCGAGTCTTTTGTAAGAGTCATGAGTCGGTTTAAAAATTCGACTCCCTAAACTTTCGTAATTTTTTATTTTATTTTTCAAAAATCAGGGAATTAATGTTAAAAAGAAAGGTTAAAGTTGTCATTCAATTGTATCCTTGCACCCCTTGGGAACACCACCATCGACTGCACCCTAGCCAGAAACATCGGTGAACTTGCAGTGCAGAACTTCTTCGGGCTTATTATGTTGTGGCGCTGCCATCCACCCACTCAGTGAATGAGACGTAATTAGGAAATGGATGGCACACGTGTAATTTTAAATTTATGTATTTTGTGTTTATAAATTTGGTTGCAAATTATGTCTTTTTTTTTTTTTTTGTTTTCGTTTTGTCATTGTATTTTGACATTCATAAAGTTGCATTATGTTAAATTATGTGTGAAACATTTTCAAATCCTGATTAATAGTAGTAATAAAAAAAGGAAAAGGAGAAAGAGAAGAAAGAAAACTGTCTTAAATTGTGCCATTTTCATTCAAACTCAGTTCTTGGTTGGGGTTGTTGTTTGACTTCCGGTGGTCACGGTAGAAGATGGCTGCCCCCATGAAGTACGAATTGAGCCTCAGACTCCGTTCTCTCCAGATGGAACCGGGATCTCGACCAATCAAGGCCTTTAATGACGTCAGCTATGACGCGGTCATGGTTCGGGCTTATAAGCGGTGGTGGAGAGAGGTTGTGGCTTTTTTTTTGGACGGAGACTGGACGATGGAGTGATAGAAATTGAAAACTGAGGGTTAGCTGCTGCCCCAGGTGATGAATTCTGCTGCAAGACAATGCAAGATGATCAGGGATTGAGACATCACAGCAGCAAAGTGCGACCGAAATTGTGCGTAGTAATGAAAAGCACAATCTGCTTTTGCCGATTTGATGTATACCATTTGAGATGTGCCGTCGCAGACGAGATTTATTTGCAGGGAGAGATTCTACGTTCCAAGAAGAACTAGATAGAGATGAGTACACATTTCAATGTTTGATTTTTTTTTTTTTTTTTTGCAATATTTTATCTCTTCCTTTGAACATTGTATTTTTAATGTATTCAGCATTCAGATACAGATTCTGAATAACTCTAAAGTGATATTGAATACTCAGTGCGAGTTCAGCGCACATTCCTCCGTCCTTTTTGTGTATAAACTCAACAGACAGAATTTAGTGCGTCGTCCTTTTCTTGTATTTAAATTGCTTGTAATAGATAAAATTACATGATTTGATTTACTTTCTGTTTAATTTAATGCAGTGTGTTAAGTATATTGTGTGTATTTGTAATTGAATGATATTGGTGGGGCCCCTGTTTGCATTTAATCAAGATAATTCATTTGTTTATATCTAATTTTATTATAATAAATCTAATGTTTATGTTTGTGATTTACCTGATTATTAATTCCTGCAGACATTACACGCACCATGCTGATTGTCGTTTAGGTAAAATTTTAACTTCCTGGGTTAACACAACGCAATTAATTCTCTATTAGTGTCTGATTTGCTTTGCTTTAGATTCGAGATTATAAATAATAGTTTATTTAATTAAATTTCTAGATAGAATCACGACAAAATTGGTGCCGTGACAAAGCCTAAACTAACTATAGACATCAGACTGGTGTGTGCATGAATGGATATTCATTGTATTTATGTTTGTAAAAATGTGCGAGGGTTTTGCATGATTTGTTACTTGTGTATTGTTATTGTAATTGTGTCTCATCCATTGACAGGGGGAAAGCATTAGTGCCAGAGAGAGCTATTTTTGAATGGGAAAGCCCCAGCAATGCAGAGTTGCTGTTGACGTGAGTCCCACTTCCGTTCAGCTGGCAACTGGCAACTGGCGTACCGTTTACGGAGTACCAACAGGGGGAAATACCCCTTAAACCTCCTCATCTTAATTCATAAATATGCTTGGCATTTTAAATGGCTGCTTAATTATTGTTAGTAAGATTAAAGATAAATGTTTCTAAAAATTCAAATTAAGTAGGTACTCAAAAAAAAGGAAAAAATACTATTCATAAAAAAGTAAGATAAAAAATAAAAGAATTAAAAGTTAAGTTTTAAATTCGGTACAATTAGGGACCAGTTGTCGATGCCGTGTACTATTTCAAAAACGTAAACAAACCCACCAACCCTTTGCTTACGAGATCACTGATTGGAAATTATGCTTGAACGAGCCAATAGGAGCTTATCTGAAAGGCAAATGGTTACCACAAGTATACAAAATCCCCACAAAAAAAAAAAAAAAAAAAAAAAGGCCGATCACAGAACCGTGATTCTTTTTATTTTTATTTTTATAATTTTTATTTGGTTTTCAATTTTATAATTTTTGCTTGGTTTTCTATTTTATAATTTTTATTTTTATTTTTATAATTTTTATTCTAATCCTTTTATTTCCTAACAAAAAAAGGGGTAAAAAAGCGTACGAAAAATAAAATAAAAACCTAACTTAGTTACTAATCGGAAAGTCATATGAAAAAGTTAAAGCACACGTAGCAGTAAAAAGGGACAGAAAAGGAACAGAGTTCTGATCTGAACCCTCAACCTCGCGGTCAAAGATCCGAATCTTTACCCCTGCGCCAGTTCTTTAAAATTAATGGAAACAATTAGTTTTTAAGCCAAAGTAAATCGTCAGATACGCATTGAGATAAATTCTCAATGAGCAAAGCTCACCCCATTACCTGAACTCGCTTGCGCTTGTTCAGAATAACAGCCATGGTGTTTCTTAAGTTTAGGAAAGCACTCATAGGAGACGTCGTAGACTGCCCTTGGTCTCTTTTGTGAACTCTTCACCAACATATCAATTGCCAACAATCAATGCCAACATATCACCAGGGTGATATGTTGGCAGACGACGGATTAACTCATTGCTAATCTGAGGACATTTTTCAAAGAAATTCTTTGAAATTTTGATAATATAATTAGGAATAGGTTCGACGTCTAGATCTCTATGGATGATCTTACGACGAACAAACCATGGTGCGTCAGCAATCATAGCCAGGTGTTTATTTTGGAAGACCTGGAGTCTCTTAATATTTGTGAGTGAGGTAGAGGCCCAGATAGGACTACCATAAACCAGGATAGGTCTAATGATAGATTTGTAGAGCAGAAGCTCGTGTTTGATCGCAAGCCTACTCTTTCGAGAAATTAGGCAGTGGAGTTTAATACTCGCACCAGTTGCTTTAGCAACTGTATTCTTAATATGGGAATTGAAAGATAATTTTGGGTCTAGAAACAACCCCAGGTATCTGTATTCAGTTACCCAGGGGACGGGCTGGCCAAAAAGAGTGATACTCCCTAATGGAGAAAACGCGATCTTCCGAGTAAATAGCATACAGGCTGATTTAGTGGCGTTTACTTTAATTTTCCAGGTGGTTAACCATTTTTCTAAATTGTAAACATAATATTGCAAGTCTTTAACAGCAAGCTGAGGTGATTTGTTCTGTGTGGCTATCGCCGTATCATCAGCGTAGCAGAAAAGAGAGATTTGGCAATCTCTCGGAATGTCGTTTATATATAAGTTGAAAAGGGCGGGCGCTAATTGCGACCCCTGAGGAACTCCCCCTTCTATTGGTCTGGTTGAGGTAGTAACTCCACCTACTTTGACTAAGAAATCTCGGGCTTGTAGGTAAGAGCAAAGAATCTTAACAATTTGGGGTGGAAAATCAAGTCGCATGAGCTTGAATAATAAGCCATTATGCCAAATTTTATCAAAGGCCTTGGCTACGTCCAAAAATAATATTCCCGTAGATTTGCGTTCTTTAAAGCCATCATGAATCAGCTCTGTCAACCTAAGTAATTGGTGACAGGTTCCTAATTGCTTCCTGAAACCAAATTGTTCAGGTATGATTAAGTCATGCAGATCGCAATGCTGATTCAGGCGTTTAAGTAACGCAGATTCGAATATTTTGCTCAAGCTACTAAGTAGTGAGATAGGACGGTAATTTTGAGGGTAAGCCAAATTAGCATTTGGCTTAGGAATGGGGCATACTACGGCAGTCTTCCAGCAAGCTGGGAAATGGCATATCCTAAGTAGAAAGTTAAAAAGAATGGTAATATACAGAATGAATTTAATAGGAGTGGATTTTAACATGCGATTACTAATAAGATCCAGACCAGGGGATTTGTTGTTCTTGAAGTGTCTGATAATTTCGCAGGCTTCTTTAGGAGTAATTAAATCTAAGTTATTGATATGTGGTTTTTGTAAGAAGTCTGTGACTGTAGAGTTGGCGTGTTCGAAGAAATTTTTATCTTCAACATCGTGATTGAGTTCAAATTGAGATTTGAGGCTGTCTGCGAGCAGTTCCGTTTTATCTTCTGGGGAATAAGCTGCTCGGCCGTTGGCACCCTGCAAGGGCGGAATGTTGTGGTATTGTCTGCGTAGGAGGGAACATTTCTTCCAAAGTGATGTTGACTCAGGCGTTAGGGCCTCTATGTCGTCTTGCCAGCTTTGCTGTGTAAAGACAGTGATGGCTTCTCTGATATCTATTAATGATCTATAGTAATGCCGTAGGAACTCAGGATCTCTCATCCTTTGCCACCTACGACGGTAATAATTCCTAAGTTTGATATTATCTTTGATGTGATGAGGAAATCTTTTCGGTGGAGGTTTGAATTTGGGGGAAGAACTTTCCTGCAGACATGTGACATAGATGTTGTTTAGTTCTTCGATTCTTTGATCGGCGTCATTTGCATTGATTAATTTGAAACTTGGTAACTTTTTATTTTGCATCACATGTCTGAAGTTCTCCCAATTAGTATTTAGTTGATTAGGAACTTTCAGTGATTCAGGGCTGGTGTCTAGGGTTAAGAGAACGGGGAGGTGATCAGAATCTAAATCTGTAAGCACCTCAATATCATAGTTAAAGGGGATAAATTTAAAGAAAGCAAGATCGAGTACATTACCTCGATGATTATTATTTCTAATGTCAATTCTAGTAACTTTAAGGGGGGGAACAACTTTCACGCCTCTTTGACTTTGGAGGAAACGTTTTAGAGTAAAACCATATCTATTTGAATGTCCAAAGTTCCAAGAGGAGTTCCGTTCAGCGGTTGCCCTCAGAGGAGGAAATCTTAAAGGAGTTCCCACCCTATACTTTACCGCTTGAGACGGGAAATTTCCTGGAAGAAGAAAACTATGAGAATCAGGGGATCAGTCTTCCAAGGTCAGGGGAGGAGCTTTCTGGGGTTCCTGAGCCAGTAGTGGAAATTCAAAATGGCGAGGGTGAACTGGTTCTCATTCCTTCTGAGTCAAACGAACATCAATTATCTAGCTGTGAAGAGGTGGTCGGGATGCAGACTTGTAATAGTGACAACAGTGGGGTAATTCATGAGGGTTCTGTTTCAGGGGATACTGAGAGTAATACACAAACAGAAAACAGCTGGGGGAATAGGCTACGGCCAAGAGATCGATCTGGGTTTGTGAAGAAATAGATGTGATGGTGTGTCAATTAGAGATGTTTCTTTTGTTGAAGGAAAGGAATATGTATGTCATATGTAGGTTTATTAGGTGTATGTTTATTTGTTTTTTTTTATATACTTGTATATATCTTAGCTATTGCATTGCGTATAACATTCTATTTCGAATTGTGTGTATAATTTTTTATTCTATTCCTTCTTTGTGAGGTACATGTAGTAGTCAGAAAATGTGAGAGCCAAATTCTTAATTTAATGGAGTATAACACTCTTGGGAGACAACAAAGGGTGAGGTGTTTAAAAATTTTTTCTTCGCGGTATTTTCTTCATGTATGAGTTAGGCATGAAAAGGAGAGCATCATTCGTTGCGCAAAGAGAAGTCGTTGAGTTATATGAACACTTTGGTGCATATATTTTTCTTTTATTACCTTATGCGTGTGTGGCCAAATTATTTATTTATATTTTGTTTTGGATCGAGGTGGGGGCAAAGTTGACGAACGGGAATACCTTCCGTGCGTCAAGCAAAAGCTTTGTGGGTGAAGACTTACTTTGCGAAGCTTAGCTCAAAGAGCGGCATTGTAGTGTTTCAAATCTGGGGGATTTCAAATTGTAAAGTTACTATAAAGAAGGGTGATTTTTTGTTTACTCGTGTGTAAAATAAAAACCTTTTTGTTTTTGGTTACAAAAAGGATTTTTATTTTTTTCGGACAGGGGAGGATATATGTTGTGGCGCTGCCATCCACCCACTCAGTGAATGAGACGTAATTAGGAAATTGATGGCACATGTGTAATTTTAAATTTATGTATTTTGTGTTTATAAATTTGGTTGCAAATTATGTCTTTTTTTTTGTTTGTTTTGTCATTGTATTTTGATATTCATAAAGTTGCATTATGTTAAATTATGTGTGAAACATTTTCAAATCCTGATTAATAATAGTAATAAAAAAAGGAAAAGGAGAAAGAGAAGAAAGAAAACTGTCTTAAATTGTGCCATTTTCATTCAAACTCAGTTCTTGGTTGGGGTTGTTGTTTGACTTCCGGTGGTCAGGGTAGAAGATGGCTGCCCCCATGAAGTACGAATTGAGCCTCAGACTCCGTTCTCTCCAGATGGAACCGGGATCTCGACCAATCAAGGCCTTTAATGACGTCAGCTATGACGCGGTCATGGTTCGGGCTTATAAGCGGTGGTGGAGAGAGGTTGTGGCTTTTTTTTTGGACTGAGACTGGACGATGGAGATATAGAAATTGAAAACGGAAAAAGGAGGGTTAGCTGCTGCACCAGGTGATGGATTCTGCTGCAAGACAATCCAAGATGATCAGGGATTGAGACATCACAGCAGCAAAGTGCGACCGAAATTGTGCTTAGTAAGGAACAGCGCAATCTGTTTTTGTATTTATGACGAGCATGCCACTTGGGATTTGCCGTTACAGTCGAGATTTTAGCGGGCGAGAGGTTCAACGTTCCAACGAAGAATAAGAAGAGATGAGTTCTCGTTTGAATGTTTGATTTTCTTTACAATATTTTATCTTTTCCTTCGAGCATTATATTTTGAACGTAATCAACGTTCCAAGTCAGATACTGCTTAACTCTAAAGTGGAATTATTCCTCCTTCTTAATTGTGTAGGAACTCACTAGGCAGAATTTAGAGCGTCGTCCCTTTTTGTATTTAAATTGCTCGTGCGAGTTATGTGTGTTAGATAAAATAACATGATTTGATTTATTTTCTGTTTAATTTAATGCAGTGTGTTAAGTGTATCGAGCGTATTTGTAATTGTATGATATTGGTGGGGCCCCTGTTTGCATTTAATCGAGATTAATTCATTTGTTTATATCTAATTTTATTATAATAAATCTAATGTTTATGTTTGTGATTTATCTGATTATTAATTCCTGCAGACATTACACTTACCATGCTGATTGTCGTTTAGGTAAAATCTTAACTTCCTGGGATAACACAACGCAATTAATTCTCTAGTAGAGTCTGATTTGTTTTGCTTTAGATTCGAGATTATAAATAATAGTTTAATTAATAAAATTTCTAGCTAGCAACACGACATATGCAGCCTACTTCGGTTACCATAGACCCATTGTGCATCGCAGCATCCTTCCGTTTCGATAAATACATTTCAATACGCGGCAAGTATTTGTTTCGTTATTTCGTGGAGGACTTCATTTCTAGCAGCAAGAATAGCCATCTCTCGCAACCAGTTTAAATTGTGAAATTTATAGTATCTGATACACTGACCCTGTGGCTTGCTGATCTCGCACGAAAGCATTACAGGAAGCTGCGATATCTAAGAGTTAAAAAGTAGATCTGTCGGAATGAATGGCATCCGTGGAATGAAAACTGTTTTAACCTATTGCTCGTGGAATGAAAACTGTTCTCGTATTTAAATAATCGCTTCAATCACATTACCCAGCGTCTTTATTGCATACAACTTTAAGCCAATGCAAAGTTTTGGAAGGATCGAGGTTCCATATCAAAATCCTTGGACATCCCACTATAGACAGATTTCAGGTTCGAATCCTGTCGGTGACATGGATGTTTGTTATTCATTCGAAATCCACTTTAAACTGTAAATACTGGTCTAATTAACCTAAAATGGGCAAAAATGACCTTAGAAAGCAAAACAAACCCACTTCAAGGGCCTGCTGGCTGAATGATTAGCACTCTGGCGCTCGGGGCAACTGGTTTCGGGTCCCGGGCGTGCCATGGATGTTTGTAGTGGTTCGGAATCCACTTTAAACCGTAGATCCCGGTCTAATAGGATCGTGGAGCGTTGTGGGGGTAGTGTTACTCCGCGTCCGTGGCTTATCTTCAAGTTACACGCACCTCCCGGGTAGTGCAAAGTGAGTAACGTCTGTGCAGCGCTTGCCTTAAGGCATCCAAGACCAAGCTCTCTAAGTATTTGCTAGCTGCATTAGAAAGAAAAACTTCAAAATGGTGAAAAACAATGATTTAAGTTCTTAAAAAATTAAAAGTTGTCTTAGAAATAATAATACTAAACGTGTACACACTGCGATGGCCTCAATCCGTTGAAGTCGATGAAAGGATTTTTAGAAAGGGATCGAAAGGCAAGATAAGTTCTGCTTCAGCTCAGAACCACTTTTTCTATCCCGGGCAGAGTGCATCAATGGCTTTTCGATCCAACGAGGTCCCAGTTGGTGGTGCAGCGAAACTGGAGAAAGTAGCCACTGTTCTAATTCAAGCCCACACCCAGGATTTTATCTTAAAGGGCGCCCAACATTGTAGAATAACCGTTTAAAAAAACTGAATAAGTTATACTAAACTAAGTAATAAAGTCTAAATTCCATATCTATTCCACTTGGTAGACAGCATCATCTAGATCAAGTCCACAAACCCGTGTGGTCTCATGAAAGGACAGCGCAATTTCTGTTGTGACAGAGCATCTGTAGATGATTGAGTTCTACTCTGTACTAAAAATAAAACTATTAGTTACGATAAACACTGGGAGAAAAGGCAAGCATCACTGTGTTGTGATTTAGCGGTCAAGCTCGAATCCACACGAAAAACTCCGAAAGCGAATGGCTCGATCGGTGCAGGATCACAGAAAGTGCGAATTCATCGAAAAACGGGATTAAAGAGCACTTACTGTATTTTGTTTTTAATGTTAGGTTGCACTTTAAAAAAATATCTGTTGTAGACTGCAAAATCTAAAATAAAAGCCTGTAAATATCATCAATTCGAAGAATTATTCCTATCTTATATTTTTGTGTAGAGGAATGAGGGTAAGGGTATGAGAGCAAGGTGGAAAAGATATTCATAGATGAAAATCTCAATGAAACGGTACAGAAAAGGAAAGAGGTTGGGTCACATTTTTTTTTTATCTCCGACTTCCTGTATCGACCCTGTGTGTTCATACATGAAAAGAGCTTGCCTTTTCTACACCCGTCATACCGAATTTGTTTAAAATCTATTGGATTCATTCCTTTTTTCGCTTCAAAGAAATACCGTCAACCTATCTGAATAAGAAACAGATGAGCTTTATTCACCGATTCTAATTCCATCTCGAAAAGGATATGAAAATTTCAGTATAGATTTTACAAAAAAGCAATTCCTGTTCCGTCAAAACAAACAAACCATTACGTACTACTGACCCGCAAAACACACCAACAATGACAAACATATTGAATCGCCGCACATTCTAAGAAGATGCATCATCGCACTGCTATTCCAGGATGTTAATTAGACGAATCATTCTGCTATCCATCTCCTTTGATAAAAAAAGAATCATTCATCTCATAACGGACTTTTAATCATTCATCTCAGAACGATTCAGATATCAAACGACATTGGCAACTACAGACAAAACATTCTATGAAGTTACTCGTTTAAATATGGCCGCCACAATTCCAACTTTTGGAGAAAAACGAATTCTTTTAATTTGTAAGAGGTTGTTCATCGTTGACCTTGCAAGAGTACCAATAAACATACTTGTTACCTTCTTTGGAGTCGAGAGTTTTTGATAGAAAGGTGTCAGTTCGACAAAAGTGATGAGGCTTTGAAATGAATCTGAACTTCGCCTTTTTTTCCCGCCATGACAAGTTTGTTGCTGTTCGAGATGAGTGGCCCAGTTTCTGATCATCACAAAGGATGATGCATCGAATTAGTTGCGGCGAACAGAAACTATTCAAAACAGAAATAGAACACGTGTCAAACTCAATAAACAGCAACACAAAACATAAAAGGATCAAATAAAAAAACACCATTAATTACAGTTCATCGCCTGAATAAAATGAATGTTTCTCGCCTTATTTCAATAAAACTTTTCATGTATTGAAACCACAGAGTAGTAATATAACAGGGTTGCCAGTTTGAGGAAAGCATATTCCTCACATGTTTTGTTTAACATATGCGATAATAGCTTGGCGATCTTTGCTGTTGGCGAGAAGAGAGAAAAAAGTCTACTAACCTACAACGATTTTTAAAAGAAATGGTTCATTTTTTTTTTTTAGCTGTCAATAAATGCCAATTTAATTTTTTTCTAAATATTTGGCATTTACATTTTATTCATAAAATTTCTTGTATAATATTTTCCCTCCATATTGATAAAATAAAATATTCATGTATATGAACTTTTTGTAATGTTTTGATATACTTTACACAAAATTTCATACAATAAATATATTTCTTTTACCTGTTTATCATTAGTAAGCATATACTACTGTATCCAAAAAGTAAGACCAGTTTTCAATTTAAATTTTCCGGGCATATGATTTTTCAATTTTTTTCTTTCTTTTTTAGGTTGTTGGCACTGTTCTTGACATCTGTGTAAAATTCTACGTCAAAATATTCATTTGTGCTTGAATTACACTTGGTTTTGTATGCTAAAACTTGGTTGGATGCTAAAACTGATTCCGGCAATTTTTGAAATGTCTGGATTAATTGGGCAAGAACCTGCATCCAATTTTGTTTGCGGAAACGTATAGAATGTTGCAGAAGGCAATCGGTGAGCATTCCTGTATCGGAAAGAATTGTTTAGAAGTGGTAAAAAAAGTTCAAAGAAGGCAGAGAACGCGTTGAAGACGAAGAGCCCTCTGGTCGGCCGACAACCTCAACCGACGAAGCTCACGTTCAAAAAATTAAATATTGGGTGCTTGCAAACCATCTATTTATAATTAGATGATGATGATGTTGGAATTTCGAAAGGGATCGGTCAATTCCACTTTGGGCCTCAAACGCGTCAAATCTCGATTGGTACCGAAAACACTGAATGTGCCAGCTCACCCTGCATTGATTCTTCGTGACTTTTTCGCCAAAAAATGAAACCCATATCGTTCCACAACCACCGTATTCACACCGTGCGACTTTTGGCTATTCATTAAACTCAAAAGATCACTCCGGGGACACCGTTTTGAGTCGATTGAACGTGAATCGCCGCGCGCTTTGAAGGCCATCCCTGCTGATGACTTTTCATCATGCATTGAGGATCGGAAAAAAAAGTTGGCATAAATGCATTGTGTCCGGAGGGGATGACTTTGAAGGCGGCGACATGAATATGGAAGAATAAAGAATTTTTGAAAAAAAAATAATTTGGTCTTACTTTTTGGGCACAGTAGTATTCCAACAAATCCGCATGCATGAATTGTTCGTGGCATATGATGTAATATCCATGAGTAGTTACAATATCCATGATTTGGCATTAGAGTAATTACCTTTATGCAAAAACTGTCTACCATTATAAATATTGGTGCGTGTATTTCTCTTGGTCAAGAAATTAGGCAGATCACATTTATTTAGATAACATATTTATTAGAAAATGTAAAATAAAAAAAACAATACATAATTTACTTAAATGACTAGCAAATAAAACCTTGATTAAAGTATTTCACAACGGTTTTCTTTGAATAAAATATGACTAATATATACTCTTCAAAAATATAATTCAAATAACAAAAACAATATTTTTTACATAGACAATTGCGCTATCCTAACAATTCCGTCTCTGGTATAGACTAATAAAGATATTAATTATCAAAAAATTTATTTCAGTTATAGTTCTTCTTCCTTAGATTGAGATGTAAAAAATTTTTTTCCATACAGTAAATATCAATAACTGAGGCTTTATATTTATAATAATCTGTTTGTATATCAGGCATTGCGGATACAAAGGAAGAACTTAACATCGGATAAAAAAAAATGTTTCGTCATTCTTCAAACTAGCATAAATATATTTATTATTGAAAACTAATAAAGCAAAAAATGCGACATCCCATAACAACAATACCTTTTTTCGCTCCAAACCACCGTTTGTTGAGTTCGCCCTTCGTATCCGCAATGTCTCATATTATAACAACAAAAATAATAATACCAGAAAATAAATAGAGGCAATATATTTCTATTCTCAACAGTAGCAAACTTATTGTTAATGAATTCAATTTACTCGTAAGTATATTAAATAATTTTATGCAATGAGAATCTTAACATAAACATATAATAAATGATACATTTTAGACACTTTACTTAAAGAAAAAGATTTCTAGAAATGGGTTACACGAATGCATTATATGTTTCTTACACTGGCACGCAAAACTTAAGCAACGATGCAATTTTCAAGCAGACAACTTTTTATAAATCAATTCATCTGTTGTTGTTGTCGTCGTATCCCTCATGGAAGGAGGGAAGAGGGGTGCAGTTTCTGTTCTGATGGAGCACCCGTAGGTAGAAGTCTTGACTTCTGCTCCGTGACGCTCTTACAGTCATAGGAGACCGGGACCTACGGCTTAAAGTAGATTCCAAACCACAACCATCCATGGCACCGCTGGGACTCAAACCCGAAACCTATGGCACCGAGCGCCAGACACTCGGCCATTCAGGCCCAATCAATTCATCTAATTTTCCAAATTCTGCAGATAGACAAATTTGAAGAAGGCAAGCGTAGTCCAAGCGATTCGAATCGACAAAGACGCTGTTTTACATGCTTAAAAACTCGCAGATGCAACTATAAGAAGGGTTAATAGTGGTTAGCCAGGAAAAACATTGCCAATCAATCCTACATTCTAGAAAGCAATAAAATCACGAATTGGCCAGAGTACGTCCTGGATTCCATAGAACATGCGTGGGATGCTTCAGGACCCAGCCGGGGATTTTGACTTCGGTGGGGGAGCACAACACAATAAAGCGTAACCGATTACTTAAACTCAATGGGTCATACTAAACTTATAAGCAATAGAAAAAGCTACATTCGAAGTCGAAAATCCATATATTAATTAATTTTTACATTATGCTCTCAGTGAGTTCAAATACCTAAAACTAAGAAGTGCAACACAAAAAATAAAAATGTAATTTATAAAAAAAAATTACGTAAACAAATTATATATTAAAATTCAATCTTCTTTTCTCTTTTGCTGGTTCATCGATCACATCGCTTGTGTCTACTTCGATAAGTATTTAATAAAACTTTTTTTTTTGTTCTAATGCAGCTGGCAAACACTTAGATAATTGTCTTGGATGCCTTAAGGCAAATGCTGCACCGACGTTACTCCCTTAGCACTACCCAGGAGGTGCGTGCAGCTTGAAGATAAGTGCTACGGACGCGGAGTAACAATACCTCCGCTACACTCTACGATCCTGTTAGATCGAGACCTACGATTTAAAGTGGATTTCGAACCACGACAAACATCCATGGCACCGCCAGGACTCGAACCCGAAACCTGTGGGACAGAGCGCTAGCCAATCGACAATTCAGGCCCGTATTTAATAAAACTAAACCGGGAAAAAATTCCAGCATAATCCACAAATTTCGACACCAATATAAGAGAAACACGGATTCTTTGAATCATTAAATGTTTAGCAAAAGGCGATTGGGCTTAAGTGGAAAAGTTTGGCTTGTCGCTGTACATTCATTTTGTGAACACTTTGGGCTAATTAGACGGAGACCTACAGTTTAACGTGGATTCAGAACCACTAACAAGCATCCACGCCACCACCACGATTCGAACTGAAGCTTGTGGTACCGACGGCCAGAGAGCTAGCCAATTGCCCATCAAGCATCTAAGTCAGGGATGGGTAAACTACGGCCCGCCGGAAGGTTCTATCCGGCCCGCGGATAGAATTTTAATTTACCGATCCGAGGCAAATTAAAAGTATATATTATATATCCATCTCCTTTTCAACTTTGATTAAATATTTTTTTCTTCTTCATTTTTTTCAAAGGACTGATGATCTTTTTACTTTCTCTATTTTTTTCTACAAAACATAAATCGACGGGAATAGCAAGCATAGACAGCTCTCAATTTTTTTAATATCTCACGCCCAGAAAATCAGTGTTATGTTTGCTTCATCTTATATTATGTGAACAAGTGTTTTCAACTATGAAGCATAGAAAGAATTATTTCAGAAGTAGACTGACAGATGAGCATTTACCCTCGTTCCTTAGAATCAGTACATCTCACTTCGAACCTCACTATAAGGAACTTCTAAAAATGAAATCGCAATTTTATTCATTTCATGAACATATTTAAATTGTAATACTTGTATAGTGTTTTTAAAATTTTAGAAAAAAAAAAAAAAAAAAATCTCGATTTTTGGCCCGCGACCGAAAAAGTTTACTCATCCCTGATCTAAGTGAAAAGGCGCCATAAATTTGAGTACGTGCATACATGAACTTGTGTGGGTGGAGGATGCTCAAGGAGATGTCTTTCACCCCCAACAACCGCCGAAACAGATGCCCATTGAGGAATGGACACACTTACATCAACAACTGTGGGATTCATCTGAAGTTGAGTATGGGGAAACCATCCTAAGCATGTCATATTCTTTAATTCAATGACATTTGTTTGTAATTCTCCTTTTTAATCGGACAAGCATTTGTATCAACGTTACTCTTTCTATAATGCTTTTCCTTTTTGTGTTAGTAAGCTTTTAAGTAAAGAATTCTGTCTCAGTATTTTAAATTTAATGTGTCCCCAGAATAAAAATTGACAAAAAAAAAAAAAAAAAAATTTTTTTTTTTTTTTTTTTTTTGCTTTTTTTTTTGCTTTAAGTTTTGCACACTAGTGTATGTATATTTAAAAAAAATATTCTACAAAAGACTCATAGAGGGTAAAAATTCTAAAATTAGTCACAGATTTTCAAAATTCACAATGCAAATATTAAAAGATGAAACAAAAAAAATTAGTCATTATATTAATTTCTAACATCTATAAATGCTTAAAAACTTTCATTGCATTGATTTGAAATGATGAAATCAATTTTACTTGAATGCTACTTTTGTGTAGAAGATTGTATTTAAAAAAAAAAAAAGAACTAATTATTAAATCACATTTTATAGGTTGAATACACCAGTAAAAGTCAACGTTTCAAAATTTTTTTGTTACAGAACTTAACAGTACAATAATCCGTAGACAGGCAAACATCTTTATATAAGGATATAAAATTTACTTCTTATAAACAGTTCAGTTATTATTTTGACAACAAAATAGAAAAAAAAAAAAACTTTGTACAAATATTTGTAAATAATCCCTCGCCAATCCTTACTTTAATTAAACAGAAAACCATACTAAAATTTCAAGTTTTTTCATTTGACACCAACTCCACACATCATCTTGTTTAGATAACACTTTTAATTAAAACAATTACATTTCAAATAGAAAAACTTCACCGTGTCCATTTGAATTTTGAATCAGAATATATAATAAAAAATTTATATATACTTATAGTCTGATCATGAATTACGTGGAATGGGAAACAGCCCGTTTAATTGCAGAAACGGACAAATCGATTATTTGTGTGGGGGTAGATGCTAGTCAGATACACCCGGTGCAAAGCAGCTATCAAAAAACAAAATATAATAATAGTTCTTCTAGCTCTTCTTTTAATATCATGTCATCCAAAATTTTAATTGTTAAAAATTAAAATTCTTTTACTTGAATGCAAATCCCTCCTGAATGGCATTTCTTTCCCTATGACACTGCTCTTTTTGAATCTGTCTGAGCTGGCCACTTGCCAATTATCTACAAGGTTGGTGGCCAGACTATACTTCACTACAATATAATGTGGCAAAAAGTAAATAAAGATCTTGATAGGCGTCTTTACAAATGATTTCATGAGTACTTAGTATTAATCATACTAAATATTTCAGTATTTACCATGATTTTTGTAATAAACTAGTGCAAAAGTGATTAGTCAAGATGGTTTCTATTATCAATTTTTTTACAAAAAATATTTACAAGCATATATTGATCCAAACATACTTGTATGCTTTCAAGCATTATCTGACAACAAACCAAACTAACATCATCACCCAAGCAATTATCCTGATGGATTGCATTGCACACCTTATTCACAGATATGAATCTATGTGATTGGAGATCTTTGTGGTCATATAAAAGATTTGGTTTACAAGACACCGCTGACAGATAACTTATTTGCGTCAAAAGGTCCATAACTGATGCATTTGCAAGCATTAAAAAAATGCTCTCTTGAAAAAAAAAAAACTCTTGTATTTGTAACTGACAACTTTGTGACTAACATGCACTATTGTATCACTTCTGAAAGTTATCACTTTGAAAACCATGTCCAGTAAATTTTTTTTCCATGTTCTTTCAATATTTTTTTTTTTTTTTTTTTTAAATGCTTGCAATAAAAAAAAAAGTTATAAATTAATTAAAAGTCACCCTGTATATATATATATATATATATATATATATACACACACACGCGATCTTTTAAACCAAGAAAGACGGGACTGCAGCATTTCTGAACCAGATGAACAAATTTCTAAAAAAGGAATTAATTAAAACTGCTAATTTAATAAATACATGTTATTCATATAATTTGAATTTAATACTGGCACAGGTAGCAATTTTTTTGTAAAAAACACTGACATTCTCTATTAATAATGATCTCACAGTGCTGAATTTTATAAAAGCTGTATAGGTTGACCATAAATGATGCTAACTAAGAAAAATAAAAACAAAAATTAAATCTAACAAAACAAAAAATAAGTTTCCCTAAAAATGACTAAAACAAAATTAAGATAAAATGCATTAAATAAAACACCTCATATTAAGAGGAGATCGGGTGACATATAATGAGAATGACTAGTTATTGGTAGAACACATAGCCAAGTGAAGCAGAAAGAATTGATGTTTTGTTGGACGGTCAACTAGAATCTGCTTTACAAATATGGTCAATTCAGATATAGTCAAGAAACATTTTTTATAATTTTACACACAAAAGATATGTATCACATTTATATAAAATAGCCAATAAAGAATCCCATCTCTAAACACTTATTTCAGAAACTGGAAAGTGCATTTAATGCCTTCTTTTAGCATTGGATTTTAAAGTAGAGGACACATTTCAATGATCTTGTACATTTATAGCAATTACCCTCTTCTGGATGAATGGTTTTAGAACTTGGTGCATTGCCTTTTTGAATCGAAACACAATGTGCTTTTGCCAAGAAGCATATCAAAAAAAGGAGGATTGTGAAGAACAAACATCACCAAAAGGTAAGGAGGCCACCAACTACACTTCCCAGTGGGTCTTTACAAAGCCATGAGCTGAAAAGAAAGTTGTTCAACATTTATTTAGCAACTTTTTTTTGCTTACTAAGTGATAATACATTTTATTTAGCTATTATATTTCGATAAAATTTTCTAGTTTTGATTACCACGAAATGTTTAAAAAAGGCCACTTCACAAAACAGCCCTACTTTCAGCAAAATGATTTTTTTTTCTTAAATTTTATGTTAAAAGAAACATGAAAATTACAAACACTTAGGCCTAACAACTTGGATCAACCATTCCTGCAAGAGAGGAGATTGGAAAGGTTCACTAATAACTGGAACATCTTTTTTTAATTGTAAGGGAATAAATACAAATTAAAGGAATTTCTTTGCTTGTAGTATATGCCGGTCACCTCATTTGTGTGTCGATGATTTAACTTAAAAGAAAACAGGACTTGAAAATGGGTGGATGGTTATGTTTTCTCACCAAAGGACTACAATAGTACTTAGTATGTGTCACAATTTATCCCGGATCCTTGTATTCATACTAAATGAATTTTTCCCATAAGAGAGGTAATGATTCGTCTGTTCTCATGAAAAAATAAATGACATAGATTTTTTTTAAAAATAATGCTTACTATAATAATCATTACTAAAACATATAAATACAAAAGCAGTTAGACGAAATACATAAATTTACCAACTTTAATTCTATCTTTTCTTTCTTTCTTTTTTTTTCCTACTTGGACATGGTTAAGAATCACCAGATTTCATCATTGTTAAAAATCAGCATTTACTTTATTTATGCCTTCTCCTTAAGATGTTTCGAAAATTTAACATTTCCTGATCATTCCACTTTTCAACACGGATATTTTTTTGAAGTAAACTAATATGAGAAATGTTTTTAAGTACAATCTATTTCTCTTTAATTTTTTTAATTATGATTTAAATAGAAAAGTTGTTCTCTTATTTTTCAAGGAAATATAATAACCTTTCACAACATGAAATTATGAAAAAAAAAATGAAATGAATTTAAAATTAAAATTTCATGAATTAAAAATAATAAAGGTTTATTCAATATTTTAATTACTGAAATATTTTTAATAATATTTATTGACAAAAAGAGCAGATTTAAAAATTATTAAAACATTATTTTATTTACATAAAATAAAAATTTATATAAAAATAAATAAAATATATAAATATAATAACTTTTTTAAACAGGTTTATTTAAATAAGTTATTATAAGATGATTTGATTTAACAAACTACTGTATTTTTAAGGGAAATAAATATACTGATTATATATAATTTGACAAATTTCTAATTCATAAGGTTTCTAGCAGCTACAAACATAATATATCAAATTACTTACCAATTAATTCCAGAATGTTAGCAATCTGAAAAGTAAAAATATTAGGTCATTAATTTTAAAAATTATGATAAAAAAAATGTAATATTATTTCAGAATTACAATATTTTTATTAATAAATAAAGGATTCATTGCTGCTCATATCCTTATATTTAAAAAATTCTTAGAAAATAAATTAAAAGTTCAAAAGTTTTCAATTAAATTGTTATAAAAATAAATAAGTACATTTCAGAATTAAAAAAAAAAAAAAAAAGAAAATTTTCAGATTATAAAAAAAAATGAAATAGCTGTGATAATAATAAAATATGAATCAATAACTGTCTGGAACTTTTAAAGAAATACAAAATTTAGGATATTTTATTTTTCTAATGAGTGAGTATACATCTGAAACTGCAAAAAATATCTTAGATATTTTTATATCTATAATCAATTTAATTCCAGAATTTTTCTCTTTCTCCTGCCCAAAATATGTTTATTGAACTGTTTTTCAATTATCACATAATTTTTCTCACAAATACATATTTGGACTATCATGCTAAAAAGAGCTCGAAAATTTTAAAAACTTTGTACCATTACATAACAGCTGAGTTTGTTAAGCACAACCATCAATTCCATAGAATCATTACAGTATAGGAATGTAAAGAATTCTAATTTATTCACTTTCATCACAAAAGTAGAAAAAATGGCAGCAGGAAATATCCCAGACCAAAACATTAGCACCAGCATACAAACTACTAATAGTAAGGAATCTAAATTTTTTTGGTAACTCCCCACCCCAGGCTGCAAGCTATGAAATAAGCTCGATTTATATTCGTTCTTTTTTATTGTTTGTGTTCTCAGAATTATAGCAAAAATACTTATTTATTTATCATATACTTAAATATTACATTTCTAATTATTTCTTTCTTTTTTTTTATGAATGTTCTATATTACTGTCGATGGTTTTATTTTAAATAACAAGTTGATTAAGTGAATTTCGATACTTTTCATATATACTTTATGAAGCATCAATTAATCCTTCAAACTCTACAAGATTTATTTAACAATCTCCTTCCAATTACAGAAAGTCAAATATTCCTTTATATAAAGTTTTTTTTGAAATTAGAAGAATTGACTGATAACTATTTCAGATTCATCATACATGCATACATGGAGGCATTCAGAAAATGGACATAGTTCATAAATCATCTATAATTCAAAATACTTGTTCCACTTTAGTGAAAGCTTCAAGAATTACCTAAGCAGGTTAATAATTAACTATCTTAAGTAATCGATAATAGTCAAAGAAAAGCTGTCTCTTACGTTGAAAATTTTTAAGTTTAGCAGATATCAGATGTCTCATTTAAAAATAGCAGGGTTTTTTTCAATCATCTATAACAGTAGATTGTTATTATTATTTTATTTTTGTTCTTGTTAATATTTTAAATTTTTTTTTCCACACTGATATAGATTCAATTGTTAATTTATTTTCAGTAGTCTTAAACAGATAATTATTTCAGTAGTGACAATTTCTTTTCAGCAGTTTTTCTACAGAATTAAAATTAAATTCGATGGTTCAATGCAGTTTGAAGTCTTGGTTTGTATAGGAATGGACATTACAGTTTCTCTAATTAACTTGAGAATAATTTGTGTGACACCATACTTGGATAACATCATTTTTGCATACAAGCATCTTTCAATAATTCCCTTTGAAAGAGAAAGGTTTTTAACTTCAATTTATCTTTTGATTATATACTGGTCATCTACTAAATGGCAATCAGAAAAATGCAAATTACACGGTATATATTGCAATTATTGGCAGGTAGTGTATAACAATTTGTCCTTTATTTTTTATGTAATTATTTTAAATCTTACTGCAATGGGTGATGTGGCTCTTAGAACAAAACACTGGAATTCCTCAGCAATGGTACAAGTAGTATTTCTGAAATAGAGCAAAATTTTTTTATTAGAATCTAAAAATTAAATATTATGTAAATAGTCAGTTTTAACATTTTAACCAATTACAAGTAATAACTAATAATAATTAAGAATTTAATTTTAAATCCACACTTTACATTACTTATAAACTTCTACAGTGTATAGACACATTTTTGAGTAAGGACTTGCGCTGAAGATGATGGCAAATTGGATAATTTTATATAGTATGAAAATTATCATATTATTGTTCTGTTTCATGACATTTAGTATTCCATGTAGATTTTACATTTAAATTATTGTTCATATTATTGTGTTGTTTTTATTATAAAAGACTGGAAATTAATTTCATTCTTTTAAAAAATAAAAATATTCATATGTTACTGTGAGATCTGATTAATATGACTTGAAACTTTATAGTATATAAAGCTTCTTCTAATATGATACATTTTTTTTATGAAACTAACTACTGCACTAATAGTGATATCAAACTTTTCCCAACAGTTTTAATCATAAGTGAAAAGAGAATTTTTTTCCACAAATTATCTAATATTTTTGTAAAAATAATTATAATTATTTGCAGATTTACATGAAATTATCATAAATAATTAAAAATTGAACAGTTTTCATAAATATAAAAAGTTTCACATATGTTGTAGTCATATTTCATCAAAAACAACTATTTTTCTCTCTGTATTTTTAAATTATCTATGATCTACATAATACACAGTACACAAAAAAGTAAAAGTTAAAAATTCACTCAAGAATTATTTTGTTTATTAAAATTAGTATTTTAACTTTCTACTTTAAATAAAAACTTGTGGTCTTTTTCAAAAATGTAGAATTAATTGTCCAAGCACATTGGATAAACCAAAAAAATCTACAAAATGACTTAAAAATAACAACAATAATTAGGTCATTACATTGATATGATTCATATATATATATAAAGCCTTACCCAAATATGAATGCAAAAACATCAGGGCAAAGTTTCTTCCTGCCACAAGCAGATATTTCCGAAAAATGTTTGTGAATAAGAATCTTTTAAAAAGAAAAGAAAACAGTTATTTATATGCATAATAGATTTCTTTAACATATGTTTTTTCTAAATTAACTTACTGAATTATAAATAACTTTTTTTATCAATAATTATAAAAATTAAAGTAATAAAACATTTATTACATTCAATTTTTAATAATGTAAATGAATCATTCATTCAAATATAAAGCTATTTACAAATAGAGGCAAAAAGTTTTCAAAGTAATGAAGTTGTAAATACTTTTAATAAAAAATCTAGAGTAATTATATTAAAATTATCTAGAAAATACATGCAATAACACAAAATCATCAGCAAATAAACAAAAATGTATAATTACTGATTTTTCATCATCATCAAAAATCTTGATCTCACGCTCATTGATAAACATAGTCACTTCCTATTTTGAGGAGTATAAAATTAAATTGTATCAATTCATAAATGCAATACTATTATGAAAGTATCATATATTTCTTATATGATACAAATTATAAATTTATTAAAAATTGTTGAAATTTCTTTTGCTTCATTTATATAATATTTTCAAAATTAATGACATAAAAATTTGAAAAATATATTATACCTTTTAAAACTTCACAATAAAAGTTATGTATTTTAAGTCTTTGCAAACAAATTTTAATAAATAGTAACTTAGCTTAGAAAATAAAAAAATTTTTTTATTTCCAATCCTAATGGTATTTATTCATAAATAACTGTTAGCATTGCTTAAAAAAATAAAAACACTTATTTGAAACATCACTAGAGAAAAAGTTTGAGTGAAAGAGCAGAAAATTAAAAAATTCATTTAGAGTTTAAAACTAAAAAAACTGATTGTATCATAAATGCATCATTCTATAATTTCTTTTTAAAGATGATATCCATGCTATTACTGGTAATGCTTGTACATGAGGACATTAAAAAAAAAAAAAAAAAGTTGAATAGTTGATTTGTTAAATAAATTTTAAGAAATTTCACACAACTATTAGATGATGTTGTTTATGTTGATTCACAATATATATATATTAAGGATTTTCTAAAATATTTAAAACTTACTTGTGGTTCTAGTTTTAACTGAAGAGCCTGGCTGATAGCCTTATCAATGCATTCAGCTTTTTCTTCCTACAAAAGCCAGAATTTTTAATCCAGACTACATTTTCTATCACTTTTTTATGTATATAAAAAATTTCAACAACATTTTAATTTTACTAATAAAATGGAATTGAAATTTTTATCTTTATATTTATACAGAGAATATGCATGTTTAAGTTAAAATGGACTTGTATTTATTTAAGTCAAAAAGTTTTATAATTTTTTAACCTTAATTTTTGTTGCTTGCCAGTATAAATGTACATCATTGACATTTCTCGGTACTTACGTATTAACGCTACCTTGGCTACAGTTGCGCCAATAAAAAGCAATCTTGTTGTTCGCACGCGCACGCAGTTATCTTTTGAACGCCAACCGCAGCTACAGATTTGGCGGTATTTAAAATTCTGCTTCCCTCAAACCAGTTGTCTTTTCTAAGTCCCACACGATAAGCACACTGACTGAAATTGCATTTCCAAAACTTTCGTTTACCAAAATAAAGTTTTATGTCATGGGAATTGGGACATTTTCGTTTTTTTGGTAAAATATTTCGCTCCTGAAAAAATTAAAATTGCATCTTGTTCTGTTTCTGGCAAATAACAAATACGCCTTTTCGTAGCACTAAAAAATGGTGTCAAAAATCAGCAAATCTGTAGCTGTTAGATTGGCGCCACTTAAAAACCGCCAAATCTGTAGCCAATGTAGCATTAATACGTAAGTACCCATTTCTTATATATACATACATCCTAAATAATTAGCAGCACTGCACTTTCAATATTAGGATTTTTAAAAATTATTCCAATCTTGTTGCAGATTTAATATATTAGATATTACTTGTTGCAGATTTATGCTATCTTTACCATTGAATACTTTGAGTGGTTACTGACTCCTAATCACCATTAAGTTATTAAAAAAAAAAAAAAAAAAAAACCCAGAATTCTTAGTACAACAAAGGATGTTTTTCAGAGGTGCCAAATTTCCAAGCCTTAAAAATCTGTAATTCAATGTACAATGTCATTTTTGGTGAATATGTAATTTTAAAAAGGAAAAATAGTAAAAAAATGGGGAAAATAGTAGGGAAAAATGTAATTGAAAATATTAAGCATACTTTTTCCTTAACTATAGAAGGCATGAATAAAAACAAATTACAAAAAAATATTAATTCTCTCTCTCTCAAAAAAAATTACTTCTTACATTTAAAAATCTCATGATTAAAAGACACTTTTAAGAAGATTTTGTTTGTGGCTAAATAGCAATTAAATTTTTTATCTTAGTGCAATTCTTGTACCTAATCATAATTAATTATGCCTAGAAAAAATATTATTGATATAAATTTCAGCTTAAGAAAACCTTTGCTTGGATGCTAAAAAGGGATATTTAAGCTCATAGAAAAGATAAAACAAAACAAAAAGTCATTGAATTTGCACTAGTCAGCAGATAGGTAGTCCTTAATTTCAGAAAAACTTATACAATAACTAAATATAAGTAGTATATATTTAGTAGCAAAGCAATATATTAAAAGCATATATGCACAATGCAATATATTAAAGCAGTGAATGATCAAAGATATGGTGGTGATATAGATGATTTTTGCTTAATTTAAAAGAAAATAGAATATTTTTTCCTTTTCAAAATTTTGAGAAGCTTATTCAGTGTTTCATGATATGTCATTTTTGCTTATAACATGAAAAATTCCATAGTATTTCTTAAAGAATTTGATGATAGCATAACACAGAAATTATCATTATATATATATGTATATAGACATATATAAACCCCAAAAATATAAAAATTTAGAATTGCAATTCAAGAAATCTTAGTTATTCAAACATTAATATAGACGAAGAATATATGGTATGGACATTATTACAATTCAACTATATAACATTGTAAATACACTCATGTCCATAAATTAAGGATAATGAAGTTCAGGCAAAGAAAGAGACAGAAGCAAAACAAATTTGACTTATTTGTAAAGTCTATTTATTAAACAAAAGGTAAAGAGCAAAAAAGATGCTATATGTTTGACATAATTAATAAAAATTGCGATTTTAACTCCCTGGAGCAAATTTCAAAAACGAACCTATTTTCAAAAAAACAGTATAACATGGTTAGTATGATGGTTAACATGGAGTATGTGTCCCGGACGATGCAATACAGGCCTTACAACGCCTAGGCATGCTGAGTATCAAATTATCAATCTGATCTTGGGGAATATTACACCACTCATCAAGCAATGCCCTCCGAAGTTCCGGTTGACAGGTGGGAGGGGGTTGACGGGCTGCAATTCGTCGGCCAAGCATATCCCACACATGCTCTATTGAATTCAAGTCCGGTGAGTATGCTGGCCAATCCATATGGGTGATATCCTCCAATTGAAGGCATTCGTCTACAATGTTTGCACGGTGAGGACGGGCGTTGTCATCCATAAACAGAAATTCAGCACCCATGGCGCCCCGAAACAAACGTACATCTTGTTCCAGAATGACATCCCGATAGATGTGGCTTGTCATGGTTACACCCTGAACATGCAGGTCAGTTCTGGAACCAAGAATAGTTCCTCCCCAAACGAGCCATCCTGCACCACCGTAACGGTGTCGTTCAATGGTGTTCTCTTGGTGGTAACGGGTACCTGAAACATATGAATATAGGTACCTGAAACATATGAATAATAACGGGACATATGAAAGTCCGGCGAGAATCAGACTGCAAACTAAACCTGCACTCGTCGGAAAACATCACACCAGACCACTGTTGCGGTGTCCACAATGCATGCTCTCTACTCCAGGTTAATCGCAGGCGACAGTGAGTTGCGGTAAATGGAACACATCTGACAGGCCTACGAGCATATAGACCAATGTGCCCTAAGCGTCTGTACACGGTCTGCCTTGAAACTGTCGTACCGGTAGCTGAAGAGAGCTGACGAGACAGGTCTGATGCTGTGCTCCGTCTGTTTCTTTCGGCAGTAACTGCTAAATGCCGGTCCTCCTTCGGCATTGTAACTCAGGGGCGACCTGTGCTGTAACATCTATTCACATTACCATCCTCTTGGAATCGTTACCAAAGCCTGGAGATGACACTCTGGGCGATTCCAAGTTCCTCGGATACTTCCAGCTGGGTACGTCCACATTCCAGTTGTCCGATAATTCTACCACATAAAAAATCATCCAAATGCTTCCTTTGTGCCATAACTATGCGGTTATTGCACTGAAAGGCTTTTAAAGCGCTTGTGAACAATTTTACTTCTTTGCCACCATTCCTTATATACCCCTCTCTTACACTCTCGTCATTGTGACGTACTATCCGCGCCATCTGGTGGTTTCCTGTAATTTGCATATTCTTCTTCAAGATGTGTGTGATAATTCTACAGGTGAAAATTTTATTTTAGAGTTCAATTTCTGTGTGATTCTGAATTATCCTTAATTTATGGACATGAGTGTATATACATAAGCTTTCAAGATTTTTTTTATATGTTATATATGTTTCTATCTATTTAAGAATTATGCTAAGATATTTTCTTATAAGAACAAATCCATTTTTCATCAAAAATATAAATACCAAAAAAATTAGACATTAATTTTAATTAATTAATTTTTTACATTTAATATGTAAAATAAATAAAGTTCTCACATTTTTTATGTATTACAAGCCTATGAATTAAAAATAATAATAACTTACAAAAGGAACTTCAAATCTTCCAAGAAGAGCCAATTGAAATTTCAAACTAAAACAAATAGATAAAAATATTTATGAAAGTTTAAATTTTATTTATTTATTCAGATTTTTGCATTAATATTATTAAATTTAAAAACAAAGCAAATTTGAATAAAGGCATGTACATTCAAAAAAAAAAAAATTTCTACCATACATTTTAAACATTATCATAAAATTGTGTATGCATGTGTTGTAAAAAAATATTTTGTAAATATGAAAATAATTGTTTCATCTTTATTAATTAATAAATTTTTACAGATTAGAATGTTTATTTAACTTGCTTTACTGTAAAAACTTTCTGATTTCATAATAATACTCTATACTAAAAGCAAAGGGCTAAAATACTTTTTTTAAAAATCTATTTTGCATGATATATATACATATATTAAAAACTATGAAGCATTTTGGAAAAAACCCCCTTAAAACAGCAGTAGAAGCAGTAGCTTACATTCAATTATATTTCAATGTTATGATTGACAATTAAATTCAATAACATATGGAATGCATCCATATCAATTTTGTTATTCTTTTTGTTAACATTTATTTAATAAAAGTTAATTTCAATAAAATTATGTTTTTGAAAATAAGTTTAAATTTCATTAAAATCTTGCATTGTCAGTTTTTGATCATTGCATTATCAGTAGTAAAAAAAGTATCAATACATGAAAAAACGATTACAATACATTATACTAAATTATACATGAAGGAACCATAGTTTAGTGCAAAATTAATATCAGAAATGGGTAGAAACTAAGGCGATGCAAACAACATGAAATTCAAGCTAAGAAAAACTGAAGGAGTTTTATTTTAGTTTATTATTTTTTTTAATGGCTAAGATTTAAAAAGTCAGATGTAATTACTGCAACCAACATGAAAAAATCTCAAGAAACTGAAACCATTGCCCAGCAGTAAACTCTAACAAAGATATGTCTTAAAATAAAGTACTTTGAAACTCAGCTAAAAACTTCTTGTGGATCAGATGAAGAAATTGCAAGAGATAAGATGGAATATTTTGCAAGAATCAACTACTATTATTGATATGGAGGAATCAGTGGAGATTGCCATGCAGATGTAATTTTTGCTGATAGGAAAGTAAATATTGTGGAGGAAGGAATAAATAAAGAAATAACAGCAATGAAAGACAGTAGAGGGGAAAATAGGCAAAGAAATAAAAAGTCATAAAAGAACAAATTTCAGTAATTACAAAGAATACATATCGAAACAAAAAGTTGAAAATAAAGCTTTTGGTCCCTGCATTACAGTGGGGAAAAAATGTATTTTTATTCAATGCCATATTGATTTGTATCAATAAGAATATATCATAACAATTCTGAATGACTATCTCTAGATATATGCAACATAAACACTATAGCCAACAACCAAAAGACAAAAATTATAACACTCACCTGTGTCTACAAAAAAAATTAACAAAATTCAATAAAATACTTTCTTCAAATGAAAAATTACATTTGTAAAAGATAAATTCTACTTGGGAAAGAATGAATTGTTATAAAAAAAATAATTTTTTTTTTTTTTTTTTTTTTAGATGAACATATAAAATTTAGGTATAATAAGTATAAAAGGTTTTTCATTTAAGAATAAATATCAATTATTTTTAACTTTCATTGAATAAAACTAATATAAATAAATATTATACAACTCATTCAGACACTAATTAATAATTTCCCATTCAACTTAAAATTATAGGAGAGATTAAATGTAAAAAAAAAAGGTTCTAACATTATATAAGAAAATCTGAATTTAGAAAATTGCATAGAAAAAAATAAGTATAAATTATTTTTTAATGTGAATATATATTTCCTTAATTCACACAGGACTATATAAGTAATAAATTAACATGAAGACATTTAACTGATAATTATTAAGCAAAATTCACAAAATTTTTCATGCATCTCAACATTCCTTTTTTTATCCCCAACATATTCTTCCATTTTAGCAAAAAAAGATGCTTTTGAATTATATTTTGTATACTTATTACAAACTAATTATTAATCTGGTAATTTTTTTTTTCATTTTAGTTAGGAAAAAGTAACTAATTAATTTGTTTTTAATACACTCAAGAATATATGCATGAAATTATTTTTAAATTCTCTAAAAAATATACATAAATGAAAAGTAAGTCACACATTTAATTCTATGACTATCAACATCATAGAAGTTTTTTTGTGAGGAGCTGAGAGCATTATTTTAAGTTTAAGAAATCTCAGACTCTCACATTAATTAAATAAAAATTCAAAAATAAGAAAATTAGTTCTTTAAAAACTTACCTACCAGTAGCTGAATCTGAAATGAGTTCCGATTCAAAGTCATTTTCTTTTTTCTCTTTTTTATCAATAGATCTTCTTATACGAAGCTTTTCAAATATTGGTTTTAGTGGTGAATATATGCTACCAACGTAAAAGCCCTGGACAAAGAAAAATTACAAATAAGCAAAAATTATTAAATGTTGTAAACAGGATTAGAAAACGCTTAAAAACCTTAATCATAACATAAAAACATTTTCCATAATAGCTACTTTACAATAATAGATTTAGCTTATCTTAAAGAAACTGATGACTTTGTTTTATGAACAATTTTGTTTAACACTTCAGGGTCTTGGTTGAGAAACATTTTGAAATGAATTGATCATTTTACTAGCCAATGATTGATATATTACTAAAATAATATATCTGGTTACAGACAAATTCACACTGTTCTTCTAACGAGAGTCATGGCCATTTAACAAAAGTTATTGTTGTTCTTAATTTATAATTTGGTATTTCAATGATCATATGGTGAAAGTGAGAAAGAAAATACACTTATGTATGCAAACAATTTTGTCTTCTCTGAATGATACTGTTATCCCTAGGTGAAGAATTTCTACCTCAGAACTGAATACAAATTGAATGGCAGTATACTTAGCTTTATCCTACAGCTCATAACATTTGTGACAGACATGACATCGAGACAACTTCTTTGATTTTAAAAGCTAAATACTTGTTGATCGGATTTTGATGCACATATATACTTAAAATGATATCAAATTTTTCATTTAACAGACATTTTTTTACTATTATTAAGATAAAAACACACACGCAAAAAAAGGATAACAAAAAAAACGGCATGGATTTGGAGTGATTTCTCTTTTATTTCTCGCTAATTCTGAATTAATGCAATTTCAAATTTATAAATGAGAACCAATTCTTCCCCAAATTAATTTTCATTAGTTTTATTGGTGGTTCTAGGTTAAAATTTCATATATTTTTCAACTAAAAAAATCTTAAAATAAAAAATAAAAAGATAAAATTATTTAAAAATTCCTAAATACTTCCCCCTCCCCTTTTAGAGCTATGGCAATAGCAGTTTATTTTCTTTGTATAATAGAAATGGCCATTGGTTCTATATTTTCCTTTTATTTCAGTTGAGGACAAAATACTACATTCCACATTGTTGTTTTTTCATTTTTGTTAACAGCCAGTGGAATTCCATACTATTACATATCAAAATAAAAGATTAATATTACGTTAAAGTGTTCAATAAAATTGTACAATTGCCCCAAATATTTTTAAAAAATTAAAATATACAACTATTTACAAATTAAAAGTCATGTAATCTTGTTAAAATTATTGTGATATAAAAAAATGTGGTATAATAAATTTTAAATATTTATATTTCAATTAGTTCTTACATTTATTTATCATTTTTATCACAAACTTTTCCTTATGACACATAAAGATAATTCATGCAAATATATTTTGTTTAAAATGAATAGAATATTTTTTTGTGACAGGCATAACAGAATAGTGTTGCTCTATGATAGACAGCATATTGTCATGGTAAAAGAGTATAATTACCAATTAAATATACAGACATACTTTTCATTTAAAATTTCAAAGTTCATGTTCAATGTACCCACTGTTCTTATAAACCAAAAATGGTATCCAATGCTATGCAGATAAACAGTTTATTTATCTCCATAAAGCAGTAGCAAGCTTTAAAGGACAATTTATAACATAGATTATGATGAACATTCTTTGAAATAGTTACAGAATATAGAGAAAGTGTTTCATAAAAAACAATTTGTATTTTTCAAAAATAGAGAATAAATTGAACATAACTTTGAAACCCTCAATAAAAATATTTCAATTCAATTTCATCTCTATAATTTAATGTTATGTCCAATATAAATTTGCAGGTAGCCATATTTTTAGTCAAAGATTTTTAGAACAATTTTTTCTTACAATTCTTCTATGTCTTTATTAATCCAGCTACCAATTTTTACACTACTTCAGCTTTAGATCCATTTACAGATAGCTCTAAATAATTTTGGTTCAATCATGATCATTCTGGACTTTTGAGAATAAGAGTTAGCAACAAATATCATTTCTTAAACTAGCATTCATCATCTTAATAGCATTAAGAGAAAAGTAAAAGTAGTTACTACAGGAATCAAAACAAAGATTCCTCCTTATAAATTTAAAAAAAAATATATTACATTTTTATTTTATAATGTATTAATGTACTTTGAATAAACACACAAAAAAAATTAAATTGCAAAATCTGAGAAATAAAATTGTAACTTTTTCATAAAGACAGCTAATTATTTTATTTTTTATCTTAAATTGACCACAAATTTATATAACTCGAATAATTTCTTCCATATAATTACATAAAAGTTTGCATTTGTATGCATTAATACTTACAAATTGTATAAACATATTAGAAAATGTATATATTTATATATACACACAAAAAAAACAATGCAAAAAGATAAAAAAAAACTTGAAAAGAGCAACATAGAATTGTTAATCACCTTTACAATTGACAAGTAAATTGGTAGGCCACGATATTTGCTAGCCAGTGATGAAATTAATCCTCTATTGCAACGATATAAACTGTGTCCATACAATTCATCCAAAACATCACCAGGTTCTATTTGATTCTGGAAAGATATAATATAAATTATAAAAAAGATAATAAGATATATTTATAAAAAAGAATAAAATAATAAATCATCAAGGAAAATTAAATTTGACAATTTTAAGTATTGAAGTAAATCTTTCTAAGAAGTAGACAAAGATTTGTTTTATGAAACAATTAAATAAAATACTTTGTACTATATTTTAATTTTTGATAAAAATATGTTTAAAATTTTTGCTTTCTAGCTATGAATATCTTGTTAAGGTTTTTCAGACAAGTGTCTTTGATGCTTTTTTATGAGATTTAGGCAGAACAGCACCAATATTTTTTACATGTTTTTGGCATTAGAGATATTATTGTCCTACAAAACTTATCAAATAAAAATTTTAAAATAAATTGCGAAATGAAAAGCTAAAATTATTTTTGGTTTAAATATTAAAATTTCAATTTTCTTAAGATGTGGAACTTAGTATTTTTAAAAATACTCCCACATTCACTGATGCAAAATATATTTAATTCACTTTTAGCAAAGATTCTCTCATGCTTAAGAATTCCAGTAATTAAACAAAAATTTTCAAACCAATTATGGATTATTTGATTTCATATATCGATACTGTAATTATACACATTGGAATGTTACAAACTTTTTGCACCATTTTTAATTCTTACAAGAAATAAAAATTTTTGACAAAAATATGATATTATAAGATAAATAATTTCTGCAATAAAAAAATTATAATTGATTGGTTTCCATATTTTTTACATTTTCAGTACCTTTGCTGAATCCAGGATTTCCTTTCGTCAAATAATAACAAATACATTTAAAACTGAAAAATAGTTAATGAAAGGGCAAAAATAACTAAAATAATTATTTAAGTTCACATATTAAAAAAATGCAACAGAATAAATTTATTTGATAACAATTAATGGAATAGGTAAACCTGTAGATTGTGAATTTTGTCAAATTTTAGAATCAAACTAGAAACAGCCACTTTTTCACTATTGATTTTTGTGCAATGCATAATGCTGGTACAAATAAGAGATCACAAAAGAAATTAAAATTCTCAAATTTGCTATTTGAAAGAAAATTTTATCTTTTGCAGATAACAAAAAAAAAAAAAAAAAAAAAAAAAAATCTGTAAATTTCATGCTATGCATTTTGTTTTTAAAATACTGTTGAAAGACAACTCAATCTCTTTCTTTGACTCTTATCCTATTAAATTGAAAATAGAAATAATATTTCTTCATTCATAATAATAAAATTCACATTCTCTTTTACAAAGACTCCACAAAACACACTTTAAAATCCCTATAATAATTAATTAAAATCGGAAAATAAGGAAAAACACTCTCTAAATTAGCAAAATTAAAGAAAAAAATTGTTACCAAATAAATAAAGCACTTACTTCTTCAGCTGCAACACTTCCTTCATCAACCTTCACCACTACAACTCTACCTTTTGCATATCTGTAAAAAGAATATAGAATTGACTATTAAAAGCAAAAACAAATTTTTAAACAATTTTTATGAAAATATTATAGATAAAATATGATTTTTAGACAAACTATTTTCAGTTTTTCTTTTTTTTTTACAGGGGTTATTGCTTGAATTACTTAGATTTATCTTTGATTTTTATGCTTTTCATATTTTTTAAAAATCTTTAGTTGGATACAATATTATTACAAAAATTTTCTTAATATGTCATTATGATCCCACCACAAACAGCATGGAATAGTAAACATCCAGTTTAATAACAAAAATGGATGAATAAATTACTTTTTAGAAGTGCTAGTCAGATGGATGTGATGCAAAGCTGCTTTAAAAGTATTTTTAATGCATCCAACTTTTTTAATCTTTAATATAGTTAGGATGCATAGCATAAAATAAATGCAATTACATTTTCATTTAATACATAATGTATGTAATTAGTAATTTGATAATATTTTCTTAATTTAATACTATCAAGACAAATGATTGCAGACTAACATTTATATATCGTATATTATTTTTTTCTATGCTGCACACAAGCACACACTTCAAACTATAAATTGACATTAACAAAAAGTTATGTATATATTCTTACGATATGCATAGATCAAAATATTTGCACTTACGCAAATGTAATACCCATTTCTTTACATGGAACAAATTCATATTTCTTATAAACCTGAAAAGTAAACAAATGTTATAAATATCTAATGCTTTGTTTTATATAAAAAAATTTTCATGCCCAATCGATTATAAAAACAAATAACATACCCCTAAATTCCATGTCTCATCTAAAAAGCTGGCATTCTAGAAAAAAAGAAATCAGTTATAGAGAAACTATTAATTAAAAACTTATAAATTAATCAGAAATGTTTTAAATTAAAAATGAACCATTTCAAAATAAAGGGATTATCTTGTAGTAAATGTTTTAGCAGACCGATTTCAGATTTACTTTTAAATGAAAATTTATATGAAATTTTAATTATCTATTTTTAAAATTTTGTATATTTCATTAATTTCAATTACTATTATGTTGATAATTTATTATATTAATAAGATATGTGCTGAGACAGGTCAAATGAAAAGGAAACAATATTCATAATAAAAATACTGAAGGTGACAAAACAACTAACACTAGCATTGCAGGTACAGAAATAGTTTCTTGCAAAATGAGCAACAATTTTGGCAACACTGTATTTGTAGTGAAATTTAATTCTTATGATAAACATGGCATTACTCCCATTGTTAGCTCAAATAAATGTGTACATTATTAAGCCCTTTTATTTGTAATGTATTGTTTCAATGTGCTCTTTAATCAGCATTTGATGGTTCGGCACTTTCTATTCTGTGTATTTTTTCTTACCACAGAGTAGTCCGTGATGATTTATTTTAACTATCATTGCACAGAATTAACTTTTTTATATGTGTATGTTTTATCAACACATGAATATTCAATTAAATTAATATTCAAAGTGTATGTCGCTATCCCACTTCTGAAATTTATTGTGGTCTGCTAGCGACTAGTTGTGTCAGGTGGACGGAAACATTCCAATCTTTCGATTTACAGTATTTTATTTACAATACTTTACATACAAGGAACCCTGTGCCACTTCTACAATAGCAATTCTATTTAACAAAAACCATGAACACATCACATACGGTCCCTGACCATGTATCTCGTTCAGACACTCTTAGCGTTCTCCTCATCGTCTCAAAATTTAACCATATGTACTTAACAGTTCGTACAGTTATGGTACCAGTATGGTTACAGTTATTACAGTTATGGTATTGATCACAGTAGCGACCTCTCGCGTCTATTTAATTATAGTTAAACCTTACAAATGCAAGAATTTAATTTTTCCAAAATGATAAAGTACTTTGTCGGATATTTATATCATCTACACACACAAGTTCAGAATGTGAGTAAACACATTCATCACTAATATGGTCTATAATCTGGCAAAATAACTAATACGGTATAATTGTGGTCATGAACCTGCTGGAAAGAGCGCCCATTGCATCTGGTGGCAATGAACTACAAGTTCCTAGCAACACATAATTATTTGATGGTTGATGATCAATTAGAATAATGCAATTCCCATTTTCACATCAATTTATACATGTTTTGAAATCATGCTTTCAATTTATCAGAGAGAATTTATACATATTTCATTAGTTTAGTAGATAGACTTTTTTTTCTACATTTAGATAGATTTTATAAGCTATTACTTCTCATGTGTATTTACAAATTTATAATTTTAAAAATTAAAAGTTGGAATTGATATATGCAATTTTTAGAAGATGAGGTTAATTGAACATTTTGTTCATCAGATAAATTCAATGATAAAAAATATGTTGCTCACTTCCGCTTTAAAAACTCTACTACTTAACAACTAAAAATAATTATTAGGCCAGGTATAAATATAGCATCAATTTTAAAATATAAATATAAAATAAAGCTAGCTGAATACTTTATTTCATATTCTCATATTAAAAAAAGAGTTAAGAACCTCAAAAAAAAAATTTTTTTTTTTCTTAATTCAAATAAATTTATTGAAAAATACTTATTTTACAAGAATTTAAAAAGCGATATAATAGTATACATGCAATTTTCATACAATAGTGTACATATTTTATTTTTAAAAGAAATGAAAAATTTAAGGAAACAAAACCAACAAATTTATTAAAAGACAAAAATAAAATATAATTACATAAAAAAAGGATTAATAAGTATAATGAAATTTACTATCAAGAATAACTCCATTTGTTAATTCATGTTTCAGTACTTATATTAACTTTAAAACTAATTGCTCTATAGTTATCACAAAAGCATAAAATAGCTTATTGTTCTTACTTTTAATTCCAATTTGAAATCAATTTTATTCAATTCATGTAAGAGAGACAAAAGAATTTCTAGGAAAGAATATTATAAAAAGAATAATTAGTAATAATAATAAAAGTTCCATAAATATATTTAATAAAGTACAAATAACCGTAAAATTTAAAATTTACTTTTAATACTAATAAATGTAAACTTTGATATTTTACAATTTGCACTAATAATTAGGATAATTAAAAGTTATTACTAAAAATTACTAATTTATTTCGGAAAAATTAATAAATAAATACAGGAATGGGAAGAAATTCTATATAGAATTTATTGTTAAAATATAAAAGAATTAGATCAGAAAAAAGGTAAACAGTTTCAATTAAAAATAATAATATTATCTTTGATCAGTATTTTATTTATTTACAACAAAAGCTATCTAGTTAGCTATTGAGAAACAGCTATTAGATAGTTTTTAATGTTTTTTTTAACTCTGAACTACTAAAATGCTGTCAGATCAGAAATTATTTCTACATGGGTAGATTGCAAAAGGTACCTTTATTTAATTACTATACTTTCCTGACCTAAAACTTGTTTCATTTTTAAAAATGAAAATTTGTACATGAAAGCATATATAGTGACAGTATATTAACATAATTACAGATAATATAAAAAAATTTACTTTTCAAGTTTACAGTAACTGATACTTGAAATGAGAAATATTATCATTTTAACTAGTTTATCTTTTTTTCCTTTAATTTTTTTTTATAATTTTAATTTAATTATTTATAAAAATGTATTCTTTGCATATTCATACATTTTTAATATTTTTAAGTTCAATAAAACCTTAATTTATGGAAACATTAATAAAAAAATTATAAATTAAAAAAAAAATTCAACTTATAGATATACAACAATGAAAAAATTTGTTATAATTCAAGGATTATTTTTAATCTCTCAACCAGATTCTTTTTTAATAGACTTTAGACCATTTCTATTTAAAATATGGTATTCTATAAAATTTTATTTTCATATGACTAAAATTAATAATCACACTTTTCAAAAAATTAACTATTTCTTGCTTTAATACATAATATTTAATTAATTATTGGTTTAATGCATTTTATTTTGATTTTTTAATACATAAAAGTTAATTTGCTTATAATTGAAAGTTAAAATTTTAAAAAACCATAGAAAATTTAGTTAAAATTAAATTGGTACTTACTTATTAACGGTACCTTGGCGGTTTTTAAGTGTCGCCAATCTAACAGCTACAGATATGGCGGTTTTTAAGTGGCGCCAATATAACGGCTGCAGATTTGCTGAGTTTTGAGGCCATTTTGTAGTGCTACGAAAATGCATATTTTGGATTTGCCAGAAACAGAACAAGATGCAATTTTATTTTTTCAGGAGCGAAATATTTTACCAAAACAACGAAAATGTCCCAATTAGACTGTTTTGAATCCATGTTAAACTCTATATCGGCCTGTTTCCCACTGAAATCTGTTTGACTACTTTGTGTTTAAATAAAGTGTTTTTGACTACTTTGTGTTTAAATAGTGTTTTGAATTTTGAAATCGTTTTGATTTTAAATGAAATGTTTTATATATTTTACTATTTGGAACAAAAATTTTAAGTGTAGATTGGCGCCACTTCAAAACCGCCAAATCTGTAGCTGCGGTTGGCGCGTTTGCACTTTATTGGCGCAACTGTCGCCAAGGTACCGTTAATACGTAAGTACAAATAAATTATATAAAGTTTAACCTAACTTACCACACATTATTTCATTTCCCAGGATAGAAGAGTTTGGATCATAAAAAGTCTAAAAGAAACATTACAAAATGTTAGGTCAAATTGACTATCTCTATAAAAGACTATATCTCTCTATTTTATGACTAAATTAAACAACATAAAATATTTAATAAAAATAAAAACTAAAAATTCCATTAGATTTTTCAAATTAAAAAAATACATAAATAAAGACGTTATTCCATCACCCTTAAAATAAAAAACATATGCAAGAAAAAATGCAATAACAAATGTAGAACTTTTATTGGTATGCCTCCTAATAAAATAACTAGTAACTTTAAAATATTATAAACAAGATGAATATAACTAATTTTAAATTCATTTCATTCAGTAATACAGTATCACATGAAGATGGAAAAGTTTTATACAAAGATGCTGCTGTTAAAATAACAGTAGGAATAAAATTCCATAAAAATTTGATTTAAACATTTAATTACTGAGGATAAATTTCGAAAATAAAAAATCTAATACTTATTTAAAGCCTGTCACATACTTATACACAAATGCAATAACTTATACACAAATGCAATAATTATCTTTAGATATACATTTTTTTTTTTTTTTTTTTAGTCCACAATTTAAATATCATATATCAGTTAATTTATTCAAGATTTTCTAAAAAAGATTTACTTAACTAATATTGTACACTTAATAAAATATGACTAATATTGGACACTTAGTAATCTAAAATAAATTTTTAATGTAATTTAAAAAAAATAATAACTTTTAGAGCTTTATGGAACATAAAATGTGCAATTCCAATATCCATGAAATATTTACACACTTTTACTGTTTTCCTTTTTTATAATTATTTTTATTAATTATTATTATTTATAAATAATTAATATTACTAATAAATTATTTAAAAAAAATTTATTTTAGTGTTAAATTAATGTAATTATAATCTAAAAAACATTTAAAATGTGCTGAATATTACAAAAGATATTATTATATTACAAAAAATAAAAATAAAATTGTATATACATATTAATAACAATTATTTAAAAAAGGTGAAAAACATTATCTTTCTTCGGTAGTTAAAAGTAAGAGCACAAATATAATTTAAAGATTTCTTTCTTACTTTCATAGGTTACATTTTTTTCTTACATTCATAAAACCAGATGATTAATATTGATTAGTAAATTAAATATGTATTGATTGCCCCCCCCCAAAAAAAAGAAGTCAAAGGAAAAAAGACATTTAAAAAGGGAAAGTTATTTCAAAATAAAAAAGATAAATACAATATAATTCACAAGAATTAAATGATCGGAACAAAAATAAGTAAAACTAAATTATTATTTTTATATGAGTAATTAAACTTTGTAAAATAATTGGACACGTAAATCTATTTACATTACTTTATTTCAGCATTGATGTAAATGATAAAAACAGTTCTGTTTAAAAATTGGAAAGGATTTTAGTCATAACAGCTTAGAAAACTTCATAAAATCTTCTAAACATAAAGTTAAAATTGATATAATTACTTAAAGTAGCAATTAAAAAAACATAGGAATATCAACTAGGAATTTTATAATAGTTGATAAAACAACAGTCCTCATGAACAAATCAATAAAAACATTTCATCTAAAAACATTTCATCTATGCACAAGAGTTTTATAATAGTTGATAAAACTTTCTTTACTAATGCAGTCCTCATGAACAATCGTCCTCTGCCAAGATTTGTGTAAGTCTATGGAATAAAAGTATTCATAAATTTAATTTTAACACACCTAAAGTAAATATACAACAATGAAGATCTTTTTATTATATGGGGGAGGGATATTTTTACAATTACTTTTGAGCAAGATGTCTCTTGGATCAATTATTTTAAATTTTCAATTAATTTTTTGCTAACATTAAAATTTTTTATCACTTCTTTTAAAACTTAAACACTAATTAATATTTTAATTTTAATTATCAAGACTTACAAAGATTTTTCTAACTTTTGTATAATTTTTCCAATCCAAAGAATATCTTTCAAAGCAAAACATTTTCTAGATTATCTTCAACAATCTCTTGAAACAATAATTGATGAATTTTATTTAGATATAGATGAAAGAATGTCTCCATATTTTGATTTTGATAAGAATGGTTTAATACAATGGATTTACAAAAATAGAATATATTTGCTACATTTTATGAGAACTTTGCAGTTAGCTTAGCAGTTTTAATGCAAAATGTTAACTTACTATAGATCTACTTCAACTTCAGATTTTTAACTTTAAAATCAGGTTTATATACATATATCTTTAATGTCTACTAAACTACTTTTGTTTTGTTTTATCAATTAAAATTACATAAAACACTCCAGCTCTCCTAAGATTAAAATAAGTTTAAATTGTGTAAAACTTTTTAAAGATAATTATACGCTTGACTTAGTTGTAGACACAAAGTAATCAAGAATCTAATTTTCACAATGTTATAAATCATGACTATTGTTAGTAATTTATATTGAACTATATATATAATTTATTATTAATTACATATTACATATACACAGTTAAATTATATCTATCTATATATATATATATATACATAGAGAGAGAGAGAGAGAGAGAGAGAGATGTGTATATATATATATATATATATATATAGAGAGAGAGAGAGAGAGAGAGAGAGAGAGAGAGAGAGAGAGAGATGTGTATATATATATATATATATATATATAGAGAGAGAGAGAGAGAGAGAGAGATGTGTGTGTATATATATATATATATATTGCTACCATGACATCAAATATATACACAATTCTGCTACTCTGTAAAATTCGCATAAGCCAGTAGCAAGCAAGTCACTAGTACCAGCCATTCTTGATAGCATGGTCATCTTGCAAACATGCATTATATTTTTTAATATATGCATATAAATATATAGAATTATTTATTCCTATTTTTAGAAAATGTATCTCATCCAAAACCAAATTTTTGATTTGCATTTGTAAATTATTTTTATCTATTAAAATAATAATTTTTCTTACCTTTTTATTACATTGCACACTTTCAACTGTTTCAACTACAGCAAATGGAATTCTGTAAAGTGAAGAAATTTTTAAATAATAAATCAAACAACATATTTTTAAAGATCACTATTAGTAAAATTTGTTTATATAAATTAATTCCACTTTCACTTGAATATATATATCGCATATTTCCATGTATATGATGAGAATTTTTAGAACTTTTTGAAAAACTAAATTGCGGGGGTGGCTTTATGTATGGATTCACTAATCTCGAATAAAATGAAGTTATAATATATTATGTTTGGTAATATTAATATTTTGTAGTTATATAATATGTAGTAAAAATTTACCGTTATCAAGACACCAGCGATAAAGGAACAAGCCATAAATTGGCAAATATTGTTAAATATAGATAGATGTTTTTATTTCTTTTTACATTTTATAAATTAGCATAAAAAAATTTTTTTAATGAAATTAGTTATCTGCTTCATGAAAATGGGTTGTTTCATTTTTTAAGTTATTTATATTGCTGGTTTGTTGTGTCATTGCCAAAATGAAAGTTCTCATGTTGTCGAAACTTCACTTGGCTAAAGTAAATGTACGAAAATGAACACCAAAAATAATAATAGAATATCATAAATAATGAAAGTTACAGGATTTTTTTAATTATTTCAGATTACATAATGTAAATTTTTTAAGAATAACCGCACTTTATACAGATTGGCTTATCAACAAGAAACATTTTATCATGAGACATATTTTATTTTAATATAGCAACAGCATTAAATTAACAACTAATCTTAGATAAAAAGTTGTTTACATTTTTTTAGAAAGCAGTTGAACTTAGTATACTTTACTTACTTATTTAGAAAATTAGAAATAAATGCATTATTATAAAAATTTACACACCAAGAAAGAATTGTCTGACTGTCATGAAATTTGGCAAACAGTTTGTGTTAAATTTACATGCAAATAATTACAATTGCAGCATGATTGTACATTACAAAGGGGTAGTAGGGGGAACTGATGAGCATCCACCATAGCCCATAAATAGTTGCCTTGAAACAAACTCTGTTCACAGTTTATCTGGACAGTTGCTTGCCCTCCCAGCTATCGTGACAATAATGCAAGGTGTTGAGAGCACAAGGTAAGAATGAGTTCCCATATAGAGCATCCTGCTCTGGGACAACCAATAACCTGAAAGATCACCTCATCAATCAACAAATCAAAAGTACAAAAATTATCACAATTTGCATGAGCCTTTGAGTCTGCCTGTATCATTGCAAGGTAGGTTCATGCCTGTTAATAATTTTCTAACAATTATTTGATGACAATAATTTCCTATTACAGTACCCATTATGTGTGCTATCTGCTGTTGTCTTAATTTCAAATTATACATTACTCTGCAGTATTGAACAACAATGGTGCACTCAGTGATGATTGGAATTCAATTTAGGTTCAGATTACAATTATATGTAAGGAGTATGGAGGCTGCATGATAAATGTTGTGATTGTAATATATATATATTCAAAACTACCTATTGTTGGGAACATAAAATCATGCTCGCATCTGGTGTGATGCCCTTGCATAAGAACACACATTCCAATAATAATGATCTAGTGACAGATTCAGGTCATCCTTTAGTTAATGTATTGCTTCTCAATACAGTTTCTAATATTACAATGTTGTACACAGCAAATGTGTCCCAGGATATTTTTTCAATATTGGTATATTTCCTTAATTTATCTAATCCTATAATTTTTCACTGATAGAAAATTTGTAGTAGTGACTTGGATTAACAAATTGGTTGATTTAGGAGTACACTTGCAGGAATTATGGAATGTGAAGTAGCAGAACACAGTAAGAAACTTATATGCTTCAATGCCTCACAATGTCCCAGCATTCAGGCTTGATGTAGCCAATCTGTATTTTTCTTGCAATAAATTATCTGTTTGCTTTCATTTTGTAATCATCTAGTTATATCAACATTTCAAATACACCTGTAAATTTTCATTAATTTTTGACAATTCTTTCATGGTACTACAATTTTTATGACAATAAAATGTAACAACAAAAGAAATTTTTCACTATATTCTACTATTATTACCTTTTACATTTTTTTTTTCTTTATTAGGGAATTAATCACAAATAGCAAAAATTTTTAACATAATTATTTAACATTAATATTCTTAGAAAAGTTTATTAAAAAATATATAAAATATATATAATTACCGAAATTTTTCTCTTTGTTCATACAGAAACTGAATCCAGGACCAATAATCTTTCTTCATTAAACCAAAAGGAGTTTTCAATTTTGCTAAAACAACAACAAAAAAAAATGTTTTTCATTTCTTTTTGTTGTATAAAAATTCAATACTAAAACTTAAGATATCCAATTATTCGGATAACCTAATGTCTTACATCATATATTTATGAATTTATTTCCTGATGTGCAATGCATAATGACCTGAAAATGCACAATTCTCTACAGAACTTTATAAAAAAGATACTATTCTGATGCATGTTCCTACTGAGAAATTTTTTATTTTTTACAATAATCTGCCTAAAATTAATTTATACACGGAGAAAACACATTATAGACAACTAGATAAAGTAATTAAGCCATGCCACTTTAACATTCTTTAAATAATTATAGTTAAATGATCATAGATTTTGAATAGTTCCTAGTCCTCAAAAGAAACAGCTCCCCTTAATATATAAATTATTTAAATCAAACCATTCAATAAATAAAAATGAAATTATTTAAGGTAAACAATATAATGAAAGCACAATAAATATGAAGACAGTATAATGAAGTAAAACTACAACCAAAATTTACTTTTCAATCCAGTTTGGAATATTTCCTCCAAAGTATGACAAAGAGGTAATAAAGTCGAATGATGATCACGGACCTCAATCTCTGTATCTTTGCGTAGATCATAGACATGACCTGAAATTGTTAACATTGCAAAATTATCATTCTCTTACAAATAAATAAAAATTTTTTAAGACAAAATACTTTTTTGACATGACATTATAAAAAGTCTTTTTTTTTATAAACAACTAGCACTAGCTTTCATTATACATACATATTTTTATTTATTAGGATAATTTATTTCTAGCCAAAAGTTTCTAGTTTGCTAGATTCTTCACCTCTGTTAACAAAAATATATAATAATGCATATGACATGGAAAAAATGGAAATGGTGAATTTGAATAGTTAATGGAAATGATGAATTTGAATTCATTCATTAGAAAGCAATTTTAAATATCTCATGATCACAAAATAGAGCAATTATAGGATTCTATAAAATTGCAATCACATCCTCAATTGACATTATGCTGAATACTGCTCTGCAAAAGTCCTGCTTTGACATTGACAACATAATGTTTTATTTATAACAGAAATAGCGAAATTTTAACAAATGAAATGCAATTTTTTTTTTTCATTTATCATTACATATATTCCTATGGTTGTTTCTAAAGAAATTTATAATTTAATATCCATATATAATGTATTCACAAGGAGATTTCACTAAAACAGCTAGGGTAAACATGTTTCTAGAGCTGCCACAAAAGAATGTAAAATTGTGTGTTATAGAGTAGTACTTCCAACTATGCATAATAAATGTACAATTGCAATTAAATATGCATTACTTTTAAATTTCTTGTTTTTCTGTTCTATTCTGAATTATTAAAATATGTGCATTGCTTGAATGTGATAGACATTAAAAGTTAAATAGGTGAATTTATCATTTTCTAAAATTCTGGGGAATCATTGTATTATTCCTGAATAATTTCAAGAAATTGATTAATTGTGATTTTAGAAATTTTGCTGAAAAAAATATGTACAGATGTTGAAAACTAAATCATTAGATTTAATTGAATCTCTATTTGCACAGTCACTGAAATACAATTGAAGGACAAATTTAAATATTAATAAAGATTTTATGATTATGTTGAAATTTTAAAATTGATAACAACGTCCATAAAAAATTTCTCTGTATTTTTATTCTTCATTAATGTATGCTTAACAAATAATAAACTCTATAATTGATACTTCTTTGATGTTTTCTATTTAACTATGTTTCTGAACTTTCATTTTGTCTGAATAAGACATTTGTGAAAATAGGTATCTCAGTTAAAATGCGAGTTTAAAATATGTCTTAAAATTCACCAAATTAAGCAGGTAATATTTTGGTCACCAAAATCAGAATCTCTAATTAATGCTTTGCAATTTCCAACTTATCAAACAATATTATAAAGATTACATGATTTCTTTTAGTAAAAATTCAGGCATAAATGACAAATTCTTACAAAAATTCTGTGAAGTAATGAAAAAAGTAATAAATTAATTAAGCAATGAATTAAATAAAGTAATTAAGTAGATATAAAATCAATAAAATTTACTTTTATTAGAATAGATTGTCATTATTAATAAATCAAATCTTATAATATTTGCATAATTATTATACAATTATATATGGAAATGTTTCAAAATATTTGATGAACAGGATTTAACTAATGCCAGTATATAAAGAAAAGGGTTTTTCCCTTCTAATTTGGAAAAATCCTACATTGTACAACAGTCACATGTGTTGGTTGTGTCACAATTTTTATATTAACCAACACAGTCCCATGTGTGGGTTAAATAGCTACTTATAATACTTCTTCGTGTGTTATACTACTAACACACACACACACACACACACACACACAAAACCATTCAATTAGCTTAAAAAAATATTTTTTATTAGTTTAGTTTTATATAATTGCTGTTTAATTGAGTTCTGCAAGTATGTCAATTTTTCATTTTCATTCCTATTAAATCCTTATGACTATGAATAAACATTATATTAAAAAAAACAAAAAAAACATTATATTCCATTTATTCTGCTTGATAAATGCAAAGCTCTGAAAATGAGAACATACACATCATTGCACATTATGATCAAAATTATTTGCATCAGTAGAATTCTTTGATGCACTTTGCAGAAACAATACGAATTTGTTCGTAATCAGCAATAGGTTAATTATGCTATTAAATAATATAATGACACAGTTTATGAGATAGTTAAGCAATTCATAAGTAAATTTTTACAAATTCAGCAGGAAAAAATATTTCCATATGTTTATAAACAACTTTAAATTATAATATATTACACTAAGCAACTTTACTTGTATAGAAAAATTGTCACAAAAAGTTTAACAGAATGAGTAATATATTGAGCAAATTTATAAAAAATACCATTAATATTGCAATATATTTCTCAAGTATATTATGAAATAATAATAATTATTATTATTATTATTTATATATATATATATATATATATTGAAATTTTTAAAAATATACTTAATAATTTTTAAATATATATTGTAATGTCAGAACTTAAAAAATCTACTTTCTGATTCTTTTATTATTTTGGAACAATAAATTTTCATTTGCTTTAAACTAACTATATCTCATGAACAAATATTTCAATATATAATAGTATAAGCACAGAATATAATTTTATAGCTAGTAATGAAAATCACCTTTTAATTGCTTTAATAATGGATGGCTCACTGACATTTTTTTCAGTCAAATTATGTTTCGTGGAGATATTTACCTAATTCAAAGTCAAGAAATTGAAATTATTTTTTAATATAGGTAGCACCTAGAGTTAACAATGATCAAAACAAAAATATAACATTCAATTCCAAACAGGATATGTCATATCGACTAACTTCCGGCTGCGGGTTATTATGAGAGAAATTATTTGGCGATAATACGTAATTTAGTCCCCTACTGCCAAGTCGCTGTTCCGTGTCAAATTAACAATCGCCAACAGGTGATAATCATTTAAACTCGGTTTGTTAAGCTTTCTACAACAACCCTCACTATTATTACAGCCTGCCAGGATTCGGTAGGTGTCTTTAGTGACGAACGATTCGATTCATTTTAAATTTATGGATTAAAAAAAATTTTGAACGGTTCGAATCATTTTAATGATCTGAATCATTCGAAAAATGTTTAAAAAAGATCCGTATCAAAGACATTTTCCACATAGTATTTCCCTCTATCGTTCTTTAGAGAAATAATTAGGATAAATAATTTGTAGGAAATACATATACTGCAAAATGTTTCTAGAATAATTATTTCAAATGGTTATATTAAATTTAAATTAATTTCATACTCTATTATTATTTCCATTTGCAAATTCCTCCACACTATACATAATTTTTTCACTTCCTTACTAAATTATTTAATTTCTAAGAATTGCGGAATTTTTCTTTACAATTAAGATATACTTTATTTGCCCCTTATTTTATTATCTTATAAAATATTCAAATTTTAACATAATCTTATTTTTAAATGATTATTTACAAATTAGCTATTGTCTGTGATTTGAAGAATTGAAGCAATTCTTTATTTCCAATTTATTGCTTGAATTTAATTTCGTAAGAGCATTTTTTTTCTCACAAAAATCTGCGTTGTTTATATCGAAAAAGAAATATTTATCAAGTTATATTTATTAAAAAAAAAATTTATTTATTAAAGAAAATATTTCTGATATCTATCCATTTTCATCCTATTTATTCATGAGGAGGGAAACGGCAATTTAACTTTACTTGGTTATTGCCCAGTTATTAAATGTTATATAAATGAATAAATTGTAAAGTAACTGCTATTGCTATTGCTATTTGCTTGAAAATTAAAAGTCTGAAGTGCTTTTTTACTTAGAGAATTCTTTTTATGCACCATAATAAAGGTATTCGCACCTGGTCCTAACTGTACCAAATTTAATTTAAAAACATTTTCTTTCTTTCTTTCTTTTAATTTTCACCTATTATTTTAAACTTTTATTTTTATGCAATTTTATTTTAATAACCTAACAACATTAATTATGTAGCCATACTAATTAAGTATTTAAATATTAATTCTAATGAGGAGGTTAAAACGGTAAATCTCAATGGAACTCCGTAACTGGTACACCGATTGCAACACTGTGTTGAAACCGCCGTAATTAATGTTAAGATCCTTTTTTTTTTTGTTGTTGTTCGATTTTTCTAAGGTTTTTAGAGAAAATCGAAACTATACATTATTTTAGAATTAAAAATGAAAGTTCATTTTTAAGTATTTCTTTAACATGAAATAAATTTGATATTTTTAATTTGTATAAATTAATAAGGATTTCATTTTATTATATTTTAGTTATTATCCATTTCTTGGTTATATCTTCTGAAAATAAAAATAAAAATAAATGGAAGTATTATAAAGAAAAGTTATCACTCAACCCCTGCGATTCCTTCAGTTACAGTTTCTGTCATTTAAGAAGCAAAATATTTAGGTTAAAAAAAGGTACAAAGGGCCAGCTTCGAGCCTTTCATAAAAAATGTCCGATGAATGGTCAATCTTTTTTGATCTTCGTTCAACTAGATGATTCGTTCAAGACCCGTTCGCTCACTACCGACAAATGTAAATTTCTCTGCAATGTGGTATGAATGTAAGTATATGTTGTGTGCTATAAAAATCTTGCGATATGTAACTATCTATTATTCAGACGTATACTGTATTGAAGTATTAAAATTTGCGTAATATATTAATAGAAATGAATTTAATTTTGGTTGTATAAATATTTTGATACGTAAAAATATGCTTCTACATTTCGCCTCGAAACATGAGGACCATGAAACGGCTAATCGGTGGTCTTCTATTCCTGCTCGTGTTGTCTGTAGCACTTTCTGTATTATTAGCATTAACCTCTCTTTCCTCTAATTGTCTTGAAACTTCCATTTATAAAAGAGAAAAGGAACCGACTTCTTGGGGCCCACACCGCCTTGCTGTTATTGTGCCTTTCAGAGATAGATTCGAAGAACTATTGCAGTTTGTACCACATATTCATCATTTTTTGAATAAACAGAAAGTCAAGCACACTATATACATAATAAATCAAGTTGACAAGCTACGTTTCAATCGTGCTTCTCTTATAAATGTTGGTCATCTTTTAAGCCAGAAGGATTGTGACTATCTTGCAATGCATGATGTGGATCTTCTTCCATTAAACCCTAAATTAAATTACTCATATCCTGAGAATGGCCCCTTCCACATTGCATCACCGGAGTACCATCCTAAATATCACTATTCAACTTTTGTTGGTGGAATTCTCTTGTTGACCAAAGAACAGTTTGAGCTTGTGAATGGCTTATCCAACAGATATTGGGGCTGGGGATTGGAAGATGATGAATTCTTTGCAAGAATGAAAGAAGCCAAACTTAATATCAGCCGTCCACAAAATGTAAACAGTGGTGTACACAATACATTCAAACATCTCCATGACCGTTCTGTTAGACGGCGTGATACTGCACGTCTTTTCAACCAGAAAGAGGAAACAAGAAAGCGGGATCGCCTTACTGGTCTTGCTGATGTTAAGTATGAGTTAGTTTCCACACAGTACATTACAATTGACCAGGCTCCTGCTGTTCTTCACAACATAAAACTAATTTGCAATTATACTTTAACACCGTGGTGTGAGCATAAATCTGGAAATACTAAAAAGATGTTATAGAGCCTTATGTTTTGTTAAATTATGATAAATATTTTAGTATAGATAATTCTGAAATCAAGATAAAAGCTTAATCTGGCAGGCATGATTTGTTTGATGTCTATTTAGATATTAATATGATTTAAAATTCTATTTAATTTAATTGAATGAAAATAAATAGCTATTTATAAATAATTAATGCTTAACTATTTATAAATAATTGAGTAAAATATAAAATTAATGAAATTGTAAGGGCAATAAACATATTAAAAGTAGTACTTCTGCCGCAAATATTTAAAAACTTATTAGAATTGCCTATAATTAAAAAGTTGTATAGTTATTGCTAACTCAAGGAATATGGTCATTGTTACTTTCTTGTACAATTCTCTCAAATTTGAAATCAATCAAGTGTTAGCGATCTTACTGATCAGCAAATTTTTTTTGCTTGCAGTTTTATTTATCAAGTTTGATTGCCATTTCTTCTTTCTTTTTTGTGATTTTTAATTTAAATTTTATCAATTTATTTCAGAATTCTGCAAAAGTTAATAAATCTTAATTTTAGGATAAGCATATTTATCATGATAGCTTTAAAATATAAAGTAAATTTAAATTTTAACGCCAAGCAATCAATAATGGTTCATTTGAAAATCCAAGATGCCAATTCTGTTTACATTTTAAGTTATTTTTTCTTAGCCAATATAACAAGAAAATGCCTTTATTTATTATTTTTTGTGTATAAAATTAGAAATATGAATTACTATAGTTTCATTGAATGATTCATTTTAATGTGTAAAGTTAATTGTCTTAAATGCTGTGATAAAAAAAAAAAGTTATTTTCTTATTGCAACGATCCCATGATTAGCAAGCAGTTGGTAGCCCTAACCATACTTAATCATGAGAAGCAATAGACAAAAGCTATAATAATAAGGAAAATCAAAAATAATTGTTTCATTTCTAAATTTAGTTATATAAATAAAGCTATCATCATCTTTACTTGTTATTGAAAAGACTATATAAATAATTATGGGAAATATAACATATCAAAAAATTTTTTTTAGCAAGGAAAGGTAATTTATACTTCGATAATAAATAGATTTAAAAGTTTATATCAGTATTTTTTTTTATCGTTCCATGTTTTATTCATAATTTAAGATTAAAAAAAATTACTGGAATAGCAGGAAAAATTTTGACTTGAATATATGTTCTGAAAGAATTTACTTAATTTTTTAAAGAAATTATTTCTTAATTATATAAAGACTTATTTGTCTGCTTATTGTTCCCGTTACCTAGTCAGATTTCAATTAATTCATGTAATATTTAGTTATTCAAAGTATAATTATTATATATTTTTTAATCATCATTGCTTGTTTCTGTAAAATATAGAATTATATAGTTATATGAATTCAAATTTTAAAGAAAAGTTTTGGTAATTTAAAACTAATAAATTAAAAACATCAATACTTTTTTTGAAAAAGTTGTTGTAAATTGCACACACACACACAAACTGTCTAGTTTTCATATTGAATCAGTTGATTAAATTCTGAAAATTATATGTTTAAAGTGGTTATTTTCATACTATTATTTATTCTTACTTTTTGTACTTTGGTTCCTAAGGCTTCTATTAACATTTTCTTTTTGATTTTAAGACCATATTGCCATTAATGTTAAATAATAATAAAGTTAAATAAATATTATTAAAATGTTATGTTGAAATTTTTATATAGTACATTGTTAATGTTTGAAAAAAATAATTGCTTCATTTTTGTAACATTCTTAGTAAAATTGTATTGACAGCACATTGAAGCATTGACCCATGCTTTGTATATTTTGACAACATTATCTGCATTATTTCATATAATTTCTATATTAAGTAAAGACTAAAAATATTTTGATATATCATAAATAAATGTGTGTGAACTGCATTTATATTTTAATATTGTTTTGTAAAATACTACATATCAATTACTTGGTAATGTTTTTTTGTATAATACAAATATTTCTTTTCTTTAATGGCTATTATTTATAGTTCTTATATTTACGAAGTTAGTTAGATTGTTATTTCAGAATCTCAAATTAAATTTTGTTGCCGTGTTTATCATTAAATATAATTTATTTAGATAAATTATTTATGTTGCTCAAACAGAGTTTATTTTAAAAGTATTTCGAAACTTGATATATTTTTTAAAGTGTATGTAATTGTAAATTATGTTATTGTTTTGTCCTTTTAACTTTAATAAATTTATAAATTATAAAAATATCTATTTACCCAGGAAAAAAAAATACTTATTTTTCAGGGTTTTATATTTTAAGCTTTACTGTGAATATTTTAGATATTATGTATCCTTGTATTTTCATATCATGCAATAGGTGTCAGATTTATTTGTGAAAACTTTTCATGTATATTCTGTTGTATTATTTTGAACAGATTTAAAATAAAATGTTTTATTTGTATTTGTTATTTTTAATTGATTAATGATCTATTCTCAATTAATCGGATTCTAGTAAAATTAAGCAGTTTTATCAATACATTGGGTACTATATCACTCTTTTTTAAGTTTTAAATTATCATAATTTATTGTTTTGGGATTGCTGTGCTATAAAGGAGTTATATTTTACTATTAATATACATATATTAAATACAGTACATTTAAGGTCATAAAAATATAAAATTTATTACACATTTTAATATAGATAATTATTTCTGCATACTTTTTATAAATAGAAAGTTTGCTTCATCATTTATGTGTATATTTGACTACACTTTTCAAATACTTCCTAAATCTCATCAAAATATAAATTGTTTGCATATTGAATTGTTCTTCATTGCAAATTAGTAGCTAAGATATATTTAATTATCATCAAATTTATTCTTTGCATTTCAATCTTGCATTCTTTTTTTCTGATTAAAGGCGGTGTGTAAATATCAACTTTAAGTATGTTCAGTAAATTTTATAATAAAAACATTTTATTTTAAAATAAAAAAACAATGTTTTTTTTTTTTTTTTCTCTCTCTGCAAGTTTGAAAAGATAACTTTGTACTACATAACAACTAAATAAAATTTGAAAGTCAGTATGAAATATTTAATAAATTTATTGTAAATTTTTCTTTTCGAGATTATTTTTATAATCTGTTGCCTGAAAAATCATTGATGACATAAATTTGTAATTTAAAAAAAAAAAAAAAAAAAAAAAAAAACAGAAATAAAGCTATTAACCATTGAAATATATTTAAAATTAAAAATCAACCTTTTAATTTTTAAACTATTTATAAGTGAATGTTCTTTTCTTCGTTGAAGTTCTTCAAACTGTCCTTTGATGGTCTATTCCTTTTATTTGATAGTTTCATGATTTATTTAAATTTAAAATTTTTAATTCATTTCATCATTTGTTCAACAATAAAAATGTATTAAGATTTTTATTCTGATATAAAATTCAGAAATCTGTTTTGCTCATTTCAATGCATTTGATTATTGTTAATAGCAGTCTGTATTGAATGTAACATTTTATTGGTATAGATGATAATTATAGATTGTATATTATTATTAGTTGTAGAAGTCTTATATTGTTATATATGCAGAGGGATAGTTTGATATTTTTTCCTCTATGAATAAGATATTAAATGCTATCTTTAAGTAACTATTATAATTAATATATTTATTTTAAAATAAATTTTAATTTGTTTCAATTTTAAGGAACAGTAAAAATGCCTAAATCTAAAGGAAACCATTCTAGATGTAGCAAATATCAGAATAAAAAGTCAAATAAAAGAAAAGATAAAGAACCTCCAGCAGAGACAGTAGAAGACTGTTTTAATAAATTGTCTCTTGAAGGTATAGTTTGGAATTTCAATTCTATAATTACCTTCTCTACTTACTTATTCATCTTAAGCTATATCATAAAGGAAGTTGAAACTATTATTTTCATTTTATTTCTGTGCTTAATTATCTTTTAGTTGTGGGTTTTCTTTATTAGCCAATTCTTTTTTTAAATTTTATCAATGCCTCATATTCATTAATAATTATAAAATGTATTAAATTCCAGATCACAAAATATTAATATCTTATATTTAAATGCTAATATGTAAATTGCATATTTAAATATTTATTTTAAATGAATACTAGTTTCTATCTTTAGTGTAATTCATTCTTTTTTATTTTTAAATTGTTTTTTTTTCAATTGTTTTAAAAATAATTATAATCTTAATAATTTAAATCTTTATTAAATAATTAAATTGAGAAACAAACATTGGCACATGAAATTTTATATGAGTTCCATTTTTTTATTAATTTAATAGAGTTTTGTTTAACTTTTTAAAAATAATTCATTTTTATTTTAAAAATTTAATTTTGTACCAAGTTTTTCAATTTATCTGACAAAATAATTTTCAAAAATTGTACCTTTTTTTTTTCCTCTTGTGTATTAAGCATTATAAAAATTAAACTAATGCTTATAGAAAATTGAATGAGTGACAATTTTAAATGAGTAACAAATTTAGCTTTTTAGCATCAAAGCTCTTTTTTAAGTGGAATTTTAAATGATTCTTTTTGAGAATGATTTCTTTTTTTTGGTTCAAATGATAACACTAAGTTTTAGTGTATAACAATTGTTTAAATTACTATATTTAATGGGCCGAGTGGCTAGCGCTGGGTACCACAAGTTTCGGGTTTGAGTTCTGGTGGTGCCATGGATATTTGTAGGGGTTTGGAATCCACTTTAAGCCGCTGTAGGTCCCAGTCTCATATGACTGTTGAGCGTTGGGTGTACAGTTGACAACCCTACACCGTAAAAGAAAAAACATCTCTCATCTTGAAATCTACCAGTAGATAGATGGCCTTGGCCCACATTGGGCTGTTACGCCAATGATGATGACTACATTTAATGATCCTTATCTGTTAGCTTTTAGAAAATTTCATTATATTTTATAAAGAATTTGATTTTAATGAATATTATTTTCATATGTGGTATTTCATTCCAGAAGAACACTTGCAATTGCCAGAAGACTATAGATACCAAATTGATGTGCCCTTCCCAGTTACCATGTGGGATTTGGGTCAGTGTGACCCTAAAAAGTGCTCTGGGAGGAAACTTTCTCGATTGGGCTTGATTAAAACGCTGCATTTAGGTCAAAGATTTAATGGGATCATTTTAAGTCCTATTGCTACAAATTGTGTAGGACCACAAGATAGGTGAGGATGCATAATATTTTTATAAACAGATGCCCCAATTACATAATCAAAATTACAATTGTTCATTAAAGCTGGACAATATGACAGGTCTTGGTATATCATCTATCAATAGATTAAAATTGGATTAATGACAGAACGCATATATATGAAATGCTAAAAATTTTCTAATTGTTAATATTAATTTGAATTCTTAGCTTATTACTTTAAAATTAACATGGTTAAAAAAATATTCACTCAGTTAATATTTGTCTTAGCATGTTTTAATGTGTATTCCTTTTCTTCCACATTCTTTAATGTTTGGATTTAAAATTATTGATGCGATCCTATTTTATAGTAATGGAGATCCATAATCATGAAACTGTGCACAGCATATTTGTTATTTATTATGTATATTTATATATATTGCATATATATATGTTTGGTCCATAATAGTTTGTTTCATTTTAAATTTTAAAAAAGATTTCTAATTTAATGCTTCAATCACTGATAGGATGCTGCTTAAAAGAATGTCCTCTTAGCTTGATTTCTGTTCATTAGTTTTAATAAAATGTTAATAAAAAATAGGGATCATACTATATACTATTGCATTGAAAATTGGTTTTTCAAAACACAGTACTTTTTTCCTTATATTCCTCAGGAGCATCTGTTACATGCCAATATTCAATTTGTATAGTAAATACAAATTATTCCTGAACATGAACATGAAAAAATTCCTTTTTTATTATTATTGACAATTAATATACATAAAAATTCATTTAAGTTATTCATAATTTCTTTAAGTTATTCATCATTTATTTAAGACATCATCATTTCTCTAAGTTATTCATCATTTTGTGATTGATAAGGCTTGTAACATCCAAAAAATCATGCTTGAATAATAACACAGTCATTAATAAATATCCTGGAAATCTATGAATTTAGTAAAAATATTCAAATTTATGGAAAACTCTGCAAAACATTTTAATGAAAAATTGGATAATTTATAATTTTTACAAATCCTCATGAAATTTGTTAAATTTTATTTCACATTTTGGAAAAGATGCAGTAAAACAGGCTTATGCATGATAATTTGAAATTTGTAAAAATGCATTAAAAAAAGCACCGAGTCTTCATCTGGATTTGTTTCTATACAATTTTGAAATTATATATAATTTCAGAATTGCATAAAAAATAAATCCAGGTGAAAACAATGTATATATAAATTAATTTTACATTTACATCAGCGTATTGAAATTCCATTTCCTCATTTATTAGTCACCTTATTGTATGAAATACTTCAATATGGTGGTATCATTAAAGAACAATGTCTTTCTTTTTATAAAAGAAAAATTGCATTTTTAGTCCATATTTATATTGTGCATAATTAAGTTAAACAATTTCCCTGCTTTTGATTTCATGTTCATACATACTTTGCAGGGAGATCATTGAGGAGCATGGAGTAGCAGTTGTTGATTGCTCATGGGCATGTCTTGAACAGACTCCTTTTAAAAAGATGAAAGGTCAACATCTGAGACTATTGCCTTATTTTGTGGCCACTAATCCTATCAACTATGGAAAACCTTGTAGCTTGTCTTGTGTAGAGGCTCTAGCAGCTGTTTTCTGCATAACTGGTAAAATTTTATTTCTCTTAAAAACAGAAATATATATTTTTTTAATTAGTGAATTAATTTAATTTTAAAATTTACATCAAAAGCTTTTGGCTTAATTTTCTTCAACACATTTGTGTGTCCTAATTGGATCGGCCTCAATTTTTGTTTCAAAAATTGCAATCTATTACTCACTGTAATATCAATTGAGTAAATTGTTTATCTATAAATGTAATAGCTAATATATTTGAAGGGAGACACATGAAAACCAGTTAAAACCTTAAAATAATCTGACTTTTTATTTATTTAAGCAATATTTAAGTTTTATCAACAATATAATACCTTTTTTTATTCTGTTTAAACAAGAGGCAAGTTATAATACATTCTTATAAAAGTTATTTTTCTTTCTAAAAATTTAAATTAATTTTACTTCTGCAAAATAAAATATTTTAACTCATTAATTGTTGCACCAAGCTGAAGTATTTGATTCTGCAAAAGCTATTAATGCTGTTTGAATATTAAGAAAAAGTTTTGGGTTTTTGAAAACACAAAAAAATTTCACAAACTGTTCATTACTAATTTGATTGAAAATCATAATAGGTGTAGGCAGGATTAAAATATTAATTGCCCAAAGTAATAAATCCTACCTCTGAGTAATTTTTGATATATTGTTTTAGAAATTGTAAATGCTTTTATATTGTTAAAATGTTGCACTGTTAATCAATAATGCTCTTTAACCATATAGAACTGTTTAAATTTATCAAATTAGATTTTCTTGGAAGATAATTAAGAGGTTTGTCCTACTATTTTAGCCAGTTGAATCCTAGTCATGACATCACAACATAAACTTAAATCAAATCAGCGACAGTTTTTCCCTCTCTGTAAAAGATATAATTTGAATGCTAAAGCTTGAATATAAAAACTCTTGATTGTTCATCTTTTTTTATTAACTTTCCCAGGTTTTAGAGAACTTGCTGAATCTTACTTAATGCAATTTAAATGGGGTCATACATTTTTATCTGTCAACGATGAGCTCCTATCTTCTTATTCTTCTTGTTCATCCTCTGAAGAAGTTTTAGCTGTGCAAAGCAAGTATTTGAAAGAATTAGAAGAAGAGCGTAATGCAGAAAAAGGTAATTAATTTAACTCCTAAACAGGTCACTTTCATTATAAATGGAACAGTTGGGTGGAGGATTGGTATAAAATTATTTTAAACAGCCTAAAAACATACATTTTACATATTGTAAAGTAATTTCGCTCCCAAATTCATTGATATTCAGTTCTTTCCTTTTATAAGTTAATTATGTGTTAAACTTCATAATTTATTAAGTTTGGCCCATCTTGCTATTCATTATTTGTTTGCGTGACTCATTCTATTCCAGATCAGCATAACTATATTTTATATTCATGTTTAGAAATACACTGCAGAAAAGTTTTATATTATATCTACTTTATCACTGTTTTTAACTAACAATTGCATTTATTTTTATGTGAAATTTTCAGAAATACACTTTCGAAAGAATAAATAATATTCTAAATTTAAATACTTATATGTATTTGATGCTTCTTTTACATCATGATGTCACAATTTTTATTGAAATCAGTTTTTCAGCTTTTTACCATGGTAGTAAGTGAATAGAATTATCCATTTTGTACATCAGGATTCTTGATTATGTACATTTTGGCTATCAGATAATTAACTGATAGCCAATAAATACATAATTAGTAAATAGATAATTAGTGATTTATCTTTATAGGCTATGTAAAAAAATCCAAAAATTATGCAAATTTAATACAATTACTGTAGTCTATCGTGTGTCTTATGCTATATATGTATGTATGAATTAAATTTTTTCTCTGAAGGTGAAATTGATTGGCCATCTTCTGGTGAAAGCTCTGAGGAAGAAGAAGAGAAAGACGATGTTACATGATTTCTTAATGTATTAATATAATAAATATGTAATTATTGTAAACATAGCTCATTTTTATTTTTTAAAAATATTTACAATTCAAATACTGCTATCACAAGAAGATAAATGGATTTTTTAGCAAATTTTATCTTGCTTTAATTATATTTTTTATTAAAAAGAAGAATTTAATTTATTTTGAAATTAAAAACAAATATTAATTAAAAAGTTTTTTGATTTTTTTAATTATTCATCAAACTTTCTTTTTTAAAGTTTAATAAAGAATTGCAGGAACAAATTATAACTTGAAAAACTTCGATTAAATAATATTTTAAATGCAATATTCAGTAAAAAGTCTAAACAGAATCTGAATAAAATTATAACCAAAGTTATTGTCATAATACATTGCAGATAATAAATTTATACAAAACAAGTTTATTAAGTTTAAACAAAATTAATATAACTCCTAGAAACAAACACCAGAGAGGGATCTCTTTTTAAATGTGTACAGGTATCAGGATCCTGGGGTGACCCTATGATCTTTATCCTCTCTTTACTTTACTTTTCATTTTCATGACCACATGCATCATTGTTATACCAATTAGTTACAACTCATTGTTTTTTCTCTGTATCATACTTGTTCTTTACATTATTTTTTTATTGTTATTAGTTTTGTACTTCAGATAAGTTTCCATTTGCTTAACAGTCACTTTTTTCACAAATTTGTGTTTTAAAGATATGCTTGCCTTTATTAACATTGCCAGTATTCTGACCCACATGCCTGTGTCCCAGGAAAAAGAGAACTTGATTGTGTCCTGAGGCAGTTGTGGCACTTGTTTGGGCAATACATCTCTTTGGCTTATGTTTCTGATGGATGGGTGGTACATTTCTGTTTCCAAGTGTAACATTTGGCAGGCAGTTACCAATTCCTTGAATCTGAAGTTGCAATGGATTACTTCCTGTATATCTCCTAAGGGTAGAGGTCATCTAAGATGGCCTTATAAATCATTATGAGTAAACTACGTTACCAGCAGCATTATAGGAATCTGGCTTTGAACCCAAACTATTTTTTCAAATTCATGTGTCCTAGAATTTTGTGCTTTGATAAAGGCCTTCATTCATTTAACTTGTATACTTTTTTAAAATACTGAAATTATAATGACGACATAAATAAATCAAATGCCTTAAAACTTGAATGATTGTGTTTGCTTGGAAGATTCTTGCTTATCTGTGCATTAAATTCCAAGTCTTTCCTGTTCGATAGCTTAAAAGGAACATCCAAGTAATAAATTCTAATTACTTTGAAGCTTGTAAGTTACTTATCAATGTTCTTCACTTTTTTATGTAAATCGTAACTAAATCTATATCTTTAAACACTGAGTATTATGACTTACAGCTATTATCTGTTCAATGGTGACAGACCCAAATATAATCAACTAGATTTGTCCACTATTGCTTATTAACTTATGCATACAGCATTTCCAGTTTTCACATTTGGACCATTTAAAACCATTACTTTGTATCTCCCATTGTACAGCCCAATATCATTTAAAATGTTATACTAAATAAAAACCAAACCAACTGTTATAGAGATCAACAAGCCTTTACATGGGGAAAATGAATGGCTCCAAATTAGATAAGTGAATGAAACATAAATAATCAATTTACATTATATAGTTTCAAAACAGTGTTTGTTTTTAAATTAGTGTTTTGATGTTTAATTATAATCAAATTGATTGGCCAAAACTTGTCCTTGTCCCATTAAAGCACACCATCCAATCTATCTAGAAACAGAACTCATCGATTCTAACTATTATCTTTAACTTCTATATAACATTCCCATTGTAAAATGTATAGCAAATTGAGCAAAACAGAAAAGCGCACCATTTTGCAGCTTTCAAATGTCTAAAAGAGTATTACAAATACAATCATCTTGCCATATACAGTGACACATGGCTGTTTATGTCTGCAAGGTGAATTCATCATTGAACAGCACTTGTAGAAGGTAATACCCATTGCTGATACAGTGTAGCATCTGAGGAGCAAATTCAAGCTTGTAAAATGCATCCCAAAATAGCTGTAGATAGTTCATATGCAAGACCTCGATAAAGAAATTTGGAGCAGTCTCAATTTCTTGCATAGTACTTTTATAATTAATCATGTGGTTTTCTTAGTATGAAAACTATTACTTAGGAATGCATTTAATCTGGTCACTCTTTGCAATATAAGTATGATCTTGAACTCTACAAACAAAATGAGTAATAACAAGCCAGTAACACAATTTTAGAACTCTCGATCATCTCTATTCATAAAAATTATACAGTAACATAAAAAAAGGATCTTAATGTGTCAGTTGAATACAAAGCAAATAACATTAATAGATTGTCCCAACTTCTTGTAGATTTTTTTGGGTGTGTGATTATTCTTATTAACAGGTAGTTCACAGATTTGTTATACATAAATGTTTTGCAGTGATCCAAGAAGTTGAGTAAATTAGGTTTGAGAGCATGTAAGCCAAGCCATGGTGTAAATCACATTAAATCCATTATCCAAGTGAAGTTGTCATGTATAACTATAGTGATGAGAACAAAAGATTAGGATACAAAATCTTCAGAGACATGCAATATTTTTAGCAAATGAGAAGATCTGATAAAAGGTAGGCTATTGCAATACAAGCACCAATAATCTGTGCCCATAAATCGTCAATAAATCTCTATTGTGGTTTATGAGAGTTAATGACCAGAGGAATTTTATGGACCAAATAAAGTTTTAAGATGACTTCCCAAGTGAAAAAGCTTTATCATTAAATAATAAAACTGGAAATTGTGGATAGTCCTCTTCATTCAAAGCTTATATTTTTTACACAGGAAAATTATCCAACATATTGCAGAAAAGAATCATTTTTAAGTATGCACACAAAAATATGCTCACTGAAATAACCGATGATAGTTTTCAATTAAGACTAAAATGTTGAAAGGTAAGATATACAGTGATTAAAAAATCTATCAAGATGCAATCTTTGTGTTGTAAATACATTATTTGCATTTTCATAAATTAAGTGTATGTTTGTCATGTTCGTCACGTCAAGATTGCCGTTTTTTTAAACAAATATGAAAATTACGATGAAGTGCTAACACAAAAATACCAAAGAACTATTTTTGAAATGCTGCCTAATAATTAGATATGCCTTTCCCCCTGATTTGCCTATTTTCCTTTTCATTGGCTGTTACTTCTACATATTCATTTTACTATTTATCTCATAGTAACATGATTTTCATAAAATGTCTTGATATGTACTTTTTTATATTGTTAGTCGAGTATTATATTTTTATATTGTTAGTCAAGATTTGCTGCACATATATGTGTGTGCCTGTTGTATATGTTTAAAAGAATAGCTTTCAAATCAGTTTTTTTTTTTTTTTTTTTTTCTCAATCAATATCATAAGCAAGTACTTTTATTTTTACCATCTATAAAAATTTTAGTGAAATCTTCTACACTTACCATAATAAACTTAATATTTGTAAAAGAGTTTCATGGAATAAAGAACATTATTGTATTTTCTATTAATACAAAATTCAAATACTTCCAATATTGATACATATTCTTTATTTCATAACATTTAAAATACATCAAAAGTGAAAATTTGGCACAAATGTAAGGTGAATATTGTACTCATTTGAAAATAAATACATACAGAAAATGCTGATTAAAAAAAGGTATAAAACATTTTTAAAGAGAAAAAAAAATGCATACATATAAACAATCTCATGTTTTAATATTTTTAAAACTTTTTTAAATAAATTAATATTTTTATTTACATGAAGTAAATGTAGTTCAATCAGTTGTTAAAATAGTAACTAAATAAAAAACAAAACAGAACACTGATATTTTTTATGGATAATATAAACATTTAAAATTTATATAAAAGCATAAAAAAAAGTAATATTTCTACATAAAATACTTGATTTTTTTTATACAAACAATGTAAACCAAAATATCTACAATACATCTAAAATATTTCTAGAAAATGTAACTAATTTTAAAAACAATTTTAAGATATTTTTGGAAAAACATCTAAGATACAGAATAAAGTTAATATTCAATTGAAATTTTTTTAAACTTCTTTCAATTTTATTTTTATTTGGAAATAAATATATAAATTTGTTATTAAAGGCAGAATGGATATATTAGTTTTTACATCTTTAATATGAAAAATTAATTATTTAAATATTTTATACATTTTAAAATATCTTAACTATTATTCAAATATAAATTAAAAAAACAAACTCCATTGAAACAGAATTTAGCAAAGCTCCAATTTAAGCAGAAATGTTTTTTTTAAATGGAATTTTGTATTTAGGCTCGTCAATATATATATTTTTTCTTTCTCTTTGAAAGAGAGAGAGAAAAAAAAAATGTTCTAAGACAGTGAATATGGAGGAGATAATTCGTGTTATATATATTATGTTTACAAATAACAAACAAGTAAGAATTACATTGATTTGGTTTGTCGCTCTACAGTCAAGTTTTGCACACATTGGGCTAATGAAATAGGGACGTAATAGATAGTATACCTGGATTTCAAACCACTAACAAACATCCATGCCACAGGCAGCACTCAAACCTGAAGCCTGTGGTACCAATGGCCAGAGTGCTAGCCAATTGGCTCTCAGGCCACTCAGAATTATATAAGAACTACCAAATATCAACTCGAAAAAACAAAAATGTTAAATCTCAATGAAAGTTTTTTTTTTTTTTTTTTTTAACTACTATAGCTATTAAAAAGATTCTAGGCATCACATATTTAACTGGATTTCATCAATAAGGAAGCAGTTTGAAAGTTAAAATCCATAAATAAGCAGTAATAAAATTTAATAAACAACAAAATTATGTGCAATATACATGAGAAAGTAGTAATAATAAATAGACAAAAAATTATTAAAAATACCTAGAAAAATTCATCTAATGAAAGCTGAAATAGCAAGAAGTACATGAATTTAAATCAGTGACATAATTCATACTAAGAGTAATAATATACTATCTATTTTATACCAAAACACATGCAGAATTATTAAAGAAGAATGCCAGGATTGTCCAATACTGTTAAGCACATTTAAATGTATCTTACTTCAAAGTTAAAAATTTCATATGATTTAGGCATATTTTAATATGGCTCGATATGTGTAATTTTTGTTTCTAAATAAATGATGAAAATGCGCAGTTATGCCCCTTATTTAACATAATGTTCTTGATGCAATCTCTTAAAAAAAAAGTTTTGCAAAGAAAAGGCCAGGATAATGTCTCGCACCCTTTTACATTATAATAAGTTGTTGCAACTTATATTCTGAATGAAATATAAATACAGCACAATATAAATACTCTCGCAAAACTTGTCAGTAGTAGGGAGCAGAGTGAGCTAATGAATGCTTAACAGTAAAAGCAGAACAACTATGGGTAGCTACCAGCTAAATAAAAAAAACAATAAATATTAAACATCATCTAAATCCTTAATCTTCCAAAAGCAGAAATCTTTGTAAAGCTCTTGGCAGGGGTAGCTGTGCAACATGTGAAGGGAATATGTTTTTGTGGTTTTCCACCAATTCCCTACGAATGACTAAAGATGCAAGGTGCAACAGAGAACGAGGGTTGTTATGCAGAGAACAAATCCACTGGCAAAAGCCTTCATCTCTCTTCCAGGACAATGGCAACTCTGCTGCAGTCAGCCATTTCTCATTTGGGACACTGCAACCAGCGCGTATAAGTAAGTAAAACAGTTCCCGATTTTCATATTTCACAGAAAAATACAGAGGAGTCCCTTCTCTGTTTCTGATATCCACCAAGCATCCTCTCTTGATTAAAAGATGTGGAATTTTATTACAGGGATTTCTTTGCAACATAAGAATTGACAGCAACAAAGGGCATTCAATAAAATCTTGTGCAGCAGTCACATCTGCACCATGTTCAAGCAATAGGCCAACCACTTCTACGGATGAATATCGCACTGCTGCCCATAGTGGAGTTCGGTTGAAAAAATCTCTTTGATCAATGTCAAGATTTGGCCCATCAAGTAGAATATGAACAGCTTCACGTCTCCCAAGACGACATGCTGCAAACAATGGAGGTTCCATTTTGTCGTCTTGAGTAACAACGTTAACACTTGCTCCCTGCTTTACTAAATAATCTAATATTTCATACGCTTTGACATAAATAGCACAGCTAACCGGAGTTTCACCATGCCACAAACGATCCAATTTCCCACCGGCTTCCACATACTTTACTACCCCATCAAAGTTTTTAAGACTTATTGCCATATGTAACTCTGCAGGATAGAAACGCATGATTTATTTATGTAAAGCAAAATAATAATAAAATAATAATTCTGTTGATTTCAGGCTACATATTATAACAGTAAAGTATTGTGATCTATTTTCGTTTCAGAAAGACAAATGTTAAAAATGCATCACTGTTTCAGGATCTTCCAAAAATACAAGTGGAAATCCAAAACGAATTGCAAAAGAACAATATAAGGTAGATATGCAAACTATAAAATTCTTACACTTAATTCATAGTCTATAACATTATTAAGCACTGAAATATAGTCATTAAGTCCACAAATAGCTATATTACAACACAAGTGATCAGCGTCCTTATTATAAACGAAGAAGAAAGACGAAAATAGAAAACGAAACTAAACAATCTTCGTAACATGTTGCCAGGAGAGGAAGTACTTCATTACACATTGAATTATTTTAATGATTAGTAAAAAAAAAAAAATACTTTATTTAGATATTAAATGATTATTTCTCTGTCTACACATCATTTAAAAATGTTTTGTTCTAATTAAAGTTATTATTAAATAGAATTGTTTAAGTTTGCCTTTAAAACATTGTTTGGAAATTTTTTAAATTACACGAGAGAAGTTAAGTGAAGAGTTAAATATATCAGGTATATAAATACGTGGCTAGCCTTTGCCCACATTTTATGAACGTTTTGTTTTCGTGAACTGTTTATGCTGTTATTAAGTCTGAAGACTTTGCAATCATTTATAAAACGTGCTTGTTGTTAAATTTGTATTCAGCGTGCGTTATTCACTTGACTGTTTAAACAAAATATTGGTAAGTTCATTATTAGTATTAGATCTTCTGTTGCAATGCATATATGAAAGTTAAAGTTTATTATTATTGTTGTTTTCAAAAATTATCTGTTAAAAAATGTCATCTGAAAATCAAACAAATTCCGAGGATATGTTGACGAGTCATCGTTCATATGTCACGAATGTTTATGGGTCCACTCAACAATTTATTCCTCGGTCAGAGAGCATGCGAAAAAACGACATAAAACGTTTGATCTTGGCATCCATTTTGTGTTTTGCATTTATGGTAACCGAAATCGTCGGGGGCATTCTATCAAACAGTCTCGCCTTGATTACAGACGCTGCACACTTGTTGACTGATTTTGGAGCTTTCCTGGTCAGCTTAACTTCTTTGTACATAGCTGGCAAAAAAAGAACCAAAACAATGACTTTTGGTTTCCATAGAGCAGAAGTTATTGGCGCCCTGATATCCATTTTATCAATCTGGTTGCTTACAGGCATACTATTGTACGCTGCAATTCAGAGAATGATTAGTCAAGATTTTGAAATAGATGCAAAAATTATGTTGATAGTTGCCATAATCGGAATGCTAGCCAATGTGATCCTTGGTTTGGGGCTGTTGTGTCCTCTTCCTAAAAAATCTAAAGGCATTACATCCCAAAGACATGGCATGGGCCTGCGATCTGCATTTATACATGTTGTTGGGGATTTTGTACACACGACTGGAGTTTTAGTTGTTGGCATACTCATATACTTTGTTCCATCTTATAAAATGGCTGACGCAATCATTGCAATAATCTTCTCGTTTATTGTATTGATCACTACTTTGACAATTTTAAAAGACATTGTTGTCGTTCTGATGGAAGGTGTACCTAAACACATCTCCTTCAAAAAGATTCATGAAATTTTGTTTTCGCTTCCTCAAGTGTCTCAGGTTCATGACCTTAGGATGTGGTCCTTAACCTTGGGAAAAGTTGCCCTATCGGCACATGTAGTCATCAAACATGGCGAAAATCCTTCTCAAGTACTTTCGCAAGCATTGGCTTTGATTTATAATGAAATGGATATATATGAAGTAACATTACAAATTGAGGAAGAACCTGAAAAAGTAGACAATTAGTTTAGTTGCTTATTAAACTTTTTTTAAATGCTATTAATCTTGATGCTTTATTGATACTACCAAATGACTGAGGAAGCTGGAATTTGTATTCATAGTGTTTAAACTAAATAATAAATAGTTAACCTTAATGTTTAAACTTGTTTTATTTCAATTCCTTTTAAAAAATAAAGTTCAGGTATGATTATGAAATGTTTGTTTTTGCTTAATTCAGTTTTGATTTAGAATTTTAAATCATGAAAATTCAAGATGTTTTTATAATTTATAACATATATTTAAATATTATGTGTATAAAGAATTTTTTTATAATTCAAAAGTTTTTAAATTGAAATTCTTTATGGATACTTTTAAGAATGAAATCATTTGTCTTGTTTAGCATAAATATTAGAATTATTTCTGTAGTTGGGAAATGTGTATTTGGAGGATCTTGCCTTGTAGATAACTTCTTTTTCAGTCTATTAAACTAATAAATTTAATTTTAATTTAAACATGTTCTCAAAGTTCTTTAAATATAGTGGCCGAAATTATATTTCTATTTTGCATGCTAATTTTTTTTTCTTTCGTATTTTTTCTTTCAAATTTAATAAATCTTTTTAAATTTGAAAAACTTGACTGTTGAATCCAAATCTGACAATTTTACTCTTTATACTCGTATAGCTCATTATTTAACAAAATCTATGCAGTTTTTTCTTTTTAATATTTATCGCTATTTTCTTTTATATCAATATTTTACAATTTTTTAACTTATTTAATTTTGAGTCAAATTCTCAATTTGTTCTGAATGATAAAATATAAAAAATATGTATATGAAATCGTAATTTTCAGTATATTCCTGAAATTGTATAGTAACAAATGAACTCGGTGAAAACTTAAGGAAAAAAGTTAATACAAGAACTTAAGAAACAAATTATGTTTTACTAATATTCATCTTTACACTTATTTTTCTCAAAGTTTATGTAATTTTATTAATATCGATAAATCCTTAGAGTTGTATCTGAAATATTTATATATATAAATTTAGAAGGAAAATTTGATCATAACAATTGTACATGATACAAGAATTTTTTTAATTAGCAGCTTAAAGGTCACGAGTTTATTTTCAAAATGTTTGTTTATTAAAATTAAAATATTTATTGATTATAATTTATATATTTAATTTTATAGTCAATAATTTATATTTTAAGCCAAGCTTTTTGTTTTCATTTGTATAATTTTATTGAGTTATAATTTAGTTTTTACAATTGAAAAAACTAAATTTCATTAAATAGTTATTTTTTTTGCATATGATTGCTAACTGAAATATCTATACTTTTATAATTCTTGTTGGATTATTTATGCCAATGAATTACATCGAATTTTTTTTATTGACATTATAGCAATAAACTGCAATGGCAGCAATTTATATATAGCTATAAAAAAAATTGATATATTATTAAAAACATCAAACTTTAACTTTTCTACATTTAGATATTTTTGACTATTTCTATGTTTGATTTCATAACTTTGATTATTTTTTTTTTTTAATTGCTATAGAAGGAGAAAAAAACATTAATAGGCTTTTTATTTAAGAAGAAATTAAGGTACTTGAAATACAAATATTTTAATAGCTTAATACTCCTGTTCCATTATCTTGCATGTTTAGGTTCTATGTAATCTTTTATCTCCTAGCAAAATTGATGTTGCTAATAAGCTGAAAATAAAACTCAATTTTCTGTTCTATTAAGATTAAATAAGATAGTATAAATATAAATGTTACATTTTGTAATGAAATGACGTTAGTGGCTTTTTAGATGGTACTTAATAAAGGCTAAATGTATATCTTAAATCATCATTCGTTTTTTTTTTACTATGATTAAAACTTTAAACTAAACTAATAGTTTTATCATGAAACAAAGTAATGGATTATTAGTTTATCAGTATAAATCTTTAATTTTCAGTTTTCTCTTAGTCATTATTTATTTAATGATACCCAAATTTTTTTTAAAATTTATTATGGTAGTCTTATGAAATAACAAATCAAATATTTTCATATTATATAAAACCTAGACTTAGTTCATTAAGCATATCCCTAGTTATAGATCAAAAGCAGTATCTTTCATAAAAATTTCTATGAAATTTTATTGAAAGAAATTATACAAAAATATTATTCCATTTAAAAAAAATTCTACATTCATTTCTCATAAAAATAATAATAAATTATAACTTAATTTTATAACGTATGTAGGGTTACAATAAAAGTTGAGAAAAGGAAAAAAAGGTCGAGTTAAAGTGGTGACGAAGACAATCGAAATGCTAAAACACGAAACAAAATAAAGGAAAATGTTTTGAAAGTATACTAAACGAAACGTGCATTTGTTGTGGATTCTGAGATCGACAATTTGACCAATCGGGAAGCACAATATCAACCAATCCACAACTACTTCCTCCGTAGTGTTCAGCCAATAGGCAATAGTCTTTAGCGGACCAATGACGAGTAGACAAAAATGACAAGCAACCAATGCTGTTGTGGGTCAATGTGACGTAATGTGCAATGTTTCCGAGTCGTTTGTGGTCAGTGCAGTATTTTGTTTTCTCGTCAGTTAGGATCCTTAAAATTTCGAAGGATTTATTTATTCTTGCTTAAAAGTGACATATTGAATTTATTTGTGGTAAGCAATTGCTTTTTCTTTATTTTAAAATCTTTTAATTGTAGTAACTTAAAATTTGTAACGGAACATCTGAATATTGTGTACTTAAGTGAACCAGGAAAGCTCTTCCGCCATTTTTTCCTTTGTTAACCAGTACCGTTATTTGGGGAATCCTCCAGATGTTACTGTTTCTACTTGATTTAAAGGTGAAAGTCCTATTCTTAGCTTCATTCTCAATATTGAAGTTGACGTTGATTTAATAACAGTACGTTGTATAAGTATCCCCAGGGTTATCTTTGTTTGATTTCTATTTTGTGAATTAAGAATAGAAAGTGATTAAGAATTTTAATTCGTTACTATTCTGAAAAAAAGAGGGATAAAAAATCTTAAATAATTTTTGCATGATATATGCATAATTGCATATATTTGCATAATTGTAAATATTGATGTTTTTGTTTTTTATATCTATACCTAAAAGTATATTGCGTTTCAAATGAATCTCAACTTCCTTCATCTTATTTGTGTATTTGCGATTTATTAGTACTGTTATCTGTAATAGCGATAAGAAGTTCACGCACTTCAAACCATATGTGTTTTTAAGAGCTATCGAGTATTTTAATCTTCGTGGTGAAAAGAATCATTTTACAATAGGAAAAAATACTACATTTCCTCTGATTTCGACCATAAATACCAAAGCATATTTTTGGCATTTTTTCTTGTATCTTACTCTTAAATATTTTTTATCGATGCTCTTGTTTTCATTGTGTATTGACCTGTACATTGATAATAATACTGATTTTTTTTCCCTTCAATATTAAGTGATATATAGATTTGTCAGAAGCTTTAAGGTTTTGTTTTTAATTATCTTAAGTTTCAGGCAATATGTTAAGTATTAATATAATTATAAATTTTTAATGACTTGTTTGGCAAAATTTGGCTTAATATTGTTCTATTGATTAAGTAATGATGTAGCAATTAAATTTGCTTCAGAATTTTAATATTGGTGTTTATCCCTTATACTAAAAAGTTGAGTTTGTAAATTTTTACATTAAGGGCATTAGTCATACTATTACTAATGTATCTTGACGCCAGATTTATTCATGTAAAATTGATATGCCTAAATGTCTATTTTATGAGATAAATATAGAAATTTATTTTTATTGCTTAATTATGCAAATTTACTTAAGAAATTGAGTTTGCAAACTACGTATCTAAACAAGACAACCAATTATTGTATAACTTCAATATGTGTTTATATAAATATAGTTAGCAATACAGTAAAAGTGAATTTTGATATTCTAGAAAAACGATAATATAAGTGAATTGCTTTACACTTATTATTACTACTGACTTTATTCAAATTAGTTTTCGTAAATATAGCTGTATTGGAGTTTCAATTTTATTTTTTTAGAAACTGTTTGAATATGAATTTTCAGATTTACTATAAGATTTTGTTAAAATTTATTTGTTTGCTTTAATTTATATTACATGTTTGAAATTAGCATATGGATATTAAGTTGACAAATTTGTTTTCAGATCTAAGGTTGTATTATGGCTCGTACTAAACAGACTGCTCGTAAATCTACTGGAGGCAAGGCTCCTCGTAAGCAGTTGGCCACTAAGGCCGCTCGTAAGAGCGCACCTTCTACTGGAGGTGTTAAGAAACCCCATCGATACAGGCCTGGTACAGTCGCTCTTCGTGAAATCCGTCGTTACCAGAAGTCCACAGAGTTGTTGATCAGAAAACTCCCCTTCCAGAGATTGGTTCGTGAAATCGCTCAAGACTTCAAAACTGATCTCCGTTTTCAGAGTGCTGCTATTGGAGCATTGCAGGTAATGTATAATATCGGTTTGGCAGTATTGGAAGCAGGATTACTAACAGGCTATAGAATATCACTAAGTTGTTAAAGTTTAACTATAGAACTTTATTATAAAAATAAATTCTTTCTATGTTAAACTTTAATTATAGAAATGACTTCATATTTTATATTGTAAATGGTATTCTATATTAAATCTTTTCTTAATGATAGGAGGCCAGTGAAGCATACCTGGTGGGATTGTTTGAAGACACAAATCTGTGCGCCATCCACGCCAAACGTGTAACCATCATGCCCAAAGATATCCAATTAGCCCGGCGAATCCGCGGAGAGCGTGCATAAAACATTGACATCTACATACCCACTTTCATCTCAAGTGTATAACATTCATGAACGATAGCCTTTTTATATGATGTATACTGACAGGTTCTTGTTTTAAAACATCACAAGATCATTTTTAAGATTATCTTCTAAGTTATTTACTACTCTCGTACATGTACACAAGCAGCAGACGTCGGGAGTGTGTAATGTATTAGTTTGGTTAGATTGTGTAGATGTGTCACATGTATAACCTGATTTTAAATGTTTCACTTTATCCATTGTATGTGGCTTTTTGTCCCCAGCTGCTTGTTTTTCTTTCTTTTCAAGGAATGTGTCGCAAAATTGTTAATAACAGAGAACTGGTGTCCATATTTACCGCATATACACTGCCAGCATAATTTCTTATGTTCATAACCCCATGTTCTCTTTCTCACTGAACATTAGTCACACCATCTCATGTCAAATACCTTTTTGTGGTTTTTAAAATTCATATGTAATGGCAGTATTTGTTTGAGTAGTCTTTATTATAGTTTGTGGTCAAATAAATGATTACATTCCAATAAGTCTTTGCCTCAATTCTTTTTATTAAAACTTACACAATCATGAATACATAATTTCCTAGATCTTTCATGTTTATATTGATATAGTAAATAAAGTTCAAATTGATTTTCATGAAAAGGAAAATAGGTCTGATCTTTAAAAAGAAAAATTCTCAATTATTAGCTCTCAAAAACAATTAAATTATATTTCAACTTTTAACAACTATTGATACTATCAGGATATAGAATATATGTATACAAAACTTTCACATGAATTTCTGAAATTATTTTTTACTGCATTGTCATACAATAATTCACAACTCATAAAATCTTAAATCAATTTTATCTTTTTAAGGATGTGTATACATTAAACCAAAAGTTTCCAAATATATTCACTGAGAGATTACATTAAATAATTTAGCTTGTGTTTTTTACTTTAAACTTTGTAATTGCATGTAACTTGGCTGTACTTAACAAACTAAAATATTCATTATTTTTATTTTCATAGTTATATACATACATTTATACAAGCAACCAAGATCTAGTCTTTTAATAAGAAGTGTTTCTATTGAGTCAAATTCTTATTTGTTAAAAGTTAGAAAAATGTATATATACACCTTTTTAAATTTTCATGTTAAATATTTTATAACCAGGTTTTATTGATGCAGTAGTAAACTTACAAAGCATTAATATTTTTATGAAAATTTTAAATTATAAACTTAGTAAATTTATTAAGCTACATGTTTTCTTACCTACTTTGTTTAGGAAAGGAATTAAATGTTAATAATATTGTCAAGTCTTGTTTATTTATCATAGTAAAAATTTCATTCAAATATGGCTTAAGGAAGTTTAAAAATTAAGAAATCCCCGGTCTAACACGTGCAATCATAATGTTTATATCTGGACATAATCAACCAGTTTATCTATTAGTTTAGCAGCTTAAATTCATGTTTCTGAAAGAGGGTTTTAATTAAATGTGTGCATGTATTAAAAAAAGTGCATTTTTAAAAAGACTTGCATATGGTTATCTATAAGATAACCATATGAAATGAAACTATTGCTGAAGGCTTTTTATCTGATAACCTAAAAGTAAAAACCTTATTCTGACAAGAGGTAAAAAAAAAATAGCCTTTTAATATTTGCCCAAAATGTTGGTGATATAAATATCAAAAATATGATTGATAAAATTGCTTTGTCTTGAAATAAAAGAGTTGTATAGATGACATGGACCAGGAGTTTTGGCACACAATTTGTCTCGGGACTAATATTCAAATACTTGTCGCAGCTTTCTTCCAAAGTTAATGAAATCAGAAAATGCACAGTTAAGCATATTTGTGTGCTGCACAAACAATTTTGATAGTGGCAAAGAACTTTCTTGATTTGCACCAATTAGTTTTAACTACAGGTGAGGACATTTTTAAAGAACTAAAAGTGTAATTGATGTTACAGTGGACAAAATACGTTATTTGCACAGATGGTGTCCCTTTAATGGTTAGCAGGATAAAGGGTTTTGTTCCTTTGCTTGAAAATGACTTGGTGGACAAAAAAAGTTTTTAAGTATGGTTGTATTGTCCATAGAGCAGCTCTTTGTACCAAGGACTTGAACCAGTCTTCTGTAGTGCACTCTATCAAAATAAAAGCTTCAGCTCTGAATTGACAATGATTATGTGAGCCTTTCCCAAATGAAATGGAAGAGGATGGTGAGTTTCTTCTTCATTGTAGTTGTGTGCTAGTCTGCTAAAGGAAGGGCACTCAATAGGTTTTGGAATTTGAGAGAATATAATTTAAAATATCTGGAAGAAAACAATGAACTGTCCAACAGTGCTTTCTACTCATAAATGAAGATTGGCTATGGGGTTTAGCTTTTCTCATCAATATTATGGGATATTTATATTTAAGATTTCAGGAAAAGATTGTTTTTCTTATCCTAGTGGTCATATCTTTAGTGAACACTTATTTCTTTTTTCAATTTTGGAGGAAAAAAATTTAACAAATTTCATATTAATGCAGGAACTTGTCAATAATGCTCCAACTACTATATATTAAAAAAATTTAATATCCATTTTGCAGTATTCATTCAGTGCTAAGTTTGAGCATTTTAAAGTGATAAAAAAAATGTTGATTTTTTCACAAATTCTTTTTCAATTTCTCTGCAAGACAATTCTTGCCCATTTATAATTAAAATTATTGACCTATAGTACCATGCTACACTGGAAAGCAAATATAAGAAAATTTCAACTGCAAGTGATCCAAATTATATTGAATTTTGGAAATTTGTACCAACAAATTCAGATTTATCAGTTTAGCAATTTTTCAAATTTATATGATTTGGCTATCAAATATTATTGTAGGTTTGTGAACAAATGCTTTCTTTTATGAACATAATAAAATTAAGATATGCACTTAAATCACCTAATTTTGTTAGCATTTTCAAAAATTAATCCTTGTATAGATGACTTGATAAAAACTATAAATTAGAATGTCTGTTACTTCAAGATTAAAATAAACAGGAATGCACTGTACTACTGAATGTAAAGTCAATAATGAGTGTAATAAATCAAAACGGGCTCGCACCTTCCCAATGTTGATGCAATAATGATCTTAAATGTATATACATTGTTTGATTGTGATAATGATACAATTTCAAAATCAATTCATTCAGGGCAAGAAATGTGCCTTCCATTGGTTTTTTGGAAGGGTACTTTATAGATTCCACTATAGCTAGTGAGTAAATATTCATAAAATATGGCACTTGATTCTATTTTGAAGATTCAAATTTAAAATGTAATTAGGCTTACAGAAAATTAAAGCTGACCAAATACTCTTTTTTTTTTAAATTCCGTTAGTTAGAAATTTACAAGATAATAATAAATTGCAATTTTTATTACCTTGCAATAATAAACGGTCTTTACTCACTGTGACTAATCTTAAAGACAATTCTAGTTCGAAAATCTACAATTTGCCTGATAAGACCCACTCGGACCAGAAAGGATCTGGTTCGAATCCACTGGCAGTGTCCAATGCAGTCATTGTTTTCAGTAACAAAGACACTCATTGTCCATTGTGACATGTGTCTCATATAGTGAAGCTGTCTGACGCGAGGTTTCTCGTGGATACAAAAATGCAGGCAGTTATTCCATAAGAGTCCCATTCTAATTAGCCTAAAGCATGCACACAATAAAAAGCGACAAACCAAATCTGAGAGGTTTGAGAAGTAAGTTACTAAGAAATAAGAGCCCCCCATCATCATTCGTCGATGAGTTGTACACACTTAAGCGAGCATGAGGCCTACCAATGCTCAACAACAAATGTTTGACAGATGTGAATCATGGGTTAGTACCAACGTGTGAAGGTAGAATCAATATTGAACCCTTTACAGTCACTGCTTTCAGAAATGAGAAAACTGGTAAATGTAACAGTCTAAAAAAAAATAATAATTTGGCAGCTGATGGAAGTTTTTTTCCTTTACAAATTCAGGGTAATTATCCTTAAAAGTTGCCATCTGTCAGAAGGATGGGGGTATACATAAGAATATAACAAAATTATGGTTTGTTTCACTGCACTTCCTCCCCTGAAGAATATCAAATAATTTTTATATATGCAAGTAGAGAAGACATTGCCTGAAGTAGGGCAAATATTAGCTGTAAGCAAGAATTGATAGTTTTTTTCCCCCAAGTTTTTTACCTTTACCATCAAGTGATGCCTGGATGAAAGTGAAAATAAAACTAATTTAACATGTTAAATGTTGCCCAGTTTCAAATTACTATTTAGTTTTTAAAAAAATGCTCAACCATTTATTATATTTGTTTATGAAAAAGGAAAATTTTAATTAAAAATCTACACTACCAGGTAAATAAGATTCGCAGTGGAAGTTAATTTAAGAGTTAAATGTAGAACCTGGTGTTCGTAAATTTTATTAATTTAGTTTTGCATAAGAGTAATGTTCACTTTATCATTGCAAAGTCAGAATAGTTTGATTCAGATCATATTAAATAATAATTAATATTAAATTTAATTCATTTACAATATTATTTGGAACATTCTTTCCTTAAATATTTTTAGCATTCACATAATTAAAAGTCGTGAACCAACTAAGACTCTATTATTAAACAAATATATAAATATATGTTATTGCATTACTCCAAAATATTAAGTAATAACTGTAATGATTGATAATCAATTGTAACAATTACAAAAAATAGATTTAGGAAATTTTTAGCATTCAGACTGTTATTAAATTACTTATTTTTCAAATACTGCCATAACCAATTTCAGAATGAAGGATTGAATTAAGTCCAAAAATCCTTTGAGAGGCAGTTGATTAAAAACAAAACATTTTTAAGTACAAATTTTCAAACTGACTATTAGATCATTAAAATATCAGTGTTTCTTAGTCTTATAGTTAATTTTAAGCTTAGATTCCACAAACTGAATATAATCACAAATTATACTTCGGCAGCACAAAAATAATTCCTGTACTACTGTGCCCAAAAAGTAAGACCAATTAATTTTTTTCAAAAACTTTTTTTTTTTTTCCAACCCATAATGCATGCTAAAAAGTGGTGATTCACGTTGGATCTCTTCAATCGACTCAAAACGGTGTCCCCGGAATGGTCTTTTGAGCTTAGGGAATAGCCAGAAGTCGCACGGTGGTTGTGGAACGATATGGGTTTCATTTTTGGCAAAAAGTCACTAAGATTCAATGCAGTGTGAGCTGCCGCATTCAGTGTTTTCAGTACTAATCGAGATTTGAGGCCCAAAACGAAATGGACCGATCCTTTTGAAATTCCAACAGCAGCAGGGTCTCTAATTGTAAATCGACAGTTTGCAAGCACCAAATCTTTAATTTTTTGGATGCGAGCTTCATCGGTTGAGGTGGATGGTCGACCAGAGGGCTCTTCGTCTTCAACGCTTTCTCTGAATCTAAACATTTCTTTCCGATATAGGAATGCTCACCAAATGCTTTCTGCAACATTCTATATGTTTCCACAAACAAAATTGAATGCAATTTCTTTGCTCAATTAATTCAGACATTTCAAAAATCGCCTGAATCAGTTTTAGCATTTCACAAAGCCAAGGTAACTCAAACACTAATGAATATTTTGATGTCAGGTTTCACACAGATGTCAAAAACAGTGTCAGCAACCAAAAAATGAAAATTCCATAAGCCCCGGGAATTTTTAAAATAGAAAATTGGTCTTATTTTTTGGACACAGTAGTAATATGTAGCTGACTCATTTGTTTACTCAAATATTAAAACTATTTCATATTTGTACCTGGTGAATATCTTAAACCAAAATAAAATTTTTCAAGAGTACTTTAGATATTGTAACATTTTTTTACATTTAAAAAAACCAAAAACAGGGAAAAAAGGAAATTTCTTTTACCAATTCTTAATTTTTATAAAGCTAACTTCATTATTAAGTTGGCTTCCCAAAAAGTATTTTAATTTATTATTATATTCCACTTGTGCAAATTGATATAATGTCTTGCTTCTTTTCGAAAAAGCTTATATCAGCGATTTTTTAAAAAATGAAACATTTTTTTTTAGACCAACATTCTGTGGACAATTCAACAACTCGTGGCAATATATATAGCTATAGTGCAGGAGGACTGAGGTTCTCATCCTTCGGTGGCAATATGTTTAAATCGCAGAAAGCCAGGCTACCTGGTGAAGTTTTTCTCCCATATTACATGAAAATGGTAGGCAATTACCTCTATAAAGTCCTCGTGGAAGGCGTCTTTCCCTCTACATCTGTTGTAACACTATAACAGGGCCCAACTATGTTCCATCCTCATGTTAGGACTCGGAGGAACCTACATAACCCTAGTTATGGGAATGAGGCATGGAAAAAAAAATACTCAACTTTCCTTGTATTAACTTAGGAGAAGAGATATAGGTTTTTTTAGTGGCAATTCATTAGAATAGATTTTAATTGAAACTAGCAAGAAAAACAGCTCACAGTTTATACATAGCAATTGATCCACAGCACAAGATAATTTATAAATTAATGCAAACTCTTTAAAAATTTACAAAAATATTTAAAGGAAAATAATTCTTTAAAGTAGAATTGACAAAATTTACTTCTGAGATAATTACTTGCCACTCAACATCCAAATATTAACTTTACCTATATTAAATATTTTCCATTGGATAAAAAAAATACGGGAAAATTTGTTTAAAAAAAATTACTAGAATTCATGAAAGCAGGTACAATAATGCACGCACATTCCGTGTAAAAATATGTGGAATTTATAATTTAATACATGTGTGTAAAAGATATCGCTACAATTTTTTTTTTTTTTTTTTTTTTTTTTTGTATGTTTATAACACTACACAGAATAATGTAGAATTTGAGTTTAATCTGTCACCAAGTATATTGACAACAGCTATTTTTATGATGATGAAGACATGATTCACCAAGATTTTATGAACTCCATCTATGTATGTGAAATTCAATCCTGCCAACAACTTTAAAATGAGGGCGTTTTGACTTGTTTGAAGCTATAAAAGGACTGAAGGTCATACCTCAATCAGCCTACGAAAAATGGATTGAAACAAATATTTTCATAGATGGTATTACATTCAATGGGGCTTACTTTGAAGGCAACAAAATAAATATATTTTTGTGCTTTTATTTAACGATTCCAAATACTTTCTACACAGAATATATAGCTTTTTTTTTTTTTAATAAATTGCTTAACAAAAAGGTATGCCAACTTAAATAGATGTGCAATTATCATAAAAGAATAAACAGCAAACATATTTTATGGATGCCATCCATGAAAACCATTTGTTTTTCACAATTCACAACACAGTTCATTTTAATTGATGACATGAATACATAATTATTAAACACAAAGTTTACTTGAGAATACAAATGAGTTTTTACAGCTCTACAAACAAAAAACTCTGCTCAACAAAGCATATAAAGACAAAGCAATAAAAACAATATGCATTTATTTTAAACAGAAAAAAAAAAAAAAAAAACTTTATACAAAGACGTCATGTCCTCTTGCCAAGAGCCTTCTTTGTCTGGTTGGCTTTAGCTTGGTCAGCCTCTTGCTTGGCTACAAAGAGAATAAAGAACAATTTAAAGCATTACGAATACAAGACTTGCTATCACACATCAATTTCTAATGAACAAATATAAAGCTACCAATAACCAGTTGCCGATAATTATAAGGCAATCGGCATACTATTTGCTGAGTTCCATTGAGACCTAGTGTCTCTTAACCTCCTCATCAGAATTAATATTAACTTATTAGTTAACATGGCTCCATAATTAATGTGAGTGAAGAATAAAAATTGTTTAATAAAACAAAATGAATATTTAAAAATAATAAAACAAACATTTCAAAATCAAGTTTAAAAATTTGATAAAAAGATTTAAGAAATGGAAATGCAGGAGATCATGGACCTTTTACATGCAAAGTGAATGATCTACCAGTAAGCTATAATCCCTTCCAGGTAATTATATGTAATAAGCATATGATGCAAATTAAATACGAGTGTAATGAAATGCTACAGTAGCATATCAATGCTTGTTAATAACCCTTTTTGGTAACTATTTCACTGGTCTTTGTTAATTGCCATTTTTAATCACATTAAATAGACAAGTATGTTTCAATTATTTTATTGAAAAACTGAAAACACAGAGTGGCAGTAAAATACAGTAACATGATAGTAAAATACTGTACCCTTCTATAAAAAACACAATGAAAATATTTGTTTAAATTTTTCCTCTTAGAATATTTTTTTGAAGAAACTAGTAAGTTTAAAGAGCAATACAACAATATTTAATTAAAGTTTTTACTTTCCTCCATCTGTCATAAATTTTTATTTTTTAATTTAAAACAAACAAAAAAAAATTCACATTAATTTTCTATCCTGAAAAATATTTTAGTAAAAGTTTTATATAAATGACTCTTTCCAAAGTCAAGTCACGACAAGCTCTTTCCAAATAAATCATAAATATATATATTTTCAAGGCAAATTGAAAATCTGAACAATCGTGCCCAGAAGATGGATGATTTCATTTTTTATATATATCAGGTTTATGGCTTAGAAGAATTAAAGGAATATTCTTGCGGTACACTCAATTATTTAATTATATATATATGCATTTTATATAGCTTATATATAACACAGAATGCCTAATAGAGTATTAAAGAATGGAGAAAATACTTCTATAAGGAAGAAAAATTCTCCGACATGTCAATCTAATAATAAGTTTCTAAAATGAGGTCAATCCCTGTAAAATGTAAACCCTAATTGTTTTTTTAAAGGAAGAATACAAAATTAGCTGAAAAGAAAGTCATTAATATTTACCAAACTTAAGAAATGATTTTAAGTAAATATTCTTGCTTATAAACCCATTTTACCTCAATTCGCAGATACATTAACCTCTTAAATACAACACATAATGGACCACGTCTGTGCCAGATTATCAATAGTTTGCTATATAAATATCCAATGAATAAGAGTAGCAGTGTGTAACCATCTGGCAGTGAAGATCAACAAATATATGAAAAACAAAGGCTCGATTGGTGTCAAACTATTAAATGCTAGATTAAAGAGAGGTTACTGTACTTCATATTCAAGTTGTTGATTTATCTTTGTAAATACTTTCACCAGTCAGAAAACCCACAACTATTGCATCTGCTTTAACAAAATTTGTTTCTTTATATGGCCAAAAATCTTTCACCAATTTCAATTGTATTTGATCAATTTTCTATTTTACTGCTTATTTCTTATTTGCAACTAGATATAATTTTATTCTACACACATAGTCAAGGATCATTAAAATGGCTGCAATGAATAAAAAAAAAGTTTACCTTTTATCTCTTGTTCTCTGCGCTTTGCAGCTTCTTCTCTCTGCTTTTTGATAATAGCCAACCTGGCCAAATCTGCTTTTGCCTCATTTGTCCTACCTGCTGCATGCATCTTCTGGTAATGTGCTTTTGCTCTCTGTTTCTCAAGTTCTTCTCTAAATGATAGAAAAACTAACTGCAATCAGATATCTTTTTACATGAAGAATATTTCATGAAAATTTAAGGCTCTCCAGATACACCTTATGGGATTTTATTATGTATATGTAAGCAGTTAGCTACGAATTGATAGTTATTCATTATTATTAAACAAAATGATAAAGTATCGGAACTATGTAGGCAAAATATATTAAAAAAAAGATTCAGAAATATTATTTTATAAGATACAGACACAGTTATTCCAGTTTTTTTATTGTGGTTTTTTTTCTTATGTGGTCATCCCAGAACAGGAAGTATTACCTACAAATAGGGTGAAATTCCTAGAAATTTCAGAAGGAAGGGTTTGGTTTGTCACTCTACAGTCATCTTGTGCACACTTTAGGCTAGACCGGGACCTACAGTTTAACACGCATTCTGAACCATTAACAAACATTCATGTCACCACCATGATTTGAACCTGAAGCCTTCGGGAGAAGAGCAAGATCTTATTTGATATGTGTTTACAGGATAAATATCCTTTATTTCTGGAGTGAAATTAGCTGAGAGACCAAAAATATTCTTTTTGCTCTCTACTATATTTACTATTTGGCTATTGATAGAAAGCCTCTGATGAATGGAACAAATTTTTTTTTATTTGTTCTTCTCACTGATCCATTAATTCATGATTGACACATCCCTACCTGTCATTATTACTGATTACTGATACAACATGGGTATTCCCGAGGCTGGTAGAATTTTTCCTTATTTGTTTTCCATAATTAGAATAAATGCATCAGATGTGGGCTTCATTTTTTTTTTTTTTTAGAAAACAGACTATACCTATCATTTATTCAATTTTACCCCAAAATTTATACATTATATGGCAATCCATACAAATTGATAGCAATGGGCAAGTAATGTTTTATAAGGATACTCTCTAGGACAAACTGACACCCATAAAAATTCATTTTCTTTTATAAATGCAATACATAAAGTGAACTAGAAATTTATTATATAATGTGAATAAATAATTATTGAAGATATTTAAGCAAACCGTGCATTCTTAGTATAAATTTTAGATTTTTAAATCAACTAACTCTTCTGTGATTTGGTGAAACTGGCCGAAATCAATAATGCCGGACAGTACTTCAACAGTTGCATAATTTTAAAAAGGCATTTATTTTAATAACAGGAAATTTCTACTATTACATAATCCTTTTTCTTTACTTTAAATGTCAGAAATAAATACTAATATTCAAGCCAATATTATAAACAACACAGAAAAAAAAAGAGAGAGAGAGCAGAAGACTTATATTTCTTAATAAAATAATTAATGCAAACATACATTAACAAATGAAGAAAGCAAATTTTTTTTAGTCTACATTATTTAATTTCCCTCACAAATATATTAGTTTTATACATGAAATGAATGCCAGATTCATTAACTTTTCAAAATTCAATTCCTAAAACAGCAATGTTGATTCAGCTTTTACCTATTTGTTTATTTTGTTAATGTGTACATATGACGTAAAAATTTATCTTTGTATAATGTATCATTATAGAATTTATTATTTCAGAATTATACATTTCTAACACTGAATATTTCTAAAATAAAAGTTCACTTTGAAAATTCTACCTTTCTCTACGACTGAGCTGAGATTGGGCCGTTTCTTCCAGGTTTATAGTACCCACTTTTTTTTCCTTTTTTACTACATGATTTGGATTTTCAACTTCTATAAGATGCTGCACACCTTTTGCTTTTGTCTGCAAAAAAAAAGAAATTTTTTTTTTTTTATTCTGCAGTGTTTCATTTTTATAAGTGTAACTTATCAATTATTGAAAAACACCAGTAAAGCATTCTGCATATTGAGAACATGCATAAATACGATAATGTTAATTACAAAAAATAAAAATGCAAGCACAATTTCTTAATAATATTTATTTTTAAAGATTTTTTTTATTAGTGAATAGTCATAAAAAAAAATTTAGGATTTAATTCATAAATTTTCTAGCTTAATATCTTAATAGTTTACAAAATCAAAACTTTTTTTTCTTCTTCTCTACAAAAAAAAAAAAATTGAAAATTATCACACTTAATATCATTGTAATCAATAAAATAGAGAATATTTCAAAAATGATCATATATTAGAATACCATTAATAATTTCCAAGTTAACAATTACTGAAACTCATCATTAAAAGAAAAAATATTAGAAAATCTTGCATAATATAAAAAATAATAACGCTTGCTAATTAATATATAAGAAAACACATCTTAAATGCAAATAACTTTAAAAACAACTCTATTTCATCTAGGACCAACAGAGATTTAAGTTCTGAGAATATTAACCTTCTCAATCAAAAAGGAGGCTAATTGTAAACTTTTGTTCTGAAAACAAACTTTTTTGTAAACTTTTGTTTCAAAAACAAAATGTGTAAAATTGTATGACTATAAAATTTATAAATTATCACAGCATTAGATGGGTGGAGACAATGAAAATAATTTTAATATCCGAATCAAAAGCCCAGATATTTAAATTTTTATGTAACAATTGCATTTAACAATTAAAAATAATTATAATAGCACACATTAAAAAATGAGACATTCAAAGCTGTACTCTAATTTTAAATGAAAATTACTGATAAGTAAAAAAAAAAAAAATACTCTAATAGTTAAAAAGTTCCTCCAGAATAAAAGTGTTTAGTGGTAGGTAAAGCAGTTAACAATTCACTGCACTACCCACCACTAAACACTTTTACAATATTTACTGAAAGACATTTGTACCACTTGTGCAAGAAAAATATTTTCTATCAGCAAGTTAATCATTAATAAATGTTTTAAATTAAAAAACTGGCAATTCTGAAATAGAATAAACTAATGCCTTTACATTTATCTTTTTTCAGAACATTGAAAAATATTATTGATCATATTAAAGATGACTATCTTTTTAACTTGTTAAATTTTTATTTACTAATTATAATTTAAAAAAAAAAAAATCTTACTACAACCTACATTTAAATATAAAAGACTTGCATTTAAATTCCAGATCTGATATTGCTCATTATATTTCAATATAAATAATTTTGTCATACTAAAAATGTAAATCCCTGGTAAAATATTTGTTATAAATAAAAAATTCAACATTAAGATAAATATGTTACACAAGCATAAGTACCTGCTTTTCATCTCCACTGCCTTCTTCGGTCTCCTCTTCAGATTCAGAAGAACTCTTGGATTCTTCAGATTCTTCATCACTACTTATCTCGCCTCGTTGTTGCTGAAAGGGAAAGATCCCAAATTATTCATAACATAAAATCTTATTATCAATTTTTAAGCTTTTAAAACAGGAAGAGGAAGGAAATATTTTCAAAAATTTTATTAAATGCTCCAAGACTAAATAATTAAAAAATTTATTTTAATATTTTATTTCTCATTCCGTGGAAAAAATTAAAACTTGATATTACACATCTTTGCATAGGTTTAGCAATTGCCAAGTACTTTGTCACATATAAAAGTATATTTAACAAATATTAAGTTTTAGGCTATATAAAAATAAATTGTTCAATTTAAATTGTTTATTTTTATGCTTAAAAAAATATTGTTTTAATATAAGGTGCTAAAATGCTCTATCAAATTCTTATTCTGCATTTCCTCAATAAGATAAAAATCTATCATGCACCTGCCTCTTAAACTTTTTCATCATTAAAACAGCTTTTATGTCATATTCAGTATTTTATAATAGCAAAGTAATAAATGAATAGCAGTGTTTATTTCAAAATTAAAGAAATCAAAATATTATTTAAGATTAATCAACTGCATTAGCATCAAAAGGTAACTAACAACAAATTTTTATAAATAAAAAACTTAATGCAGAAAAAGTTTAATGTCTTTAAAGGAAATGCTTATAAGAAGATTTTTTATGTAATGTATAATCAGAAAGATCCTCTAGCTAATTAAGGTATCACATTTTAAAATCAATTATTTTATTATGGCTGAATAACAAGAGACACGTTTTAAATCACATTACGTAAATATGTTAAATTAACAGGATTTTTAAAAATATTTAGATTTAAAGTTTAATAAAAATTTTATGAATCTGGCAATTTGGAAATTTATACCCGTTTATGTTATTCTAAATATTTTTATGTAAATATATTCATTTAAATTTCAATTAATTTTACTTGCAAAAGAAATTTAAAATCTTCTGGTGCAAGCCTTAGCAAGAAAAATCACTATTTAAAACCACTAGTGAGAATCAATATTTAAAATGTGTATACTAGGAACACTGGGTCTGATTTTACTTCTCTTTGCAAGCATTTATCATCATCCAATGTGCTTACAAAAGCATGCTAAATTAGAATCCTGCCAAGTACACTACAAATGTTTTCCCCAATATAAAAGGCAAATAAATATTTTAAATTAATTTTAAGACATTTTTTGAAATTAAACTTGTACAGCATTAAAACTTGTACATTAAATTATAATCAATCCCATAAAACAATTGTAAAGGGTATTTAAAAAGTTCATGGAAAAAAAAAAAAAAAAAAATACCAACCCTCCACTGTCTTTCCTTTTCTTTCTTTTCTTCACTTTCTGCCAACTGATCTGGATTTGTGAAGTGACGCCGAGATCCTTTATGATGGTTATAGCCACGACCTCTTCCTGAAATACATTACGATAAGTAGATTAAACAAAATTCGTCTGCTGTTGAAATATTATTACATGCCTTGAGTCAAACAAATGTTTTAGTATTGTAAGATGAAGCAGATCAATAGTTTTGGTATACATTTTCTCCGTATATCTAGATCAACGTGCATTACATTTCATCTATGTATATATGCATGTGTGTAGATCTCTATGTGCAATTTATTTCATGTTTTTATCAAGTCCTAAAAAAAAAAATGTAAAAGAGAACATTTTCGGTTAAAGATTAAAATATTTGCTTAAATAATATGATATTGAAGTGTTCAAAATCGTTCCATAGAAGAGACCAAACTGGTGTAGAATTGGCCAAAATTAAAAAGATTATTTAATGATGGAAAAAGATTAGTTAATGATGTATAACTCACAATCTACAATATTTAATAGCAAGGTTTTATACTTTACAGAAAGCCAATTAAATTTATTGAAAAAAAATGGTAGTATGATCAAATATTCTTCTAACTATTATTCAATGTAAAATTTTCATCTCAAATTTTTTCTAAATGTAAAACATCTACCCTAATTAGCATACAATCAAGTTCATATAAATTGCAACAACATAATTTTCCAAAGAATTTACAAGCTCATAAAAAGGAAATATACATTTTTAAAAGCAATATACACCATTTACACCTAATGGTATATTATTAGAATTTTAAAATTTCTGGACACGATCAATCATAGAGTTGAAGCCTGTTTGAAACTGAGCTTTCATCAAATGTATTTACCCTTATTATCTTATAAAGGATAAATTTATAATAAATGTTAAGAAACGAAAACGTTCTATTACCTGCAAAATCAGCTTAATACCTAATTTAAAAAAACATTAAATGCAAGAACAATAAAGATTATTTTAATGCACAGTAGATTCACGTGTAACACTAAATTTCAAATAATATGGAAATTCACAAAAATAAATAAGAATTACCTTTAGGAGGCATTTTTGTTCTTTCAAATAAAAATTATCACTAAAATAGTACAAAAATATACACAAATTAAACTTGCACTAACAATTCGTCAAATTCTGAAAGATTAGGTCGAAGAACGATGCGTTTAATAAAAATAAATTTTACGATGCCACAAAGGCCATCTAAGCAATTTATAATTAAAGAATTTAATCACAGCAAGTAATCTTAAGTTAATTAAATATAAAAATCTTAAATAACGCACGAAAAAATACTTCTTTTAATTTTTTAATAAAAGTTTACATCTCTTAAAATTTTTGACACACTAAACGCTATAAATCAGGATATTTTTTATTCAACATAATTTAAAATATATATTATTGTAATGCATTTTTTGGACATTTAACTAAATTTATAAGTTTAAAAAAGGTATAATTAAAGTAATACAGCAATTAAATAATTTATAAAAGTTTAAATAATCTATAAAGGTTTCTATGTATAAAAGTTTTTTAAATTTTAATTTTTAATTAAATATTTCTTTAAAATAAATATTTCTTGATTAATATTTTGTTCTCTTATAATAAAATGCTGTTCAGAGAAAATTGTATTTATTTATTTCTCTTTTTTTTTTTCCTTCATAAAGAAACTTTAACTTTAACTTAATAGTGTTGTCAGTCAAATTTCCTCGCCAAGGGGTAGAGCAGAATATTTGTTTTCTTTTATATCTGACATTTCTAAAGGTTGTTGACAGCTTTCGTCGTTCTCTCAAAGAACTACTGAAATATTTGCTTTTCTCTGATAAGGTATTTTAATATTCATGAAATTAGTTTTTGCAGAATTAAATTTATTTAGTATTATAATTAATTGTAAAATTCAATTATTAGTTTTTAAAAAATTAAGACGCAGATTAATTTTTTTATTTATTTCTCTTTGTTCATTTATTTAACTTATTTTAGGAGATTTTTTTTGTTGTTGTTTTTAATCTGTAAATTTCTATATATCCGTATTTTACGATAAATCAAGAAAAAATTCTTTTTTACTATTAACTTACGACTTTTTTTTTCAAATGATTAATGAATATCAAAGAGTTTTAATGTTCTTTCAAAAAATAGCTTTGTGTTGATTTAAAACGACTCTATTATTCTGAAAGTGTATTGAAAAAATAAATCAATATATTTGCATAACTCTGATATGAGTCATTATCACATGATCATGTTATTCAGTTTAACTTCTCTTTTCACGGTAGTAATTTTTGTTATACCTATTTGAATGCGTTGAAATTTTAAATCTATTTATTTATGTATGTATGATTATGAATCATAGTCACATGATCATGTTATTTAGTTAAGTTTTCTTTTCCGAGTAATCTGACAACTCAGTTTTAACATGCATGATTACAAACTTTCAACAAAACTAAAAAACTTATTACTTATTTAATTTATCCATTTTAAATTTGGTTACTACAAGTAATTTATTTTAAATATTAAGCTGAAAACAAATTGATTATATTAATTTTTTTGATAGAACTTTTAAAACAAAATTAAATTGATTAAGAAATTACTTAAAACTGTATATAATCTGTATAATTTTTGACTCTTTACTTATTCTAATTTTATTGAAATTATAACTGCCTTAAAAAAGGTGTACTTCAAAATATTTAAGCATGTTTATTTTTATTAGTAAATAATAGTTAAGTTTTTATCAAATATAACAGTAGAAGGAAACAAAAGTATTGGAAAAAAAATACACATTAAATCTTCTGCTGAGTATCTGAATCTGAAATTTTTTAAATTGAAAATTTCTTTTCTTCTAATATTGATTAGTTTGTACACTTTATAAGATAATTTTTTAGACCTTTAATTATATATTTATATATTGGCAGCATTTAAAGACAATTCGGTTTTATGAAGTGTATTTTATTTTACATGTTTTCAGTAGGTATTATAACAAATTACTAATTTGGTGAATACAGAAATGGTTTTTATTGAAATGGTGCATTTATCTAAGATATAATTTTCTTCAGTCACTGACTGAAGAACTATTTTGTGGTCAAGAAATCTCAGTAAGTGCTGAGAATAAATACAAAGTAAATTTTTACACACATTGTTCACATTCACACAAAGATCTTATGCAGGAAAAAAAATTTCTGAATTAAACTTAATTTTTTAACCTGTATCTTAATAGATCAAATTTTACCTTTAACAGCATTCACAAAAATTTAAAAATGTAAAAAAAAAAAAAAAAAAAAAAAAAAAAAGACACACACACACAAAATATGAATGTCATGATTTTTTATTTTTATTTTTATTTTTTTTACCTCTTCATCATCCTTATTTTTCTGCTTTAAGGTACTTAAATATTTCAGTAATAGTTTCTGGGTATGTGAATATTACTGATTTCTTTCAAACAGATGCAATTGATTGCAAAACTGAAAACTTCTTCTATAGACATGAATTTATCACCATTTTTGCATCAGTCATTGACTTTTATCTTATCATGTTTTAGATGAGATGGAATTCTTTCTTTTAGATAATGTGATTTTATTTTTCTATAATTTGAAATTTTGCATTTTTGTCCAGTGGCTCATTTGAATCGAAATAAAATGTCCTGTTCTTCTGTAAAATACCAAAAAGACCCTTTTCAGCCAATTTTTTTTTCTTGCAACCAATAAAAATACACATTTTTGTTAACCTGGATAGCTCTTTCAATACTCGCTTAAGTTTGTTAGTGATGAAAGTTTACTGTAGATGAGCTGTAGTGTTTTATTCTCCATGTACTTTTTTAAGGCACTTGCTTCATAATTAATAAATAATTAATTAATATATTAGTAAATATCAGGTTACAGATTCAGTGATGCTCCAAACAGCAAAAATAAGTCTCTAAGGCTATATGCAGCATCTTCTTCTATCTGTAATGTTAGAGCCATGTTTCCTGCCCAGATAATATAACCTAGCCTCTTTTATTTCTCTCTGCAGTTCTAAATTGAAATAATTTTTTCTCATTGATGAATAAATAAAATAATAATATATAATTAAATAAAATTATAATAATAAATAAAATTAATGAATAAATAAAATAATAATATTAATAAAATAAATAATGAATAAATAAAATTAATCTCCATATTTTTATAAAAATTAATTAGCATTATCTTAATATTTTTTGTAATTTTTTTTTTTTTTTTTTTGAAAGAATTTTTAGATGAAAAAAAATATTCAATATTATAAAATCTTAAATATACAATGTTATACATTTTCTATTGCTTTTATAACAATTTAATTAGAACAAATTACAAAATGAATAATTCAGAATGGGCGTGAGGGTTAACTCCAGGTTTCTGTATGAACATCGTATTGCACTGAGATGGACGTATATTGGTTATCATTGTTGCATGAATCACAACAGCAGTATCTACATATGGGAAGTTGTATTAGTTGTATCTCAGCACACTGTTGACACTATCCACATGTGGTCTAGGGTGTTCATGTCTCCTCAGCATTGCTTCGTACTTGTCCAAGATCACCGATTGAATTCATATGTCATATGACCAGGGCCGGGTTCTCCTATAGGCTAATAAGGCTTCAGCCTAGGACCTCAAAATCAAGAGGGGCCTACATTCAAATTGTTAGCAAAATTAGAATTACACTATTCAAAAAACAGTAAACACTAAAACACTGAATCGAAAATAAGGAGAAATTCTACACATATAACTAATAAACAAACATAAAAATGCATTGGTTAAGATCAACGCTTTCTGCTCATTGGGTCTGTTCGCTTGTATATACTAGATTGCACCAAAGTATAGTTCATACGCTCACTGATTGCTATGGCAAATATTGACGTGCCTTTTTATTATTTTGTGTATTTGGCGTGTATTTTATTATCTCTCATGTAATTTACAAACTTAAAAATGGGAGGTGAAAGGGCCTCATAAGTGGAATAGCCTAGGGCCTCTTTTCATCTAAATTTTAAATTTGGTAGCGAAGAATCTTATAGCTAACCCTATTGTTTGTTAATTGTAGTATTAGGAGGTGGCGACTTCATTTAGACTAATGGTGTGGGGAAAAAAAAAAACCCAACAGACACTTAAAATTTATTCGAAATGGTTGTTACAGCAATCTTTTTTCAAACCAGTAGCTGAACCTACGATAATCGAATTAGAATTGACCTGAATGCCAATTCTGAGCCATAATCCGAACTGTTATTTGTATATAGTCTTTCACATAGTACAGAGATTGTCGGGTGAATTCGTAAGCACACGCACATTTTAATTTTTTTCTTTAATTCGAAATTTTCTCAAAACTTAAGCAAATGACTCCTTTTGTAACTTTCTTACCATTTTATGAAATGCAACAATAGTAGTTAGATAAAATGAGATCATTCAATTCTAGAATATTTCATCTGCATGCACCTATGTTTTAATATGGGTTTCCTCTAGATACTAAAAACTCTCGTTGTAGAGCGCCATCCAATCGGAATCATCATCCGATGCACCCACTAAGTTTTTCCGATTACCTGGATGTTTTACTGCGTGTGATTTTAATATCCAGTGGAAACCCATGAGTCATTTATGCTAATCGTAAGAACAGTGTGGATCATGATGTAGTAATAGAATAACTGTGAGTAACAAAAGTTGCACGAAAGTAAAAATTGTAAGGCTCGTTCCCACCGAGGCGTGAAGCCTTGAGGATTCACGCGGCAGGCAAGAAATTTTTTTGACCCCTTCACAGCGAAACATCAGAAATAGCATTACGCCTAGTGAAGTTCCGCTTCGAGTTGAAAGTTGGTCAACTCGAAGCGGTGAATTTCAAACCGGATTTCAAGAGAACGGGGTGAGGCTAGTTATTGGTCAAGGCTTCACGCTTAAACGCCTCGGTGGGAACGTGCATTAAAAAGTAACAAATTCTAAAAGTCTGAATTCTTCAAGTTTAAAATTGTTTCCAGTTGTTAAATATAACTTAATATTTAGATTTTATAAATTTGCTGTTGATAAAGGGATTTTCCTCTAGTGTTTTCATTTCCATAATAAATGTCTGTACTGAAGATTATTCGAGATGCATTCCTTTAAAAATACTTCCTTTGCAGATTTGAAGTGATATGTTGCGCCAGCGCCAGGGAAAATCTGCCGAGGTAGTGGAGGAAGTGAAATCCACCCAGGGGGCGAAGAAAAAACCCACCACCCAATCGAAGAGCATTGTCATCCCTCTCATACTGCTGTTCCTGTTCGTCGTCTATGTTGTGATACCCTTGTCTGTGTACTCGTGTCCCGCGGTGAGGAGGCACGCTGTGTTCTTGAACTACGTCAGCTTGTCTCGTCAGAAGAACCTGTCGTTGCCTACGGAAAGTGGGCTCAGTTGTACTAGAAATTTTTTTATCAACACTGGGGAAAACATCAAAGTAGGGGCGTGGCACATCCCGCCTAAATCCGCCCTCTCTCGTTGCAAGGACGAAAGCCTAACAAACAGCGAGGCATTCAAAGATCTCCGCCCTGTTTTCTTATACCTACATGGTAATGCTGGTACTAGAGCTGGACACCATCGAGTTGAGTTGTACAAAATCCTGAGCGAGAAAGTGGACGCCCATGTCTTAGCCTTCGACTACAGAGGTTTTGGAGATTCCAGTAATGTCTCTCCAACGGAAGATGGTGTGGTTGAAGACACGGTGAAGGTGTTCAACTGGCTCTTGGAGAGAGTCAATGCATCTAGGATTTTCGTCTGGGGCCACTCTTTGGGAACAGGGGTTGGGGTGGCCTTCCTGGAGAGGCTGTCCAAATCCCTAACCAAACCTGCAGCCCTTATCCTGGAGGCACCCTTTACCAGGATCATAGATGCTGCAAAACATCATCCTCTTTCCATTTTCCACCGATACATGCCGTTTTTCGAAACATTCATTGCCAAACCAATAGGGGATAAAGAGACCGGATTCAACAGCATTGACCGGATCCATCAAGTCCAGTGCCCTTTACTTATTCTGCATGCCGAAGACGATGGATTTGTGCCTTTCGACCATGGCAAAAGACTTTATGAAGCTGCCATGGCCACAAGGAAGTCTCTACCTTCTCACGAAACACAGTTCTTCGGTTTTGACGGCAAGTTTGATCTGGGTCATAAAAACCTATACAAGAGCCCAGATTTGCCAAACATCGTTAAGAAATTTATCAAAGCCATAGATTCTTCTTTGGTTTGATTTCAGATATGAAATTTTGTCCACGCTAAACAGATAATCAGTCTTTTGTGTTGCTGCAATGCCTCTTAGTAGGTTTGACAAATATTATCATCAGCATTGTAGAAAATTAATATAATCCTTAAAAATACGCCCATTCGAGAACAAATCTTACCAAGTTGTAAAAATTAGTTCTTAGTTAATCCAAAACTTTTATGTTGTTGCGCCAGATAAAAACGTAACAAAATCATTAAAAAGAAAGAATGACGAGAAATAGTAACACACGCACAAAGATTTTTTATTTAATGAGTATTTATTTGATACTTTATTTATTGGACCTTTTTTTCCGACAAATATACATTTTTGTTCCGTATGCTTTTTTATTGTAGGTTGATTTACAATCTTGATAAATAAATGACGACTGAAGATCAGGATTTAGAAAAATTCGTAGAAAACTGCGTATTAAAAAGCGTAAATTAAAACGATTTTTTTTTTCGGTTTTAGATTTAATTAAAAGAATGAAATCTAAAACCAAATTATCTGAATTAAAAAGAATTAAATCTAAAGTATAAAAGAATTAAATCTAAAACTGAACTTATTTTGAGATAATAAAGTTTGTCTGCAATCTTTGCTCTTAAGTCTAAGAAGTACATTGCCTAATTTTAAATTATTTTTGTGTATTTTTAAAAAATATTATATAAAAATGCTGTTAATCGAAAAAAAAAAAAAAGGTTCCATGGGAAAAAAAAAAAATCAAAAATCACGTGTAAATTTTTTTATATTCCTTTCGAATCTTTTTAAGTCTGTCTTAATCCAATATTTGCGATTGTATTCTTTTCTGTCAATCTAATTCATAAATGCACTTTAGAAAAAATGACAGATAGGTAAAAAGAAGAAATAAAGATGCGGCACTGACAGTTACAATGAAGTCCGACCACTATTGTGTGAAAAATTAGTCAAAATAGACGAAGTTACAGATTCATAAAGAAGGAAATGTCATTTAAAAAAGAATTTTAGTTGAAACAAAAAGAATTTTAATAATTAAAATTTTAGATTGCACGATATTAAAAGAAAAAATTCTGCACTAATTATTATGCTTTTATTTTTTCACATCAGCTTTGTGCCGACTAGCACCCTTAACGTGTAATGGATTCGTCGTTAAATCGGATGTTTACCATTCCTTACGATTCGTTGTCGGACTATTACTCTGGCTGAACCAAATAACAAAAGTTGCTGCTCATTTGGCGAAAACAAACAGACACGAACACAAAATTGGCGATCTTTCCAAAGAAATCGCGCCAAAAAAATATTCTCTTCGATAAAATATTATTTGTTTGGGAACTTTCAGAAAAACGAAACGAACAAAATATCTATCAGAAAATTTTATATTTAATTATTTATTACGAATGAATTTCGTAAAATGGAATATTGTTTTGGGATGATTAAATTAAAAATTGGCACTGACGCTACAAAAAGATGGTTATCTGTTTTGCTCGATTCATTCTCGTATATTTTTAGTAAATGTTTATTTTATTTATTTGTATTTTATATCCGATTTAGTTTTTTGGAATTTATTTTTGTTGTGTATTTTAATGCAGCATATCAATTGCCTGACATTCACAAATATATATATTTATAATGTTGATTATGTGAAAAATAAACTTATCATTATTAGATTTTATAATGCATGAACTAATTTCTTTTGTAAGTTGTAGATAATAGATTATTATTTATTATTATATGAAATTTTTTGTTCTAGTAATTTTCGAAAATTTTAAGATATGTTTTTTTTTTCCCTTCTAAATGCGTATTTAGGATGCATTTGAAATGTGCTTTTAATTAATTTTTTTTTTTATAACCGCCAATGAATTTTGGGTTTAGATTTTTATATTTCTTTGTATTTAGTTTTTATATTCTGAAAATGGGAGGAATTAACACCAAATGTGACATTTGAACAAATGAACCTAATGTTAATTTGGATTGTTATTGCTAATCGAAAAAAATTCTGCTTCTTGTTTGGCTTCAAAAATTGGCCTGATTTGGCGATTTTTAAAATTTCTCCGAACTGATGTTACATTCCGTTCAGTTCAGTAGAACTGTTGGTTATTATTGTGTATCGTCTGCTTTTTTTGTTGGTCAATATGGGAAACATTATTGACAAGAATCAAGTCAAACATTTATTACTGTTAGGAGTTATTTTAGTAGCTATTGAAAAAGATTTATTGTTGATGATGAGCCAAAACTGAGAAATTGCTTTATTGTGAAGAATTATTATAGTCATACATTCTGCCATTGCTGTTTTGATTACTTCATAAGGTATTAATATAATTTTTTTTCAGAGTTTTTATCTGAATTTTCTTTTTATTGATTTTTTTATATCATTTATAAACATTCTTTAGTAAGTATCTATCTATACAGGTTTTTTTTTTTTTTTTTTTTTTCACATGTCAAAAACATTATCAAACTATGAACTTAATTATGCATGTACTTTTATATTAGAGGAGAATTAATGATAAGTTGTTGATTTGATTACATTATTTGCTGTTTTTGTGATAATAAATCCATCAAATTTCGTGCAAAATAATAATGAAATATAGATGATTTATTGTTTGTTATATAAATGTAAGAATGTCACTTATTTTTAATATGCACTAATATAGCCTATTTAATACTTAAGCACATGTATTCAGTTAATGCAATAATGTCAGTCAATATTATTCAGATTATATTTATAATGCGATACTGTGATATAAAAAAAATTTTAAGCGAAATATATGTAGAGTTTATTAGAATGTGAGAATGTGATGTTTCTTTTTTTATAAAATACACATTCCTTTTTATAACTTGTGAACCTAATTATTATTTTATTATTGTAGCGACACCTCATATCTGCCAACTTCAACCATCGAAATATGTTTGAAAAAAAAAAAACATTTTTGAAAAACCCTTTAGCAATTTTTAAATCTTTTAAATTTTCCTACATAAAAAAACATGAGATTTTAGAAACAAATTATAAATGAACACAGGTATTTTTAGTTTAAAAAAAATTGCCATAATTTCATATATTTTATCAAAATTGATATATGAATGAAATTTTTATAACATAATTATCTTTCAACCTCATTCCTTTTATAAAAAGGAGAAGAAAAAAAGAAAATTCTCATTTCCAAAAGTTTTTGTTGTCATGGATCTAGTCCTCCACTAGTTCAGTTCTTCATTAAGGATTTGTGGAAGATCTTTTTACAAATATTGGAATGTCTACATATCTGAATGATTGGAGAAATATTTTTTTTTAATGAATGTGCAGTAATAAATTTGCTAATCTTTTTTAATGAATGTGCAGTAGTAAATTCGATAATCTTTTTACATGAATCGATAATAGTAAATTTGATATTTAACTGTAAACAATTGTGTGTGGTTAAGTACAGCTACATAATTTTCATAACTACATAATCATTAATAAATAATCAGCTGCATAATCATTGTTATTGTAACATTAAATGCTATTAGTGATTGTGTTTTTCTTTTAACAAATAAAAAATTTGCCAGTACTTTCCTATAAATTAAAAGCAATCGCCTGATGGCCTTGATTAGCGCTCTGGCCTTGAGTACCATAGGCTTCAGGCTCAAATCCTGACGGAGGTAGGAATATTTGTTAGTGGTTCGGAATCCTCTTTAAACTGTAAGTTCTGGCCTATCCAGTCCTTACGGTCTGTCCATTGGTACCACAAGTTCAGATTCGAATCCTGGCGGTGGCATGGATGTTTGTTAGTGGTTCGGAATCCATGTTAAACAATAATCTAATGAGCCTAAAGTGTTCAAAAAATGACCATAGAATAACAAATCAAAACCATATTCAGTCCTAAAGTGCAAAAATCGACAAATTAAACCTATAAACTCAAGTTGTCAGATTTTAGGCTTAAAAACGGTAGAAGACTTTCCGGATTCATGGATAAGGCACGTAGGTTGGAGACCCCCTCTTTCTTCAACCTTAACTCCCCGGACTGGAGTGGTATGGACTGCTTTTGCAATGCTCCCCTTACCACATCGGAAGTTAATTGTGAACAGGAATGAAAATTCCTCGCCAAAATCTTCAGTAATTCTAAAGGAAGAATAGAATAAGTAATTCATAACATAAGTTAATTAATGAAGTCATTCGTTTTTTGAAGCACAAAATGAAAACACTTTTTGTAAAAATTATCAACATTTCTAAAACGTTGGCAGGTATGATGTGTTGTCGTCTTCAAATCACTATCACAATAATAAAAAAATAAAAAAAATTTAGTAATTTTTATTTTTGTATGGAAATCTATAGAATTGTCTTGTTGTAGAATTGTTTTCTGTATTTTTTGCTGTAATTTATTTAGAATATTTTGGAAGTTATCTGTGAATCAGTATTTATATTAATGCAGAGCTGTGGTTGAAAATAAATGTTTTGATAGCTTTCATATTTGATATAAAAAAGTTTTTAATTAATATAATTGGTTATTTGTTTATTTATTCTTGTCTTGTAAGCAATCATTGATTACTTGGCCTTATTTAGGACTTAAATATTTACTTTTAATTTTCATGGATTTTTTTTATATATCATTCAGAGACAATGCTCCGTCATTTTATATGAATTGAAACCAGTAAAAATTGAAAATTGTAGGAAAATAATTAAAAATTGCCAGTAATATCTGACAATTTGTAAAATCTAAATTTCGCAACAAAACAAAACAAGTAATATATATAAAAAAAAAAAATTTTAAGTCAATTCCTACTTTTTTTCACTTTATTGCAGAAAGTCCTTTATAAATAATTTTCTTTCATTTTTTTAAGTTTATCTGGCGCTATATATTGGTAGAATCTGGCCAATATATGCAACTTAAATCTAAAAAAAAAACTAAAATTAATTAATTAAATTTAATTACTGAATTAATATTTGAAAAAACTGTATTAACATCCACTACAAGTTCAAAAAGCATGTATTTGAACTTGAGTGGATAAATAAAGAGTATTTTATGAACGATTGAAAATTTGAACAAGATATATATAGGGAGAGTGTGAGCTAATAGAAGGAATTGAAAAAAAAAAAAATTCTTTGGAGTTTTTTCAAAAGATTATATCTGGACAATTTTGGCATCACTACTCTTTGCTGGATCCGACAAGAAACTCATTTCATCATTCACTACGGGTGGGCCAAGGCCTTCCGAATCACCAGGTATTTCCATCTCTAACCAAACTGTATCTCTTTTTGTTTTAAAGGTTAAACAATCCTCCTCTGACCATCTCCCTGGAGATAATTGCTTTAGTACAAAAGGTACTACTGTGTCCAAACAGTAAGACCATTTTTCAATTTAAATTTCCCAGGCATATGGTATTTCAATTTTTTTTTTCTTTTTTAGGTTGTTGGCACTGTCCTTGACATCTGTGGGAAATTTGATGTCAAATTATTCATTAGTGCTTAAGTTACGATTGGTTTTGTGAGATGCTAAAATTGATTCCGGCGATTTTTGAAATGTCTGAATTTGCGGAAACGTATAGAATTTTGCAGAAGGCATTCAGTGAGCTTCCCTATATCGGAAAGAATTATTTAGAAGTGGTAAAAACAGTTCAAAGAAGGCAGAGAACGCGTTGAAGACGTAGAGTCCTCTGGTCGACCACCAACATCAACCGACGAAGCTCACGTCCAAAAAATTAAAAGATTTGGTGCTTGCAAATCGCCGATTAACAATTAGAGACTTTGCTGATGATATTGGAATTTCAAAATTCCATTTTAAAAGATGTTTTGGGCCTCAAACGTGTCAGATCTTGATTGGTACCGAAAACACTGAATGCGCCAGCTCACTGCATTGATTCTTCGTGACTTTTTTGCCAAAAATGAAACCCATATCGTTCCACAACCACCGTAATCACCTGTTTTAGCATCGTGCGTTTTGAGTCGATTGAAGAGACATTTCAAAAATCGCCGGAATCAGTTATAGCTTCTCACAAATCAAAGCGTAACTCAAGCACTAATGAATATTTTGACGTCAAATTTCACACAGATGTCAAGGACAGTGCCAGCAACCTGAAAAAGAAGAAGAAAAAAAATTTAAATACCACATGCCCGGGAAATTTAAATTGAAAACTCGTCTTACTTTTTGGACACAGTAGTACATCTGAATGTGCGACTGTCACGAATAATAATGTGGACTAGATCTGGCTCTCTCAATATTCAATACAGGGTGTTCGCATAAAATGATGTCAGAGGGATGATAGTAGGCAACATGATAACCAAACTACCAAATGGAATCTACCTCTAAAACCATCACAATACTTCGAAATTCACTGAAATTCCTTCATTAATCCTCAAACCTATCTTTCATCCTGCAAATTACTTTTACACATGCGCATTCAAGTCTGCCCAAGTTCGTCCTTTCTGACTCAAGTGTACTTTTGCCTCTTCATTGAAGACAAAGTCATCTGACATCACTACCACTCTAGCTCCATTTATACTGACTTCCTTGCAATTCCTTTCAAATCTTATCAATAATCTCTTTCTGGTTTAAGTTTATTTCTTCCTCTTTTACCCGTTAATTGATTTATTTCCTTTTAATTATTTAGCTCCTGCCACCTTTGTGCTACTTAAAAAAAAAATATTCTGAGTAGATGTGCGACATGCACACAGGAACTCATGCCTCCTATGCAGTCTTGATGGTATCATAAATCACTTTTAGTCGTGAAATTACTTATGCAGAACAGAACATAGATTTCATGCACCTAGGGCAGGGGTGGGCAACCTTTTGAGTCGGAAGAGCCAAAAATGGCAATTTACAAAATTTCAGTTTTTAAAGAGCCACAAAATTTTTTCTTGCCAACAATAAATAACAGGTGGGCTGAAAGGTTCGTAGGCTGAAACATAGATGGCGCTACTAGTATTAAATCCATATGATTTTTAATTAGCTCTAACCTTCAAAAGACACGGGTATAAATTTGAAAGCTGTTGCACTATTAGTATGTGAGTTATAGAATTTTTAGTGAAGTTATAGCATTTTTAGTGTTCATCACGTGCAGTCCACTCGTCTGACTGTCGATTGGACTCCGGTGTGAAATGATGGAGCCATGTTTCCTCCATTGTCACATATCGACGCAAAAATTCGGGTTTATTACGATTGAACAGCTCCAAACACTGCTTAGAATCATCAATTCGTTGTTGTTTTGGGTCGATTGTGAGCTCGCGCGGCACCCACTTTGAACAGAGCTCTCGCATATCCAAATATTCATTCACGATATGTCCAACACGTTCCTTTAATATCTTTAGGGTCTCAACTATTTCAATCAACTTCACTTTACGATTATCAGAAATTGTTTTGTGGACTTTTTTGATGTCTTCATCGGTAACAGCTTCTTTGAGGCGTGCATCGTCCTCGGTGCCCATTTCGTCTCGTTTAAATTTAGCAAACCACTTCTCTATGGTTGATTTTCCTGGTGCAAAGTTCGAATAATGTTTATCAAGCCAAGCCTTGGCTTCAAAAGTATTTTTTTTCGTCAGAAAGCAATGCTTTATTAACGCACAAAATTCCTTTTTATCCATTTTTTCAAACTAACAAAAGTTGCTTCACTAAAAATGCTATAACTCACATACTAATATTACAACAGCTGTCAAATTTATACACGTGTCTTTTGAAGGTTAGGGCTAACTAAAAATCATATGGATTTAATACTAGTAGAGCCGATTTAATAATACTAGCCCACCTGTTAGTACTCGCATAAATAAAGTTTTTTGATAAAAAAAAAAAAAAATCTATTTATTCATTATATCATTCTATTTATTCATTATATCATTCTATTTATTCATTATTAGATATTTACTTATTATTTAAGTAAAAAATTAAAACAATTAAACATTTACTTACAACACTAACTTGTACTTCAATAACAAACAATTGAGCAAACAAATTCAACGGGAGCGACGGGTTTGCCATGGTTTTAGAAAGTTTGGATAAATTTGGCTCATAACTTGTTGCTTTAAGTTTCAAACACGACTCTAAATTTTCATTTGTTAGTTGGCTTCTTACTTTACTTTTAATTATATTCATGCAAGAGAACGCTTGCTCGCACAAATATGTCGATCCAAAGATAGTCAGCACTCCAAATGCCAACTTCTTCACCTCACTGTAGCAATCTGGAAGACTATTCCATGCGTCGAATATAAGTGCCTTAACTCGCGGCATTTCTTTTAAAGCTGTCCACTTTTGTTGCATAACGTACATACATTTCTGGACCTCCAACTTGCTTTTCAACTCTGTAAATTTTCCACTCCACAAAGCTTTACTTTTTAAATCGATCAATTGCATTTCTAGAGATCTAGTATCAATTCCAAATGGCTCAATGTGGATTTCGTTACTATTTGTGTTGGGAGGATTTACTATGAATGCTAGAGTGGTTTTGAATTGCTCAAATCTGTCAGCAAATTCATCTTTAATTGTTTTTATAACTGTGCTGAAGTACCTCCTGTCAACAGTTGCACTAGTTTTATCACGATATTGCTTTAGAAACTGAAAATGAAGTAATTTACCGCTCTGAACATCTTCTTCAAAAAGAATTAATTTTTCTTCAAAACAAACCAATTCTTCTACGAAAACATAGGCTGGATTTCCCTTTCCTTGCAGTTTTAGATTCAGCTCATTTAATTTCGCTGTGATATCCACCATAAAGTAAAATTTTTGCAACCATTTGTCGTTCTCTAATTCAGGGTGATTAATGCGTTTTTCATTTAGGAATGTATTTATTTCATTCAAGCACAAAGCAAAACGTTTCAATACCTTACCTTTGGAAAGCCATCGCACTTTATTGTGAAGAAGGAGGTCCGTATACTACGTCTCTATTTCGCTTAAGAATTCTTTAAACTGACGATGGTAGAGTGCTTTTGACAAGATGCTGTTAACAATCTTGATTCCAAAAATTGATGACATCAACTATTTTGGCCGGAAATGTTTGGGCACAAAGCGCTTCTTGGAGAGAAGAACGTTATGTAGTGAAACGTAAGAATTTCGTGGTTTATTTTGCTCTGAAAAATTGTTGTTGCCCCTTTACTTTTTTCCTGTCATACTTCTGGCTCCATCAGCTGCTATTGAAACGATTTTATTTAAATCGATCTTATTGTCTTCAAGGCATTTTTGCACGGCATTCGCTATATCTTCTCCTCTAGTTTGTCCCGAGAGCGGTAGCAATCCTAGAAGTTCTTCTTTTGGACCTTGGGAAGACATATACCTGACAAAAATTGCAACTTGTGCTGTGCCTTTTATGCCGCAAGACTCATCTATAGCAAATGATAAGGCAGAAGAAAGTTGAATGTCTCCCACCTGCAAATATGTTACATTTGAAGACATTTTAGCTATTCTATCTTGTACTGTTTTAGCGGACAGTGGCAAATCTTTGATTTTTTTCAAGATTCCTGGTTTGTTTTTGAAATCACGAAACAGTTCTTCAGATGTACGTATGAAGCAATCTTTGACATACTCACCATCTGTGAATGGTTTACTTTACCTACCTTTACTTTGGTTTTTTTATTATTATTATTATTATTATTATATATACGTACATACATAATTTTGAGAAGATAATTCGCTTCTAACTCTTTTACTTGAAACAACTAATTATACGTCACGCCAAAGCACTGATGAAGACGCCAAATTGTCTTGCGTCGAAAACGAATTAAAACTTACATAGAAACATCCGACGACGGCGTCATTCGAGAGCTTCCGATGGACTGACGACAGTGACGACGCGTGTCACGGAGGAGGGGTGCGGTGAAAAGCGAGTACAAGTGGCTGAGAGATAGAATCGGTGCCTAATCCTCGTTAATCGATTCAGAACGATTCTTAAACGTTTTTTTTTTTTTTTTTTTTTTGATAAAATAAATAATATTTGAGTAGGAAACTAAAGAGCCACAGCTTCACATCCAAAGAGCCGCATGTGGCTCGCGAGCCGCTGGTTGCCGACCCCTGACCTAGGGGCATCAGCGAATTGTATCATCGTTGTTCGTAATGCTGTATATCCCAGGAGGAGGATTGCTTTGCCTCCCCTTCCCTTTTTAAGGACACACATTAAACGTTTATGAAACTCCAATAATACAAATCATTGTCGTTGAGGCAGATACCCCCCCCTTCAGAAAACCTGGCATCTTGGAGCTGTCTCCTGTGCGATGGCGGGGCCTGATGACCGAGTTGCTAGCGTTCTCGCTATCGGTACCACAGGTTTCGGGTTCGAGTCCTGGCGGTGGCATGGATGTTTGTCAGTAGTTCTGAATCCACTTTAAACTGTAGGTCCCGATCTGTTTAGCCTAATGTGTGCACGAAATGACCGTAGAGCGACAAAAAAAACATGGAATATTTCCCCTTTCCATCAGTAAACTCAGCGCCACAGGCTGTGCTGTCATATAAATATTTTTATGCTTTTTTTTTTTACGCTGAGATAAACAATATTGCTAATTAAACCATCCAGAATTTTCATTTAAATTATTAGAATGATATTATCACTCCTAATATGCTGCCAGAAATTGCTAACATAATTAAAATCAGAAAAGCTCCCTGTTTAGTTAACGAATGAGATAATCAAACATTTTCTTCCGATTACTATTATTCTCTTTTTGTAATCTCATCAATACAATATTAGAACTTATTTTCCACCTGCATGGAAAATTGCAGCCGTCATTCCTAGTCTGAAACCTACCAAAGACCAAGGCCGGATTTAGATGAAAAGAGGCTCTAGGCTATTCCACTTATGAGACCCTTTCACCTCCCATTTTTAAGTTTGTAAATTACTTATTATGTTTTTTTATTATTCATATGGGTAGAATTGCTCCTTATTTTCGATTCAATGTTTTAGTGTTTACTGTTTTTAGAAGAGTGTCATTCTAATTTTGCTAACAATTTGAATGTAGGCCCCTCTTGATCTTGAGGCCCTAGACTGAAGCCTAGTTAGCCTATACGAAAATCCGGCCCTGCAAAGACCCCCTGCAATCTTGAAAATTATCGCCCTATTTCTATGCACTTTTCTCCTAGTAAAATTGCTGAATCTGTTATTCACAATAAATTAAATTATTTCGTCTCGAACAACAACATTCTAAATACTGAGTAAAATAATTTGGTTTTCGTGAAAACTTGCCAACCTCTCATCAATTGCACAGTCCAACGGAATATATCACAGAAGGCTTTCAAAATAATCGCCTGAAAATAGATATACTATTGACAGTTATATTTTTTAAGCGAATTGTGCGAATGAGGAGACGGGTCTGTTCTAAATCATAGGAAATTAATTAGTAAATTCTTATGGGAGAACTAAAGAGAGGAAAGAAAAATTTCAAGTGAAATCATTTCCGTTATTTTAAAAAATACCAAATTTAATTAACAATTGTTCTTTCACGTCACTATGGAAATTTTGGAATTCAACATTGGAGATGGTAAAGCGTCTTATTTTAATAAAATGAGAACTCATTCATGCACAAATTTATATAACATGAATACTGTGAAGGGTGGTTTTTATCATAATTATTATTGAATACTTTTTGAGATTCAGAGCAAACTATTTTAATTGAAAATGTAAAAGTGAGCGAGCCACTGTCAAACGTCTCTTTTTCTTTCCTTTTTTTTCCATTGTTCTAAATATCACATGACGTTGACAGTAAGTCTACTACTGTATCCAAAAAGTCAGACCCATTTTCAATTTTAACTTGCAGAAGGCATTCGGTGAACATTCCTATATCGGAAAGAAATGTTTAGAAGTGGTATAAACAGTTCAAAGAGGGCAGACAACTTGAAGACGAAGAGCCCTCTGGTCGATCATCCACCTCAACCGACGAAGCTCACGTTCAAAAAATTAAAAGATTTGGTGCTTGCAAATCGCCGATTAACAATTAGAGACTTTGCTGATGATATTGGAATTTCAAAATTCCATTTTAAAAGATGTTTTGGGCCTCAAACGTGTCAGATCTTGATTGGTACCGAAAACACTGAATGCGCCAGCTCACTGCATTGATTCTTCGTGACTTTTTTGCCAAAAATGAAACCCATATTGTTCCACAACCATCGTACTCACACCGTGCGACTTCTGGCTATTCCCTAAACTCAAAAGACCACTCAGGGGACACCGTTTTGAGTCGACTGAATCGGCGCCTCTTTGAAGGCGATCCCGGCCGATGACTTTTCAGCATGTTTTGAGGATTGGAAAAAAAGTTGCCATAAGTGCATTGTGCCCGGAAGGAATTACTTTGAAGACGATGAAGTAAATTCGGAAGAATAAATAAAGAGTTTTTGAAAAAAAAAATAATAATTGGTCTTATTTTTTGGGCGCAGTAGTTGAGCAAACTATTTTAATTGAAAATGTATAAGTGGAGGAATATATGAGCGAGCCGCTGTCAAAAGTCTCTTTTTCCGTCGTTCTAAATATCACATGACGTTGACAGCGAGTCTAGTGCTCATCCGGAAAAATCATCTGCTAGATAAAAAGGCCTTGGCGAATGTTTATTTATTTTATATTTCTTCTTCCTCAGAAGTTGAATGAGTTCGTTTGCTGCATTCCCGCCACGCGGTTGTGAATAACTTTCAATTTTTTTTACTCTTTTTCTTTCGTGAGTCAATGGACAGCCTCACTCAATTGCAGTTGTATGACTTTTTGGTGGAGAATATATTCAAAAGATTCTCCTACGTTTCACTGGATTTGTAATTTTGAAGACGTCCAACCATGATTAAAAAAAAACTCTTTTTTTTTTTTTTTTTTTTTTTTTTTTTTTTTCTATTTATTTATTTTCCAAAATTACCAAAGCTTCTACATATATATATAGAAGCTTGTATACTGATTTCTTTCTCCACTTTTTTTAAATGCTGTTGGGAAAATAAGAACATTTATTTCTGTTTTATTTTTAAATAATGATTTATTTAATTAAATTCCTTTTCATTTAAAAATGTAATTTTTGTGAAAAACTTTCAGTTTCTTTAATGAAAGATTAACCTCTTCAGGGACGATTTTTTTTATAGTGAGAAAAAAAAAATGATGTTTTTTTTTTGGGGTTGTTTTATTACAATTTATTCATTTTATATTGATAGGAATTACAAAAAAAAAGTGCATAAAAAAACATTAACGTCCACATTTGTGACAGCTGAGCATTAATAGTAATTTATAAGTGAAATGATGTCGGGCATTCATTACTAAAGCGAAATATATTTAATATATCTGGTACTATTTTTGCTAAATATTAACGAGGTGTTAAAAAAAAGTCGAACAACACTGGCAGTTGAAATATTACATCACGTTATTTTCCTATTCCTAACTGTACACCGTAAATACCGTTTTCAGCAATGACAAACAATAATGGTGTAATGTACAGTGGTACCTCGATATACGAGTTTAATTCGTTCCGCAACCTTGCTCGTATCTTGAATTACTCGTATCTCGAAGCAAATTTCCCCATACAAAACAATTGAACTACCATTAATCCGTTCCAACCTCCAAAATGTCACCCCAGTTATTTTTGTTACGTGGTTTTGAATAATAAAAACGTATTTATAAATATCAATTTGTTTATTGCACAAAATTTACAAAAAAAAAAAGAGAATGTAAAGAAATAAATTAGATATCCTCACTGGTCTTTGCCTTTTTCGCTACATTTTTCTCGCTTTCACCTGTAGGCCGTTTAGAAAAAAACATGTCCAAGGAGGTTTGTTTCTTCCTCCCTCTCAGAATGTTCCGGAAATGAGTTAGGCAAGTGTCATTAAAAAGGTCAGATGCACGACCTGTTGCAACTTTTCTGGGTGTTTTTTCCACGAACTGTGAAACACTCTCCCACATTCCTAAGATCTCCTTTATCTCACTTGTAGAAATAACCTCCTCTTCTGACTCCTCAAAACCAATTTCTTGCATAACCTCAGTATGCTGCTGTGACTGTAACTCTTGTATCTCCTCAGTCGTCAGTTCCTGGGTGTACTCCTCGATGAGCTCGTTCACGTCTCTCTTTCCACCTCTAGACCCATGGATTTCCCCAGAGATACAATCTCCTCTTCTACTGAAACACCGGGTTCCAATTCTTCATAGATCCTTTCAGCTACAGTTTCAGGCCACAGCTTTTTCCATGCAGAGGTCAAGGTCTTCGTTGTAACTCCCAACCAGGCCTGATCAATAATTTGTAGGCAAATCGCTATATTAAAGTGGTCCTTCCAGAACTCTCGAAGGGTGAGGTTTGTGCTCTCCGTCACTTCAAAGCAGCGCCGATACAGATGCTTGGTGTATAGTTTTTTAAAATTAGAAATCACTTGCTGATCCATGGGCTGCAGGATAGGAGTGGTGTTGGGTGGTAAGTAGAGAACCTTTATGAATTTTAACTCCTCGAGGATGTCATCGAGGTTTGATGGATGAGCAGGGGCATTGTCGAGGATGAGAAGGGCTTGCACAGGTAGGTTATTTTCCTGTAGATATTTCTTAACAGTAGGGCCGAAAACCAGGTTTACCCACTCCACAAAGAACTTCCTGGTGACCCATGCCTTCGGGTTCGACCTCCACATAACTTGCAGTTTTTCTTTCAAAATCGTATGTGATTTAAATGCTCTGGGGTTTTCCGAATGGTACACGAGCAGAGGCTTGATCTTGCAGTCGCCACTCGCATTGGCGCACAGTGCTAGAGTCAATCTGTCCTTCATAGGTTTGTGGCCTGGCATCATCTTCTCCTCTGCCGTTATATATGTTCTATTCGGCATCTTTTTCCAGAACAGCCCTGTCTCATCACAGTTGAAGACTTGCTGAGAGATGTATCCTTGGGCTTTTATTAGATCGGAAAATGTTTTAATGTAATCCTCAGCTGCCTTCATATCTGAACTTGCTGCCTCACCATGTCTGACAACGGAGTGAATACCGCTCCTCTTTTTAAAATTCTCAAACCAGCCCCGGCTGGCTTTAAATGACTCTTCGGATGCCTCGTCGATGGAAGTCTGCGGGGTTTGCTTCAGCAAATCTCCGTAGATCGCTCTTGCCTTCTCGCAAATGATGATCTGCGTCAAGGTATCTCCTTGGAGCTGCTTTTCTGTCACCCACACCATCAGCAGTTTCTCCATATTTTCATGAAGGGTGGTTCGCAGCTTGGAAATTATCGTAAGGCCCTTAGCCGGCGTTACACTCTTTATCGACTCCTTCCGTTTAAGCACAGAACATATCATGGACGTACTACGGCCATACTGCCTCGACAAGTCAACAACTCGAACACCTTGCTCATGTTTTTCTATAATTTCACGTTTTAATTCAATACTCATCATCTTTTTCTTAGCACTTGACTTTTTACAAACTTTTTTCCGATCCATGGTTATAAAAATAAACGAACTACAACTGTAAATGTAAACGCAACACAAAACGCGAACACAACTACACAACTTATCACAGCGGAAGCACGCTGCTAACTGATCGTGATGGCGCGACTGCGTGTTACTAACGAACCGAACCGAACCGGACTCGTATCTCGAATTTCGCTCGTGACTAAAAGCAAAACATCACTTGCTCGTCGGCTCGTATCTCGAAAAACTCGTATGTTGGGGCACTCGTATGTCGATGTACCACTGTATATTTCTTGTTGAGAGATTCTGTAGTGAATAATTTATTATCAAATTTTTGTTCTTTTTATTTATGATAGTAATCCTAATTATAAAAAAAATAAATGTCCACATGTGGTGCAAAATATGTCAAAAGGTTAAAATACGATCCATATTTAGTTTAATAAAAAATAAACTTTTTAAATATTGAAAAATACCCTATTGATTATTTTTTTAATAATTTTTTTGCAAACTAGAAAAACATATCTTTTTTTAAATAATGTGATAGTCTTATATATATATATATATAGAGAGAGAGAGAGAGAGATGTGTCTTTGTGTGTGTTTCTTCTAGAAAATACTTATTACTTTTGTTGTACTACACTTAATAAGGGCGATGTAAAAAATGAAAAGTTTAATTGTTCATCTTGGGCAATTAATTTTTTTTTTTTTTTAATTTATAGCGTTGTGATTGGGTTTCCTTTGCAGATCACCTTCACTGTTTTAAGATGGGCCGTGTAAAAATTGAAACCATTTCTATTTTCCATTTCACTTTTGTGAAACGTACTTTATGTCCTGCTGCATGTCTTTTCTCTTATGAGACAAAGACTTCAATTTTCGAATTGCGGGGCACAATCTCCCAAAATGTAGGCAACAAGCTTCTTAACGTCAAAAATTAAACGCTTCTTATAACACAGTTTTATTAAATAATTTTTATTCACATTTTAATGACAAGAAAGAAAGAAAGAATTAACATTAATCTTCGAATACAGCATTTTGACTCATCCAAGTGTTATATGCAGACACTTTCATTTTTCACCATACATCTTTATCATCTGTACTGACAACAGGACTCTTGGCCGGCGTTTCCTGATGGAAAAGGTCACGCCATTTCTTCTGTCATCCGATGAATCATTGTCAAATGTTTGTTTTGCCCCATGCTAAGTTGACGTAATGCCAATATAGCAGTTTGTTATTCTCTTCATTAAACACAAAAGCCAGGAATGGACAAAATAAAAGTTTTAATCACAATTTTAAAAAGTTATATATTATTTTATTTACAGCTATAAAATGTATTGGATTAGCAAGAAAGTATTACCGTTAAGTAAGTAAGTTTTCACCATGTAAGTACATCCGAAACCAAAACGTAACGAACAGAACATATTTTCTTACCAACCCAATATATGTCAAAAAGAGTGTTCACCATTCAATAGTAACAATATTCTGTTTTTTACAGTGGCACTTGTAGATTAGTACTGATAGCATCTGAAAATGGAATCGTTTTTTAAGAAACCATATTTGTTTATCTGCTCTGAGTGTATGAAAATGTATCCTTCACTATCCATTCATAATAAGAAGGGGTCAAATACTGTATTCTTATCAATTCAGTCCCTTGCAGAAGAAAAAAAAAAGGTCTCGGAAAAACCAGTGAGGGATTATTTTCCAATGAATTCAATGAACTTCACTTGTTCTACTTCTATGGTTGAGCTGCACGATCTAAAACATATTTTAACTCTATTGGCACTTTTTCATTAAGCATTTGAGCCTGTAAGAACATGTATTTTGTTCTCACTCTCTTTCGATCACCGAAAATTGCAGAAGATTCTAAAACTACATATTTTCTTATTATAAGGGATTTCCTGTCTCATTTTCGACAGCTGCTGTCGTCTTTACGTTAAATCAACTCATTGATCTCATCTATATTGAACATTTTTATTTTGCATGTAGAAAGAGGAATGACAATTTTAAGTCTTAGATATGTTAGAGTGAAAAGTCTATCACTGTCATTTAAGCAACAAAACTTACAATTTTTTGGCAATATTCTTGTTCAAGCATTTGAAAATGGCGGTCAACAATGGAAAATATAACAACATTTGGATTTTTTAAATATGTATATATATATATATTAACATAGTTTTTGGCACAAAAATAACTAATATGTAATTTAAACATTAGATTAACAAAATTAAGTTTCATATTTTTTTTTTTTTTACTATTTCAGATTATAGCTGGTATTTTTTTTATTGAGATTTATTAAGACTTACTGCTTGTAATTTTTTTTTTTTTTTTTTTTTTGGAGGAAAAAGAACTCTGTATTTTCAGCATCCTTTACGCTGTACAATGGGTCTTGATCAGTTTATGATATACTCTCAAAATTTCATTGTCAAAAATTGCAGTTGAAAATCAGAAACAAACAGTCAGTTTACTTTCAACAAAAAATAGCAATATTATTTCTACACAACATATTGCTTTACTCAAAAATGAACTTCATTAAAACTGGACATCCCAAAAGGTTTAATTATCTTATTTTTTTAATGATTTAATACAGAGGGTTTTGTAAGAAGAACGCTTTTAGAAGAATTATCTCAAATTAGAGAAACATAGGTTAAAAAACGGTTTCGGGTCTCTGCAAGCCAGTTAATGCCAAGAAGAATTGATAACATTTTATTCAATGTGTTATCTTGAAGCTAAGATCTCCCCATAGACTGAATTTCAACCAACATTTTAAATTTGGTAGATTCAAAACTGATTTTTCTGTTTGGAAGACTGTCTCCTTCTCAGCTATTAGCAATTTAATGGACAAGCTGCTTGTTTAGCTATTTAACCTGTCTTTCCTTTTCCTTGTGTTCTTCTGTATCAAATGACTTCATTGCCATCACTAATTTACTATGTCTTCAGTTCTCCGCTAGAACTTCCCATTCATAATCGAGTTTGCTTCTTCGTGTTTTCTTCTTCATTAACTTTACAGCGATCGTTTAACTTATACGATTATACTCCTTACTTCATGCGTTTTTTTTCCGAATTTCACGATCATCGTTCAGTTGACTCATTCACCACACATTTCTCTCTTCTTGTGCTCTTCAATACTCTGCAAGAAATCTGCCACAGTAGCCGAGAGATGGGGTACCTTGTGTATGTTCCTGTGACCACACTTGAACCTCTTGTTAAATTCAACGAAGACAGGCCTGTGCAGGTGGGGGGAACGAACCTGGACGGCCCTCTCCCACAACCTCCTTCCCTGTTCTGACCACACCATGCTGTCGTCTGCTGCGTGCAGGATGAGCAGAGGATCTTGGATGTCCCCTATGATGTCCAGGGTGTCTAGGTTGGTGTCTGGATGTCTGGTACGCTCAGAGCAGAAGGTTTCGAAGAGCGGCAATCGTCTGTGGAAGAACGACAAGGGGAAAGTCCTGGTGGCGTCTGCGATGCTGGTGAAAGGGGCTTCGAAAACGACTGCCAGGGACACACCAGGGCGCTTGGCCAAGCGGGCGGCGATGCCCGAGCCCATGGAATGGCCCCACACCACGATTCGGGAGGTGGGGACTCGCTTCTGGAGCCAGCTGTACATCCCAGCAGCGTCCTCCTCCAGGGTGTTGGCTGTTGGCGAGACCCAGGTGGAGTCGCCGAATCCCCTATAGAGAGAAAATCTGTCATTATATTTTTCAAAACCTTTGACAATATGAGAGTACCTACTATTGTTTAAAAAATGGCACATTCTGCATTTCTTTCATGAAATTTGAAAACTGATGGCCTTGCAACGTGTAAGATGGCCATTACTCAAAAGACACTAGTACAAGACGAGGTATTGGCTAACAACATGCAAGCCAATATCGTAGTGTTGGCAAAAATGAAGGCAGCATACAGACGATTGACTAAGTTTCTTTTTGTAGTAACTGACATTCGATATACCAATTTCTTCAATTGCCCCTCCCCAGTGAAAAATTCCAAACGAATCAGATCTAACTATCGTGGGACTACACAATCACGTCCTTGTCATTCAACCTGTCAATGACATCAGCGGTGAGATATAATGGCAGGGTGAATAGCGAGAGATATTCACCCTGACCTTGCAAGACCTTACTGAATTCGTTGTCGTTATACTGATTGTAGATAAAACACATATCACAATACTTACTCAAGAAATTTATATTCACTATGCGAAGATTGTCGATAGTTTTAAACAGCGGGAGATCAATCACAGCTCTTTAATTGTATAACAGGCACTCACCTACAGCCCATCTCCCTTAATTTTTCTAACCTAACTTAAGGAGGTGGAACTTTTACTTTTATTTTCTTAAATCCATTGGTTTTCCATCCGTTTTACAGTTTCACATGATTCCAATAAAACTTAATTTCCATGCACTGTATATTACGTCTTATTTTTTCATTCACATTTTTCTCGAAAACTATTCATCGTAGAAGTAAGAGTCTTTTAAACCATTTTGAGCAGTGAATCTAGCCACGCCTGTATAATAATATCTCATAAGGGCTTTTTGTTTCATAACACAATCAGGCATTTGTGGTAAATTTAAATTGTTGATCTATGTGCCGCGATGTTCTGCTACAGCTTTTTCTAATCTGCCGGTGTCAGTTTCTACCCGAAAAAAAAATAAATTTCATGTGTACGATTCCGATGTATAATCACGGATGATACGCACTTGTTTTTTGACATACCCTACACGATCAATTTTTTCTACGAAACGTCTTATAGAGTATAACAGTAGTCTTAAACATTATAGCTTCGTTTACAATTCTATACTACTTCGTCTTCTATCTTATCGTATAGTCTTATGAAACACATAAGAAAATTTTTGACGCCATGGTTATATAAAAAAAACCATGTCGTAAATTTAAAATAATCGAAAACTGAAAGAAGACTTACATTTCAACTTAAAAACTAACAGGTGACACTTTTTGTCATCTTTATGTTTGCTGGAGATGAAAATCGTTATCAGTATAATCCAACTACCGATTGTGGAAAAGGATATAGACATCCTTCTGCGGACGGAAACGAAAGAACCGATTGCTTGTGAAGGATGTTAGTCGCATACGAATAAAGTAAAGCTATTTAAAAAGAAGAAAATTTAATAGTTACTGTGGATTTTTTTTCATGTATTTCTTCTTTTGATATAAGGTCATTTAAAAATGAAAATTATTTTATAATAATTAAAACTCCTCTCTATATACCTTTCTTTCTCCTGTTTTAAGCCCCTCTGCTAGAATCCATTTAACTTGGATTGCTTGCCAATTTTCCACACTATCTTTGGTCGAACTATGTCACAGTTCGTTACTACTTTGGCCTTCTGTAAAGAGTTTTTTAATTCTTTTTTTCCCTAGAATATCTCGATATAAACGAGAACATCGCTTTTTGACTACTTTTGTACATCTTCAGCACCTCTTCATCGTCTTTTACATTGTAAGTATTTCTTTCTTTTTGTTTTAAATTTTTTTTTTTTTTTTCTAAAAGATTTTTGTTTTTTTGTTGGCAAAAAATATTCTTAAGTGGCAGTTCTACAAAACTGATTTTTATGAAACCTCAGGGAAAAACTGTCCACTGATTTGAATGTACTGGCTTATAATCCGTACATCGAAATTTTACTGCCCTTACTTTAAAAAATTAGTTTTTTTTTTTTTTTTTTTTTTCAGTGTATGACCTCTGGAAATGCAACGTCCATTTTATTGGACATGTAGAAAAAGACGCTTTAGGTCTTAAAATCATGCTGAATGTTACAGTGTGGACAGTCCAGCACTGCCATACATACAGCGAAACGTACAATTTTTCTGGCTGAAAAATTGTTCTACAAGCATTCCAAAATGGCGACCAACACGTGAACAGCAACTGAAGTTATGCCAATAGTTTTGATTTAAAAGATTTTTGGCCTTTTTATATAGTTTTTTTGGCACAAAATAGCTAATATAACATTTTAAATGCTTTAATGTTATTAAGTTGTATTTATACTGTTTATATTTATTTATTGGGAAAAAAGAAAGCTTTTTATTCTCCAGTGTCCTCTATACTGGATAGTAGGAAATTATTAATGATCCGCATTATTGGCTCGCATCATAATGTTATATCTAATAATGAAGTCCATTATACTGGATATGATAAAAAAAAAAGTTTAATTTTCTTGAATTTTTTTTTGCTGAATATACAATTTTTAGTACCTTTTAGAAGACTAATCTCAAATTAAGGAAAGATTGGTTAAAATGTATCATAAGAATGAACCACAGATTGTGGACAAGAAATAACGATGTTTCTGCATGCAATTTATTAGCCTATGTAATTAGGAAAACGCGATCTTACATTTTCTTTTGTTTAAAAGCTTTCAACCCTGCATGTTAGAAAGCAGAAATATTTAATACAAGATTCAGGAAAAGTGAGTCGTTTCTTTCCATATGAGCGATTTTTTTGCAAGCGCATATACAAGATGGTTATATTTAAAGTCCCACTTTCAAAATGCAGTGAAAAAAGAACCTCTCGTCGCAATGAGTTCAAATTTGAACTGAAGATACTTGAAGAAAGGGGAAACGCCATGGTATCAAAAAAACATCCCAAACAAAAGTTTCACCGATTTTTCCCATCCAATTGGGTATGACTACGCCGTGGTGGATGGGCTTTCCACTAACAGTTGTCACAACTGTTGAATGACTTGGAAGTCATTTTTTCTGTCAAAAAACTTTTGTTTGGGATGTTTTTTTGATACCATAGCGTTTCCCTCTTCTTCAAGTATCTTCAGTTCAAATTTGAACTCATTGTGTGTGGGGTTTTTTTACAGCATTTTGAAAATGGGTCTTTAATTATAATTCCCCTGTATTTTAGAATAACATAAGTAGTAAACTTGGAAGCATTACGAGTTTAAGGGAATCATCTCACCTGTAGTCGAAAGTGATGACATGAGCTCGAAGAGGTTCGCCCGAGAGCACCTTGTACATGCTTCTCCGGTAGGGGGCGCTCCTGGACTCTGCGCTGCCGTGCAGGTACAGCACCACCGGCCGGCTGTCGGAGAACAGACTAGTCCAGCAACTGCCACTCGGGGGGACATGCCACACCCCTAAAAATATTCCGGGAGAAGTTTCCACGAAGAAATGTCTTGTGCAATTCAGCCCATAGTACTCAGGTTTAGACAGGGTCTAAAAGAGAAAAAAAAAATTTTTTTTTCATCACCTCCTCAATGTTTTTTTTTTTTTTTTTTCGCACTGGTTTACAAAAATTTAAAAAAAATCAGAAAAATAGTGACTAGCGCTCTGGCGTTCGGTACCACAGAATGGCTGGGAATTAAATCGTATAATACGTATATAACCACTTTAAACCCATATTACGGTCTAATATGATTGTAGAGCCTTGAATGTAGGGCTGATAACTCTACCCCATAAAAAGAACATCTCCTGTCTCGAAATCTGCCAATAAACAGACGGTCATGGGCCACCATGGGGTTGTTGAGTCAGTGAAGAAGACGCACTATATGACAACTACATTTACAGTATCTGGTATCGGACAAAACAATAGTCTTTTATCTAGCTCAGTAAGAAAACTACTTGTGCCTACAGTGGTTGAATTTAATCACCCCATATCAAGCTATACAAGTTAATATGGCCCATACTTTTTGTACCGTCACAATATGATGATTATTCACTAAAATATCAGGTGTAAATGACAGCTCAAAAGTTTCTTCCATATGAAGGCTTCTTCTTCTTCATTGTCGCAAAGCCCCTTGGAGGGCAAAGGCTTATTGACAATGAAGGCTCTATCACATGAAATATTAGAAATTGGAACATTGCATTTTTTTTTTTTTAGATAAAATTTCTAATTTCATTAACAGACTAATATTTCTGATGATAACTGTCTAATGGAAATAGAGTATTGACTTCCTGGCAAGTGTCGATATAAACGAAACTTACTTTCTAAATTGTTAGACTGATATTTTACTGGTAAGTTATGTAAATTCAATTTAATTCGTTTTAATTCATCATTAATTGAAATATTTTGTTACTTATTATCACACCTATTACCTGTTGTAAAGGAATAAACATTCTTAAATTTCGCGCCAACTGATATTAATTCGAATGAATTTGTTACTTATTTCAATTAAATTTGTTCAACTCACTTAATTTTATTTGAAAGATATTACCTAATTTAATTTATATTAATTTAAATTAATATTACTATTAATACTATATTAATAGTAATATTTTATTAAGATTTTTATTATTCTGTATTGTTGGTGGATGTTTTATTTTTCGTTTAAATTTATAAGCATTAGGGGATAATCCATGCAATACTATACAAACTATTAACATTTCAGAAATAGAATTTATTCTTTTCATAGATTTTAAAGATAACTGCAATAAATAAATTGAATGGAATTATATCATCATATATTTGTGGTACAAGGCTTTTTAAGGTATCTGTTATTGTGGCTAAAGCATCTTTTTTAAATCTTGAGAAATGCTAGCACAATATCACTTGATGTGTTATTAGATTTTAAGGATTATTATTATTTAATATATATTTGGTGAGTTATGTCTCCCCTTCGATTGTCGCACTTGACTTGTTATCGTCCGAAAGTCCCCATTAGTTTATCTAATTGTATGTATTTATGTATGTGCAGTTGATGACTCTTTCCTCCTACAAGACGATAATGCTAGACCACACATTCGGTGGGAGGAAAATTGACTTCATCGGAAAACAGTCTATTGCGCATATAGATTTACCAGCCCGTAACCACAGAGAGATATGCCCTTAACCTTCCGTTGACGTCATTATCGATGGAGCCCGGCTTGGACTCCAGTTTTTTTTCTTCCCACTTTTTTCTGTCATTACATTGGACGATCCCGTGTCTCGTTATTGTTTCTCTCTTTTCAGATTATAAGTGATTTATGCATTTTTTTTTCTTGCAAAGTACCAAAATGTGTGCCATAATGAGCTGGAAATCCTAAAATTGGACGTAATTTTGCAGTTTTTTAAATTTCCTGAAGATGAAGACTAAAAGCTAAAATGAAGAGTTGCAATTTAAAGGAAGGTTTCATTCCCTCGAAAAGCAGGCGAATAAGTTCATAATTAGATTTTATGACGAAAATTTGTTTTCTCCTGGCCCTTCGCCAGACCGACAATCTATTTGAGTTATCATTGCAAATAAGACCTGAACTCACCCGTAAAAAAACTTACCTTTATCATTTGGTTGCGTGGTGTGAGGGATGCACACAGTGTTGGGCGTCGTGCTTTGTCGTGAAGTCTTCTGCCCACAGATTATCTGAATAGCAGCTTTTCAGTGGCTGTTACTAAAGAAGATCCGTGGTGGAACGATTAACTGTATAACGATTGATTCTGTAACTCTTTGTAATCAGCTGAAAATAGCAATCATCTGCCTAGTTACAGTTATAGTTTTTCTTGGCTGTTTCTGTCAGGAAAGAATTCCACTCTCTATGAATTACAGAAGGGCTCACATTGGCATAGTAGATTGTCTACATAGCTTTGGCCATGATTTTAATGCATGTAGTATAATTTTTTAGTAATTTTCTTCCTTTCTGAAATAGCTTTTTTAAGACCTCTTATGGATGAAACTTTCCTCTTGTTCTGTTTCTTTTTTTAAATCATAAGCAAAAAACAATCACATGGGGCAAAATCACGACTGTTTGGCATCCACTGATAAGGCTTTGTGAATTTTACATTCTTCTCGTTGAGGCGTTTCAACGTATTTTTAGCAGTATGTGAAGCTACCGAGTCTTGATGAAAAATTAATCACCATTTGAATATATTTTGTTGAAATCATCTTTCAAAAAGAGGCTCCAAAATTTTTTGAATGTAGTCATTTGAATTGATATTTGCTCTCGATTAGAAAAATGACTACGAATATGACTCTCAAAGATATAGATATTACCTTCTTTTTGAAGAATTTTTAATACCTCTGTGACTCCATCGGAATTATAAAAAGTTTGCACAGAGCAAGTGTTTGGAGAGGGTACAAACACAGAGCAATTGGGCAGAGAAGGGTACAAACGCAAAGTAATTGGGCATAGAGATTTACGATCATTCGAAAAATAATTTGAACTTACCAGTAAGGGAAAATAAGGGGCTTTTTCTTTGAGGTCACTCAGAAATACTCGGAAAGAGCGTTTGGGAGTCATGCATTCAAATGTGAAAGTGGCTTAATGCAAATGTTAAAGACACTCAAAAAGTACTCAAGGTGCCCTTATCTCAGATACTAGTAACTTTCACAACGCAGGTTTTGAGGTTTTTCACGGTATTTTTAAAGTATAAAAAAATACATTTGGTCTGAAAACAGGCGCATCATAATCCGCCGCCTTTAGTTGTTCATTTATTTTTTTGTCTTATTGACAGTTTAATGTAGCTCTCCTTCTGAAAACCAGATTTTTGCCAATGTTTTGAAAAGCAGGTTATGCTTCTTGAATTAAAACGATCAACGAGGAAGAAAAAAAAATTTGCTAAGGTGAATTTTCAGTACCATTTTGTTATTATATTGAGTAGATGTAGTTATTCTAGTTACCTGCAGGGGCCAGTCGAGGAAGGGCAGGAAGACGGCCGCCCTCCGTATCCAGGGGCAGAGGTAGAAGGCGACGGGCAGCCCCACGTAGAAGAGGGCCAGGAGGGTGAGCACGGCCCTCAGGGCGCGCGGGTGGCCCCTCCACACACTCTTGTTCTCCGTCCACTCCGGGAATAGCCCTGAGGGAATAGCAGCGTTACCAGAATAATGAAATACTTAAGGTTCGTGAAGAGTTGACCAATCACTAAGCCTCACCACGTTCGCCTGAAACCGGTTTGAAACCCACCACTTCGAGTTGACCCACTTTCAACTAGAAGCGGAACTTCACTAGGCGTAATGCTATTTCTGACGTTTCGCTGTGAAGGGGTCGAAAATATTTTCTTGCCTGCCGCGTGAATCTTCAGCGCTTCACGTCTCGGCGGGAACGAGCCTTTACGTCAACTTTTTCAAGCAAGACAGAGGGTCAAGTTACAACTGAACTCATTAAAAAGATTATATGTGACAGCAAACCGGCACTTTCCACTTTCCTACGCTAGCCAACGTCTGGTTATTAATTATCTCCTGAGGAACGAGTTTACATAGTATTCTGTTTTCCTTCTAGTTTCCAACATATCTCTGCGAATAGATTTGCAAGGTGGCAGAGGAGAAGAATTGAGGGACAGTGGATAGTGGATGCAATGAAGGATGTAGACTTATGAGTATAACGAAACAGAACGATCCTCATGTACAACAGTAATAGTCAACCTGCACATCACTTATATCCATTGGCTTAATGGCGCCACTCTTACTAGTCTAACTTTGTCTCAGGGTCCTGTATTCACACTGTCTATTTGCATATGACTTTTGGAATTTTTTTGGATTAGTCCCTCTATCTTCTGCCATACGCATCCTCGAATGTAGCTTCCACCTTCGTTGCCTATAAGTCGACACGAAAAATTGTCATCCAACATTTCACAAGTATCAATTATATGTCATTGCGCCCTTTATTTCTATTTGTAATTGTATCTCGCCAAGAACTATCCAATGAGCCCTCCTGTAATCCGTCAGAATCCCGAAATATAACAGCGGGAGCTGAGCGCCGCATTCTAGTCTAACTTCCCGTACCTCCCACAAGAATCTTCCTCTACACGATGCTATATTTAGATTTTTCAAATTTATAGTTTTGAACATTTCAAACCAGGCATGAAATGTAATTAGTTATTAATTATCTCCTGAGAAACGAATTTGCATAATATTCTGTTTTCCTTCTAGTTTCAACATGTCTCTGGGAACAGATTTGCAGGGTGACAGAGGAGGAGAATTGAGAGACAGTAGATGGAATGGAGGATGTAGACTTATAACGAAACAGAACGATCACCCTGTACACCAGTAATAGTCAACTTGGTCCCTACAGCTCACTAGTGGGCGTTCCAATTTTCATGGGGGTAGTAGGGATCTTGTCGATAACTGAAGCTTTTTCTTTTTTTTTAAAATTTAATTGATTTTTTTTTTAATTCCTACTATTAGTTCACACTCTTCCTATATATATTTATATATCTTGTTCAAAATTTCAATCGTTCATAAAATACTTTTTATCCATCCACTACAGTTCAAATACATTTTTTGAACTTGTAGTGGAGGACATTTGATGTTCATACAGTTTTTTCAAATATTAATTCATTCATTAAATTTCTCTAGTTTGAGTCAAGGAGGGCACAAATTGGAAAATGCAACATATGAGTAAATTAGTGAGAGAGAGAGAGAATTTTTTCTAACTTAAAAAAATGAATGAAAATTATTTATAAAGGCCTTTCTGCAAGAAAAATAGAGTGAGAAAAGAAATTTGTCTTGCAGTGGCAAAGTTGGTAGACCGTCGGCGTAGAATCTTCATGCCTTCGGATCGTCGAAGCAGGAATTTTTTTTTATTTAATAAAAAGCAGCTAAAATAAATTTTTTCTTTGTTGGCCCAAGTAGGAATTGACTTTATTTTTTTTTGCTTATATTACTTGTTAAATGTTGAAATAGAAATTTTTTCTAGTATTGTTTAAAAATACCTGTCCTATTCAAATATGTGGAAAATGATATTCAGTTTATGGATACCTTTCCCTGCTTCTTGTGGAATCAGTTTTTAGTGCTGTTAATGGTATTATAACCAAAGAAAGAAAGTGTCTAAATATTTCCAAAAAAAGTTGCATGTTTGTTTGTTCCTTACAAAATTTGACCTGATATCCAGTATTTAGATTCACAGCATCAGTATCAGGAATCAAATTAATAATTTAATTAAATAATTTCATTAAAAACTTGCAGAAAATAAGTGATTCTGAAATTACTATTATTTTCAATTGAATGAAATTTGTTAAAGTGCATTATCCTCTTTTATGGTGATAGAGACTCCATTTTATTCCTTTCGATAATACTAAAATGCACTCGCATTGAAGTCTGGTTAACACAGATATCAAATAGTGCTTCACAAATTAGGTACAAAAGAAAATAACAGACTTATTTCCTGTCTTGCACCCACACACAAACACATAAAAAAGAATACTAAAGTTGACATTTTTAAAGTGAACATTTAAAAGGAACTGGTTCATGTTTGAATTATAATAAAGAAAACTAGAAACAATTGTTCTAACTACGATTAGCTACTAAAAGAAGCTTTTGACAAAATGATTGCAAAGTGTTTTCTTTAACATTTATTTTAATATTATATAGTAAACAAAAAATAATTATAGAATAATTTTTCAAATTTCATCAAATTTTGTATTTTCTCTAAATCAAATTTGTTCACTTTTAAAACTCATGTTTATATCAAAATATAAATAAGTATTAAAATACGATCGTCTTATGTCTTCTTTCTTAAACAAATATTATTTTTTGATATTATATTAATTTGAATTAATTTAATATAATTTTTTAATATATTTATTGTAAAAAAAAATTTTTAATTTCATGAAAAATTACCAGATAATATTAATTTATCCGAAAATTTCCATCCTTCCTTCCTCCCATTTTATTCCTTTGGATAACACTAAAATGTATTCGCATTGCATTGAAGTCTGGTTTAACACAGCTGCGTTACTCAAGAGTTCTAACCCGTACACACTGTGCGCAGCATGTTCCTGTCGAGACACTGCAAGAAAGGCTTATCAAAATAACATCTGACAGCAACCAAGGCAATCGCAGTTTTTATTAACTTATCATCGCTTTTTATCTTGTTTCTTTTGTATCGTGTAATGAATGCTTGGTATTAATCCTTATTTCAGTTCAAATAATTATTTTGACTGACAGAATTGCTCTAATTGCATACCAATACGAAATGATCACAGTAGTTGTCATGATACAATGTACATAACAACTACTACTACTTTTTGTACTACTGCGTCCAAAAAGAAAGACCAATCTTCACTTTAAATTTCCCGGGCAAATGGTATTTCAATTTTTCTCCTTCTTTTTTAGGTTGATGGCATTGTCTTTGACATCTGTCTGAAATTTTATGTCAAAATATTCATTAGTGTTTGAGTTACGCTTGGTTTTGTGAGATGCTAAAACTGATTCCGGCAATTTTTGAAATGTCTGAATTAATTGAGCAAAGAACTTACGTTAAATTTTGTTTGCGGAAACGTATAGAATGTTACAGAAGGCATTCGGTGAGCATTCCTACATCGGAAGGAAATGCTTAGAAGAGGTATAAACAGTTCAAAGAAGGCAGAGAACGCATTGAAGACGAAGAGCCCTCTGATCGACACTCAATCTCAACCGACGAAGCTCACGTCCAAAAAAGTAAGGATTGGGTGCTTGCAAACCGTCGATTTACAATTAGAGACGTTGCTGATGATGTTGGAATTTCAAAATTCCATTTTAAAAGATGTTTTGGGCCTCAAACGCGTCAAATCTCGATTGGTACCGAAAACACTGAATTTTTTGGAAAAACATCGTCGCGTTGAAATGTGGGAAACCCATATCGTTCCAAAAACACCGTATTCCCCTAATTTAGCATTGTGCTACTTCTGGCTATTCCCTAAACTCAAAAGACCACTCTGGGAACATCGTTTTGAGTCGATTGAAGAGACATTTCAAAAATAGCCGGAAGTGTCTCACAAAGTCAAGTGTAACTCAAACACTAATGAATATTTTGACGCCAGCAACCTAAAAAAGAAAAAAAAAATTGAAATACCTTATGCTCGGGAAATTTAAATTGAAAACTGGTCTTACCTTTTGGACACAGTAGTAAGACATTGATTTGGTTGTACATTTTTGTCTCGGGTATTTCTCTTTAATTATAAATTTGTCGTTTTCATTGATATTTTTTTCTCAGCAAAAATTACTTGAATCACATTATAGTTTGCAAAGTATATACATTACGTTATTCACTGAGCTGGCCTGAGCGAAGAATAGTTCTTGGTATTTTTGAAATGATATACAGGAGAAAAATATATTTTAGTGCTCTTTTGCACAGGTTGTTCCGAAACTTGCCCTTGGAGAAGTTTGGTTTGGTTCGTATCTCTACGGTTATCTTGTTTAAACTGACATTCGGCCATTCAGGCCCCAGTACGCATGCGCCTGCAAGTGCAAAGAAATCACAACAACAACAGCAACAACAACAAAAAAACATACACCCGTACCAAATGGACCCTACTTCTAAAACCGTCGTAGCAACAACTAAGCCAAACATCAGCATTGTCAACAATTTCTTCTAGAGAAAAAAAAAAATTCTAATTCTCAAAAGGATTACCAGTTCGGGGCAAACGTATTCCTCACGGGACTTTTATTATGTAATCTAATATATGCTATAAAAGTTTGGCGATTTTTGGCAACTATCTTTACTGTTGGCTATCCCTACTCTTTGATGTTGACGCGAAGGGGGAAAAAAACCTACTGTTCAAGACCAACGATTTTTAAAAAAAATGTTGTTTTTTTTAGTTGTAAATAAATTTACATTTAATTTTTCTAAATATTTAGCAATTATATTCCATTAAAAAATTTTCACGTGTAATAATTTCCCTTCAAAATGATTCAAAAATTAAAATATTCATTTACATATATACTTTTTTGCCAAAGTTGCATTATATTTCATACACAGGGCCGGATTTTTCTATAAGCTAACTAGGCTTCTGCCTAGGGCCTCAAGATCAAGAGGGGCCTACATTCAAATTGTTAGCAAAATTAGAATGACACTATTCTAAAAACAGTAAACACTAACACACTGAATCGAAAATAAGGAGAAATTCTACACATAGGACTCATAAACAAACATAAAAATGTATTTGAATTTTGTTTCTTTGTAAATGTTAATTATGTTTGATTAATTATTGTTACAAGTACTCTATAGGGTGCTCAGAATAAATGTCCAAATAAGCGTTCTCGGCTTTTTTTTTTATTTATTATCCGAGCCACATTTTTTATAAAGACGAGTACCCATCACAGCATGTTTCATTTAACATATTGACGTATATTAATGATGAATTTATTATCTGTCATGTAATTTACAAACTTAAAAACGGGAGGTGAAAGGGCCTCACAAGTGGAATAGCCTAGGGCCCCTTTTCATCTAAATCCGGCCCTGTTCATACACAATGATTAGAATTATAAACAAAATAACATTTCTAGTATCTATTTATCTTTAGTAAACACTTTAGTGCAGTAAATGTACGACTTGATTAAGAAGAAATTCAAGCATTTCTCATTGCACTACTTTTTTATTAAACTAAAACTTGATCCCAATGGGTTCGGCAAAATATGTTTCAAATAAAAAATTCATGAGAAGGACTACTCTGAGCAAAGCGGGAATGCCAAGGGGAGTTCCGAGCCAGTTACAGTTAAGAGAGCGTTTTCATTACCTTGCTAATGAGTTTGATTCTCAATAACAGGTTTCTGCAGTCAGCGGATGAGGCTATTTTTAAACTAGAATACGCTTATTGACATGACCTGAATAGCGAGTGTTCGCTTTTACCACACGTGCAATAGATCGAGGGCTTTTTATTTGGATCGTATTATTATTCAATTCCTTCTATTAGTTCACACTCTCCCTATATATATCTTGTTCAAGTTTTCAATCGTTCACAACATACTTTTTTATTCATCCACTCGAGTTCAAATACATATTTTTTTAATCTTGTAGTGGATGACACTGGATGTTGATACAGTTTTTTCAAATATTAATTCAGTCATTAAATCTAATTCATTAGTTTTAGTTTTGTTTTTTAGATTTAAGTTACATGTATCTACCCATAGATGGCGCCAGATGTAAGAGAAAAATGTCAACTTTATTTATAAAGGACTTTTCTGCAATATAATGAAAAAAAGTAGGAATTGAGTAAAGATGGATCCAGAAAATAAGGATGACACGATAAGATAAATGTAACGCCCGATGCCCGATCAGTGGACCAATGGTGAAGTGGGCAAGTGGTCTCAATTTCGAAACTACTGTCTGCGTTCGTTATATTCACTTCATTCAGAAACGAGGAGACTCGATGGCAATCGTGACAGCGTGTGTAGAACGCCTGGCCTCAATAGTCAATAGTTGTCTGGTTAAAATAAAGGGAGCAGAAACGCAGGGTTAATTTATCATTTGAACAGGGACTTGATAGCTGAGAGGCTACAGCTGTCGGTTGGTACCACAGGTTTCGGGTACGAATCCCGGCGGTACCATAGATGTTTGTAGTGTTTCGCAATCCACTTTAAGCCGAAGGTCCCGGTCTCACATGACCGTAGAGCGTCGCAGAGCCCAATCAGACTTCTCACCCACATCATTGCAACTCAGCTCTAGGCACAGTGATGTGGTGTGGTGTAGTGTAGTAATAGTGGTAATATCATTTGAACAAATATTCATGAGGAAATTGAAAATATGTTCAGAATCAGCTAAAGAACAGTGTGTGAACAGTTGCCCTAGTTGGGGATCATATGCCAATCTGCAGGAGGCCTAAGGTTCGAATCCGCTGGCGGTATTGTTGTAGTCACTTCTTTTAGAAACGAGGAGTCTCAATGCCGATTGGGACAGAGTGTATAGAACGTCTCACCTCAGTAGTTAGGTTGTAAATGATTAGTAAAAATTCAGTAGTTTGGTTAAAATAAAGGAACGAGAAATGCAGGTTTTATTGGAACACATATTCATGATTGAATCGAAAATATGTTCAGAATCACCTAAAGAACAGTGTGTGAATAGATGCCCGAGCTAGGCATCAGATGCCAATGTGCAGAAGGCCAAAGGTTGGAATCCATTAGCGGCATTGTTGTAGTCACTTCTTTCAGAAGACTTGATGGTTATTGTCACAGAGTGTGTAAAGCCTCCATTATCACATAGCCAGGAGGGTGTTTCCTGAATGTGGATGCAGTTATCCCTAAAAAGTACAACCGGAAGGCACTGTTCTACCCTCAAAGCCCGTAGGTGGGCTGTATGCATGAGATCCACCGATGTTCCACCCTTACCTTCCTAACGAGTAGGGGACTATTTAGCCCTAGATACATGTGGATGAGAGGTGAAATTAAAAAGTGTCTGACTGTATAGTTCTGTGCATGTTTGCGCTATGTGTTTGAATGCGCATTCTGGTTCTCCTGAATCTCTAAAGTACAGAAGAAGAATGGATTAGTCTCAGAATTTATAAGAAATTTGGAATTTCAAATCTAATATATTCACGATCTTGATTCTTTTCACGGCAACGTATTTATGCAAGTGTGGGATTTTTTATTTGGTTGCTGAACTTTCACAGGTGTAATGGTCTTCGTACACATAATATGAAAGCATCGCGGAAAAAGTAGTACGCTGTAAAACTCTTTAGAATTAGCTGTTAGCAATAAAATACTGATCTTACTCCATTTTTATATTACGACACACTTTAAATCATGAGGATCATCGGCAAAAACGAGTATTCTTTTTAGTATTTATTCATGAACACAAATAAAACAATTTATAATTGTGTGTAAAAAGTACTGAGTTAAAATTGTATTAAAAAAAAAGAAAAAAGATTTTTTTTATTCTTCTTCTTCATGGGCGCAACAGCATCATGGTGAGCCAAAGCCGTCTGCTTGCCGGCAGATTCCGAAACAGGAGATGTTATCTTTTTATGGGGTAGGGCTGTCAGTCCTACACCCAACAGTCATATTAGACTGTTCATATGAGACCCCTCTACAGTCATATTAGACCAGGACCTTCGGTTTGAAGTGGATTCCGAATCATTAAAAACATCCATCACATCACCGGGATTCGAACCCAAAACATTTGGAACCGAGCGCTAGTTTTTTAATGTTCTAATTATTAAAATTTAAAGAATAAAAATTGTAGAATATCTCTGCCGAATTTTGGGCATATATACGTCAGAAAGATTATATCATATGTATATATTTGTTTGTGAATAACTGGCGCTATACTTGCTGTGAACTCCCTTCTCACCCCGTGTTGAAAAGGGGCTTGGAGGTGAAAATTATTTGTTTATTTTTTTGACTGAATTGAGAATATTTATAAATTTATAGCATTTTTACTCATGGAAAATTAATTAATTCTGAATAATAGGAAATTGTTTTTAAAAAATTTTTATTTTCTTAAATTACAGTTATACTGCATGTTATATTTTTTAATATATTGCCGTCCCATTTTTAAATTTGTTTATCCTAAATTTTGATTCGTAAAAGGGTGACATGTTGTTTGTTTATGTGTTGTATGTTGATAAATTGTTTGTTTATGTGTTGTGTGTTGATAAATTGGTTGTTTATGTGTTATGTGTTGATAAATTGTTTGTTTATGTGTTGTGTTGATAAATTGTTTGTTTATGTGTTGTGTGTTGATAAATTGTTTGTTATGTTCTGTGTGTTGATAAATTGTTTATTTATGTGCTGTGTGTTCATAAATTGTTTATTTATGTGCTGTATGTTGATAAATTGTTTGTTATGTTCTGTGTGTTGCTAAATTGTTTATTTATGTGCTGTGTGTTGATAAATTGTTTATTTATGTGTTACGTGTTGATAAATTGTTTGTTTATGTGTTACCTGTTGATATGTTGTTTGTTTATGTGTTCTGTGTTGCTATGTTGTTTGTTTGTTTTAGGTGTAAAATATATATCAAAAATTTCATAAAAAATATTCTACAATGCAAGTTTTAATTAAATAATCATTAACATATTTCTGCAAAACCATCAAAACTACCTTTAATAATATAAAATCAAGCTTAAAATAGACTTCAAATGATCGATTTAAATATATATATATTTATTTATTACTCTACTGAATAACGAAAAATTCTAAAAGAAGTCATCCTCTGAAAATGTGATGATTTCTCAAAATTATTCATAGGTAATAATAATGGCAGTTTTAAAAACAATAATTGCTTTTACAGGAAATCTAAACAAAAATAGAGTCAGTGGAATTATTTGTTTTAATTTAATAATTCAATTGAATATGATAAAATTCACAAGTCTTTAAGCAAAAATTACCACTTATAAAAAGTTTTAATTCAAAATCAAATTAAATTTTGCTTTTTTTATTTATTTTGTTATATGGTGGAACCAAATTCGCAAAAGAAAAAAAAATTCATCTTAAGTAAATTCATCATTCAGTTAATTAAAAAAAAAAAAAAAAAAAAAAAAATGCTCTGAACACCTTAGGTATTCATTTAAAAAAATAACTGAATGAGTGACCTTTAAGATAACGATCTCGATTTTTGTTGGAAAAAAAGCCGAAATTTGTTTATTAATATTATATATTAAAGATCAGATCTTTAGATTTTGAAAGCAGTTTTGAGTTTGTTTCTAGAGTCGCTATAAGTCGAGATACAGTTGTTTCATCATGAGCTATTAGGATACTGAATTCATGCATTCAAAACTTTCAACTGATTTTCTCAAAAACTGTATTGCTTGCCATACCAAAAAAATAATATAAAAGTAATAACTGTTATAGTTATTAAACAAATGTCAGGCCATTGACTATCAGGTCATTAGGTAGTCATAACTGTTATAGTCATATCCAGAATTCGATGAAGTTTTAACTGGATCTTTTAAATGATGTTATGTATGAAATGAACCAAAAGATGCCCAATATATTCATTGAGAGAGGAGATACCTGAATTTTGGTTAAAAATTACTGTTTTTCTTGTATTTTTTTTCCCCTTTAAATGACTCAAATGGCTGTCAGTTGCCACTCAGCTATATTTGGAAATATTCTCATTCTTTTAGTTGAATGAAAGCATAATGGATATATATCTATATTGATAGAAGTCAGTGCAATGCATCTTACATGTTCTTTTAGCTAAGTAAATTTCAACTTTACAGAAATACTCCTATTTTTATTAAATTTTTGCCAGATTTTAATAAAAAATATTCACATATAAATTTCGATTTTAAAACCTAATTTAACAAGAGCATCTAAGACAAACATTAGATAAAAATGTTGGCTCTGAACATAATACCTTAAAAGAGTCCAACGATTAAAAATACATGTTTCAAAAAAGAGGGGCCTGATGACCTAGTGACTGACTCTCGGTGCCACAGATTTCTGGTTCGAGTTCCGGTTGAGCCATGGATATTTGTAGTGGTTCGGAATCCACTTTAAATTATAGGTCCCAGTCTAATATGACTACTACTACACCACTGTGCCTAGAGCTGAGTTGCCCCTTTACAGTTTGGGAATGATGTGGGTGAGAAGTGACTGGTGAAGATCTGTGACGCTTTACAGTCATATGAGACCGGGACCTACTGTTTAAAGTGAATTCCGAATCACTACAAACATTCATGGAACCGCCGGGATTCGAAAGCGAAACCTGTGGCACTACTACTACATCATTTCGGATGCCAGAGAGTTAGACACTCAGACCCCCGGTCTAATATGACTTTAGAATGATGGGCGTAGGGCTGACAACTCTACCGCGTAAAAAGAAAGATAGCTCCTGTTTTGGAATATGCCAATAGACAGACGGCCATGGTCCAACATGGACTGTAATGCTAGGGAATTATTTAGTTAGTTAGTTAACTTCAGAAGAGAAACTCATACTTACACGTGAGCCACTGCAGAGCACGCAGGAAAGAGTCCAAAGTGCCCTGTCTCTTCTTCTGGTTGCGAGACAGTCTCTCTGCAGGTGAGCACTGATTGTACATCTTCGAGAACTCAGAAATGAATCCTTCTCACAATTCACAGTGCCAAAGCACGAACACTGAGGCAAATGGCACCACGGCAGAATATCAGTGGATCTGACGCGCCTTGATTGAAGAAAGATAACACAAATTTTTGAACATGGATTCGTGTCTTAACGATAGGGGTACGTTATTCCAGTGGATTGGATTTGTGAATGAAGTGTCTAAATTGAAGATCGACTAATAAAATTAAAATGCATCTTTGCAACAAGAATTGGTTTCTACGGAAATGCTTATTTGGCGATTCATGGGAATGAAACACAAGCACTCATAGTAGGAAATGCGGTCGCGAGATAGATCACAATAGGAAGCACAAAGATCACAATAAGAAGCACAAACAGCATGGGAGTTGTGGTACAGTCTCAATATGTATTGAAATTAAAAAAAAAATTTTTTTTCGTTGTATATTTCAGTAATTAAACCGTCATCCAATACAGTAATTAAAAAGAAATCCCATTGATAAAAATTTTTTTAAAGACTATGAATGAATCGTTTTCATTACTTTTGTATTTATCAATTGAATCTTATTCAACAGGATTGAATTAAAATTGAAATATTTTGTCTATCTTTTCCTGACATATCTCTAGCACTATTTAGAGAAAAAATATATTTTATTATTATTATTAAATCAGATATTTTAAATAATAACAACATAGCATACTTTGCTTAAAAAATAGTCTTTTTTTATAGGTTAAATACGATGATTTTGGAAAAACTGAATTCTTCTTTATTCATTGAGGTCCTTCTGAGATTAAATCAAAATCCGCATGTGACAGATTTGGAGGTCATTTTAAGCATCTTAATGTAAAACTCTTATCATTAAAAATACTTAGTATTACTTAATCCTCTTATGCTTAAATTGACCTTATAACTTACACTGTAATCTTTCCTGTTCATTATATTCGTTTGCATTGACACGAAATCTAATTGAAAAGTAGGAGTCCTTTTTGTGGAAAATAGCCACTTGATTTTCTTGAACACAAAATGTTCAAAAAGAAAATCAGTGATAGTATGTAAACAAACTCTTAACTTACGAGGAATTGCGTCTACAAACCTTGAAACGATATTTAGCACACAAAGCCAAAAGATTTTCTTTTCAACCGAACACAGAGGTAACGAAAAAAATCTCTAAGCCTCTTCAAATTGATCAGTAGCAAAGGGAAGAATATTTCGTTCGATTCACTTTAGAACAAATATACTGCTGTTTTGCTGCCTTCCCTCATAACATGATATACGCATCGAAACTATCTGCTATAGAATCAAATCCAAACAAATAAATCCCAACGTATGAATATATTCCAATATCTGTTCACAAAATATTCCGTTTTGTTAGACCTTGAATTCAATGACACCAACGGATGAACATTCACTTCTCACCCATGTTTGCATATTAGACATCGTAGAATCACAATCACCCACTAACAAGTATGCATATGACTACATATGATTAAACCTTGCCAAATACCTTTACTGCATTAATCAACCAATTAACATCCTCTGTGGCAAGTATTTCACTTCTGAGCACGTTTCACTAACATCCACACAACATGATGACAGAATTTACAAATGGCACAACTATTCAAAAACAAAAATGCATCCAAGAACAGTTTCCATTTAGATCACGGGTCTAAATGGAATAGACAAAGTATTCCGTTTTGCTAGACCTTGAATTCATTGACACCACCAAGGATGAGAGACCAGCTAGGACTTCTCACTCATGTTTACCCATTAGACTTCGTAGAATCCAAATCAACCACTAAGAAGTATATGTATATGATTGCATATGATTAAACCTTGTCAAATATCTTTTCTGCATTAATTAATCAATGAATATCCTCTGTAGCAACTATCTGACTTTTACACATTTCACTAACATCCACACAACATGACAACAGAATTTACAAGTGGCACAACTATTCACCACAAAAATAAATCCAAGAGCAGTTTCCATTCAGACCATGGGTCACCACGACCGTTTCCAGAAAACATGTGCCGAATGAAGTATCCCAAAGTCTCCGGCCCGTGGAAGAGTTCAACTCCAGCCAAGTGCAACGCCACCGTTCGAAAAGCAAACTTCACCTGCAGGAGGAAAAGGAAGCTATTTCTGTTCAAGAAAGTGGCGCGACCTCCCTGTGGCAACCTACATGGCCTCAAGGCACTCATCTCATATGCTCTCTATTACGCATGAAGATTATCCTTTATTATCAACCTGTTGCAAGGAGTCGGCCAGAAAATATTCGACTGCCGACTCCTGAGGCGATTTTTGTTAATACTAATTCCTGACACTTCTCCGTAGTTTTATTTAGTATTATCTGGGACCGAATGTAGTAAAATAAGAGAAGTTATTGTAATATATATTGTAAATCGGACGTAGTAAAATAAGAGAAGTTATTGTAATATATATTGTAAATCGGACGTAGTAAAATAAGAGAAGTTATTGTAATATATATTGTAAATCGGACGTAGTAAAATAAGAGAAGTTATTGTAATATATATTGTAAATAGGACGTAGTAAAATAAGAGAAGTTATTGTAATATATATTGTAAATAGGACGTAGTAAAATAAGAGAAGTTATTGTAATTAGTTTTATAAAGTAATTTAAACATCATTTCCAAGAATTTCAGACTAATGACCTATTGACTAACACTCAGGCTCTCGGTACCACAGGTTTTGGGTTCGAATCCCGGCGGTGCCATGGATGTGTGTAGTGGTTCGGAATCCACTTTAGACCGTATGTTCCGGTCTAACAGGATAGTAGAGAGTTGTGGGGATTGTGTTACTGGCGTCCGTAGCTTATCTTCAAGCTACACGTGCTCTCTGGGTAGTGCTAAATGAGTAACAACGTTGCAGCCCGTATTTATGGTATAAAGACTAACTGACTCTGTATTGCCAGATGCATTAGAATAACAACAACATTTAGTGTGATCTTTGTTAATAGATCAATAAAAACAGTTTTTGCACTAAGAAAGTATTTATTACAGTACAGTTATTTATTCTGATAAATACTCTGCTAGTGCAAAAACATAGTACACTTTTACGTAGTTTTAGTTAGTATGATCTCTGTTAATGGATTTGGAAGAATATTTGGAAATAAATTCAGTGACTTTCGTTGAATTTGTATTATAAAAACAGTTTTTGCACTTACAAAGTATTTAGGCAAACACAGTAATATTGCATAAATACTTTGTTAGGAAAAAACTGTAGTATTTGAACTCATTTAAAAGATATTCTTATAGATTAGATATTTGCTTAAATACATATTGTAAAAATAACAGTACCAAATGAATAGGTACTAAAGTACTATATTATAGGAATAACCGAAGGCAAGCAAAATAGAATGGTGCATTTTAAGCACAAAGTTGCTATATACGTATTACATTAGGTTTACATTAGATAGCTTCTATAAAATATTATTTCATGATTAAATCAAGATAACTTTTTAACAGAATCAGTGCTGAGAAAAGTCGTTCAACACTGGTTTTGTTAGCAGCTAAAGCAGTTCACTATTTTTGTAAAGGGTTGTGCTCGTATTATTGAAGGACACAACTGAATGACAATCTTAACATTTCATTTTAACATTCATTTCTATAATTTTGGAAAATTAAAAATTATTTTTATAAAATAATAATACTCCGGACTTCGACCTCGACTCGTCACCTCTATTATAAATAATTTCGGAGAGCGATAGCTCGGAAGAAGTTGATTTGAACACATTTTTTTTTTACGTTAGCGACTTTCTTTTTAACATATAATACCGTGGACAATCTTTAACGTAAGTAGGAGATGACATTGTCTTTCAGGAAGACATTCAGAGGAAACTGCCCCACAGTTTCGTAATGCAAGAAAGTTGCATGGAAACTCCAACCAGACAGTCTGACTGTTGATGTAATATGATCGTGAAGTCGTTTATATATTATATTACATTAATTAAGAAATATATGTTTTTTTAAATTTTTATTAAAAATAATTCTTAATTAGATTTTTTTTTTAATTCATTCCCGAAAAAAGATGTTTTTCTTTTGATCTCCTTCCCATTCAAGCCTTCAGAAAGGAGATGAAAAAAGTTTGATTGTATTCAGAATTTCTTGAAAAGATAATGTGGTTTCCTCTCTTCTACAAATACCGACACTGCTTGCTGAATCAAAGATTCCCTCTTCGCATCGGAAAGGGACCACACACAGTTTTGTTTCAACCTCTGAAAATAGATTCTGAACAGGTGCGAGGCAAAGGTGCCCGTCCCTCAGATCGACCATACAGAGACAGCAGCCTGTACTTTAAAAATATATTGCTGATATGTATTTTTTTTTAAGATTTTCAATTTTGATGAAAAATCAAATCAGCGAATAGGATCCAACTTTAGTTTCATATAAAAAGTAAACATGTAAAAACTAGAAAAATATTTCATTGAATCGTTTCCAACGTATTGCACAAACTTTTAAGAAGAATGCAGCTTGTTTAAACATACATATTTTGTATAGGAATGTAGGGTCGGAAGAGACGCGAAGAAACCAACACAAAAAAAAAAAAAAATGAGTCATGAAACGAAAAACATTGTTTATTGACAACATCATTGCAAAGGGCTTCTTATAAAAAAATGCATTTTAGTAAACTGTACCATACCTCAAAGTTTCTTCCATGACTGTTGACCGTATACTGTGCATTGCTGCTCTGTGTTAGAACATGCTATAAGGCATTATGATCAAATCATTTTGGATCAAATACTGGATAATCTAGAGATTATAAGGGTCAATCATGGATTTCCTTGTTTTTTCCCCGTGATTAAGTTTAAGGGAAAAAAAACCTAACTGCTCAAACATGTGGTCTCTATAAGGAAATTTCACTGTACTTGAAAGAAAACCAAATTATTTTACAATCGTTTTATATACAACTGAATTTTTGGAAATGTATTTGGAATTTTAAAAGGTTAAAAAAATGCTGCACATTCATATGCATTTAATTTTATTAAATTCTTTAATAAATTAATTTATTAAGTGATTCATTATTATTCATCAATGTCATAATAATTTACTGAATACATTTATTTATATACTAGCACATATAACCCGATATTGCATGACTTCAGAAAATAAAACTTATTAATTCTATTATGTCGATTGACATCTCTACATCTCTACAAGACAAGATTGACATCTCTCTCATCTAATCATTTTCGCTTTCTTCAGCTTCGGCATCTGATTGAAAAGCTTTCTTTTCTTAAGCGGCATTGCAAATTTAACATTAAAAATCAGTGTGAAACTGCGACGTTCTCTGCTGTAAATGCTACTTCCTGATGGCCAATTGGCTAGCCCTCTGGTCATTGGTGATTCAGGTTCGAATCATGGCGGTGGAATGGATGTCTTTGAGAGGTTCGGAATCCACGTTAAACCTGTAGATACCGGTCTAATTGGCTTTTTAGAGTGCAAAAAATGACTGTAGAGAGACAAACTAAACCTGTAAATACTTTTTCCTCATACTATGTCTCCCTTCTCACCTAGACTCAAACCTATGGTTATCAAAATTATTTAGCCTCAAAAGCTAACTTTGTTTATTTACTAACTTCAAAAGATGAGAAACTTTTCCCCCAGAACTCTAATAAAGTATAAGCATGCATAGAAATTTATAGCATTTCGATGAAAAAATATAATAATCCCGACATTCGAATTTTGTTTTTCGACTTTTTTCCAGTTTTTCAAGCAATCTGCCTCACTGTACGCAAGGCCGGATTTAGATGAAAAGAGGCCCTAGGCTATTCCACTTACGAGGCCCTTTCACCTCCCGTTTTTACGTTTGTAAAGTACATGAGAGATAATAATAAAATACACCATTACTGTGCTAAATGAAACTTGTTGTGATGGGTACTCATCTTTATCAAAAATGTGGCACGGATAATAAATAAAAAACACTTATTTGGACATTGATTCTCAGCACCCTTTATAGTACTTGTAGAAATAACTAATCAAACATTTACAAAGAAACAAAGTTCAAATAATAAAAATCTTTGACTACGAAAATAAAAATTATCATATTTTCTATCAAATTAAAGATTAGTAGCATAAGGCACGTCAACAGTTGCCATAGTAATCAGTGAACGTATGAGCCATACTTTGGTGCAATCTAGTATATACAAACGAACAGACCCGAAGAGCCGAAAGCGTTGATCTTAAAAAAACAAATTTAAGTTTGTTTACCAGTCATATGTGTAGAATGTCTCCTTATTTTCGATTCAGTGTTTTGGTGTTGACTGTTTTTAGAATAGAGTAATTCTAATTTTGCTAACCATTTCAATGTAGGCCCCTCTTGATCTTGAGGCCCTAGGCTGAAGCCTAGTTAGCCTATAGGAAAATCCGGCCCTGGGCTTATGTATTAAGTTCTTGTTCGTGAATACACTTTGGTGGGAAAACTGCTACTTCTAGAAAGCAAAAGATAAACTGCGATGACAGGATTTACGAGAAAGAGAGAATCAGGAACCGAGTCAGTGCAGCAGGAAATTGAATGTCTGCTCGCCTATCAATCGCTCATCAGTCATGATTCGCTGCGCACTTTCTTCATTCCGCAATCAGCAATTTTCTTGTCAAGAAGATGATTGTTGAACACCTAGCTTTTGCGACATTCGCAAGGGTTCTGCTCCATAAGTTCATTTTAAACACAGGCAATTCAACGAAGGGATGAAAAATTACGAATTTAAAAATTCCTATTCAAAAAAAAAGTTTTCCAGTAATGTGCAATAGTGTCTCATTTAAATGAAGCAGTACAGAATATCTTAACTTCTATCGTGGCGAAACTTTGCTATTCCTTACAGTGGAATTAAGTGGCATGCATATCACATTCAGGTGTGAGGAGTCGGCTGAAAAATTTCCGATTCCTGAGTTTAATTTATTTTTATACCGACTCTTTACTGTATTTTTACGTACTATAATTTTTACTAATACAGACCTCTATTACTACTACTACACCACACCATATAATTGTGCCCAGAGCTGAGTTGCCCCATTACAGTTTGGGAAGGATGTGAGGGAGAAGCAGTCTGCTTAGACTCTGTGACGCTCTACGGTCCTATGAGACCGGGACCTACAGCTTAAAGTGGATTCCGAACCACTACAAACATCCATGGCAAACCCGCGATTACAACTCAATACCTGTGATACCAAGAGCCAAAGGGCTAACCTATCGGCCATCAGGCTCGGAGCCTCTGGAGCTCGGTACCACAGGTTTCAGTTCGAGTCCCGACGATGCCATGGATGTTTGTAGTGGTTCGGAATCCACTTTAAACAGTGGGTCCGGTCTAATATGATTGTAGAGCGTTGGACGTAGGGCTGCCAACCCTACCCAGTAAAAAGAAAACTTTTCCTGTCTCGAAATCTGCCAATAGGCAAATTACCTTAGCCAACCACAAAATAGCTGCACCTGTGAAGAAGAAGAAGAATTTTTACAAATGGATTTAGAAAGGTTTGTTTAATAAAGTCAAGCCTTTCAATGTGTTACTATTATTGAACTCGTATATCTATAAACACAGTTTTTGAGCTAACAAAGTAATATTTATTGTATCTTTAACAATTTAGTATTTGCACTTTATTATAAGATATCCTGACATTCTAAATTTAATGACAAAAAATATCTTATAAAAGTAACCACTGAATTAATAGGTACCAAAACATTATTGCTTTACACAAGCAAATGAAAGTTGTACATTTTAGTCACAATGGAATGTCTGATCAAATGAAAAATTTTTATGTAAATTCCTGGTCCTCTTCTTCTGGGGCTTGTTGGGCGCGTGACTGGCGCTTGGTACCACAGGTTTCGGGTTCGAGTCCCGACGGTGACATTAATGTTTATAGTGGTTCGGAATCCACTTTAAACTATATATCACAGTCTAATAGGATCGTAGAGCGTTGCGGGGGTAGTGTTACTCGCGTCCGTAGCATACCTTCAAGCTACGCGTGGCCCCTGGGTAATACTAAATGAGTAACAGCGGTGCAGCTCTTGCTTATGGCATAAAGATTAACTGTCTCTGTATTGTCAGCTGCATTACAACCACTGGCCCTTCTCTTCTAGTCGATTTTGAGTAAATTTTGATGGGGCAGTAGGGTTTCCATGAAAATAGTTATCTGTGATAGGTTTGGTGTGTCGCTCTACGGTCATCTTGTGCACAGTTTGGGCTAAATAGACCGGGACCTACAGTTTAACGTGGACTCCGAACCACTCACAAACATCCATGCTACCGCCAGGATTCGAACCTGAAGCCTGGGATACCAAAGGCCAGAGCGCTAGCCACTTGGCCACCAGGTCGCGATGTCTGTGATAGGATTCAATTAATAACACGTTGAATTAAGCGAACATAGCAATTACGTAGATCACGTAAATTCTTTTGCTTGGCGATCGGCGTCTCCAGTTGAGAATCTCAAAATTTTGCAAAAAATAAATAAATAATAAATAAAATAATAATAATACATCAATAAATAAATAAAAATAAATAATACTTTTTATAATAGTGTAGGGAGTCATATTTTAATATACTACAGTGCCCAAAAGTCCCATTATTATTTTTTTCAAAAACTCTTTATTTCTCCTTCCAAATTTATTTCATTGCCTTCAAAGTCATCCCCTCCGGATACAATGCACTTTTCCAATCCTCAATGCATGCTAAAAAGTCATCGGCAGGGATGGCCTTCAAAGAGCGCGCCGATTCAAGTTGACTCTCTTCAATCGACTCCAAACGGTGTCCTTGGAGTACTCTCTTGAGTTTAGGGAATAGCCAGAAGTCGCACGGTGTGAATACTGTGGTTGTGGAACAATATGGGTTTCATTTTTGGCGAAAAAGTTACGAAGAATCAATGCAGTGTGAGCTGACGCATACAGTGTTTTCGGTACCAATCGAGATTTGACGCGCTTAAAGCCCACAATGAAACTGACCAATCCTCTTGAAATTCCAACATCATCAGCAAGGTCTCCAATTGTAAATCGACGGTTTGCAATCTTTCATTTTTTGGACGGGAGCTTCGTCGGTTGATGTTGAGGGTCCACCAGAGGGCTCTTCATCTTCAACGCGTTATTTATCTTCTTTGAACTGTTTATACCACTTGTAAACAATTCTTTCCCATATAGGAATACTCACCGAATGCCTTTTGCAACATTCTGTACGTTTCCGCAATCAAAATTTAGTGCAAGTTCTTAGCTCAATTCATTCAGACATTTCAATAATCGCCGGAATCCGTTTTAGCGTCTCCCAAAACCAAGCGTAACTCAAGCACTCATGAATATTTTGACGTGAAATTTCCCACAGATGTCAAGGACAGTGCCAACAACCCAAAAAAGAAAAGAAAAATTTGAAATTCCATAAGCGCCGGGAATTTTAAATAGAAAATGGGTCTTACTTTTTGGACACAGTAGTAGATTAATAACTTCGACACCTTCACAAATGCTCGATTTCTGATTCCTTGTTCCTTATTCTGACTCCGACTGTCCACCTCTGCTTAATCCATAAGTGACTTTTAGAAATTCTAATATTTTAATTCTAGGCAGAAATATAAATTTACTTTATATATATATATACACCTAATTCACTTCTCGCACAAAATACAGGTAATCCTCGACATAAAAGGAATTCCATATCAAAGACTCCATGTTAAGTCGAAGACTTACGTTTCATAAGTTAAAGCGGCTTAACAATAAATAAAACGGACCTCGACTGGCTTTAAAAGCTTCGAAATCTAAGTTCCAGAATTGTTTCGAAAGACTTGTAAGTGAAAAATATTTTTATGGATATCATTATACATCCATTTCATTATGCATTTTATTATTATTTTTACTACTACCTCTTTGCGTACAAGTGCATAATTCTGTTTTTATTACTATAGTCGTTCTATAATCCGGCATGTTCGGGACCACGGCCTTGCCAGATGAGCGAATGTGCCGGATTAACGAGTGTCCATATGGTATTGATGGAGATATTAAAGATAAATCGCTGTAGATAAAAATTTAGGCGATTAATGCATGTACATTTTTGATGAATTCATTCTGAACCTGTGTCGACAATACAAAATCAAGATTGAACATTCATTGAAGTGAATATTCGTATATTGATTTTTAAAAAAACACAGATCGAAATAAAAGTTGTATATATATATATATATATGTATATATAAATATTAGCGTTACTGGGGCCTGAATGGCCGAATGGCTAGCCACAGGTTTCGAGTTCGTATCCCGGCGGTTCCATGGATGTTTGTAGTGGTTCGGAATCCACTTTAAGCCGCAGGTCCCGGTCTAATAGGATCGTAGAGCGTTGCGGAGGCATTGTGACTCCGCGTCCGTGGCTTATCTCCAAGTTACACGTGCCCCCTGGGTAATGCGAAGTGAGTAACGTCTGTGCAGCGCTTGCCTTAAGGCATCCAAGACCAAGCTGTCTAAGTGTTTGCCAGCTGCATTGGAAATATATATATATATATATATTAGCGTTACTGTGATTCGAATATTAGAGAGTTTTTGCATACCGTACGCTAGTTACCGTAGGACGTCCGTTAGCTTTTTCTCCCTAGCGCGCATGCTCAGTTTCCTATGAGCATGCGCGCTAGGGAGAAAAAGCTAACGGATGTCCTACGGTAACTAACGTACGGTATGCAAAAACTCTCTATTATCTTCCCAAAATCGTTACGAATTAAACACAAATATATGAATTCTGCAGATTGATGAGTTGAGCATGCGCGCTAGGGAGAAAAAGCTAACGGATGTCCTACGGTAACTAACGTACGGTATGCAAAAACTCTCTATTATCTTCCCAAAATCGTTACGAATTAAACACAAATATATGAATTCTGCAGATTGATGAGTTCTACGATGTATTACTACTACCACACCACTGTGCCTAGAACTACCACATCACTAGTGTTTAAAGTGATTCTGAATCGCTACAAACATCCATGGCACCGCCGACACTCGAACCCGAAAAATTGTGGCACCGAGCGCTAAACTGTCAGTCATTCAGGCCCCTCTACCACGTTCTAAAATTAAAAGTGACAGTTATTAAACACTAAGGCGAAAGTGAAAGCGACGCTGTGACGGTCAAGGTCAACAAACAGCTAAATGCACACCATAAAATCTGAAAGCGAACGACCGAATTATAGGAACTGTCGAGCCATCGAATATTAAATAGAGAATTTACTGTAATATTAAATATTTACGTTTAACATACGCACAGACAGCTTAATAGGATCCTCAGAAATTTTCATTTCGTGATATTTTACTTAGCTTTTTTTTTTCTTTCTTTTTTTTCTTTTCCCACTTGGTAGACAGCAATATCTAGACCAGGGGGTCTCCAAATTTTCCAGCCTTAGCGCCATTTTGTTTCCTCCAGTAAGTACCAAGGGCAAAACCGTTTTAATTTTTCTGCCATTATCTATAATTTCTAGACTAGTTGCCGAGTACGCGCTCTGAGCGAGCATACGCTTGCTAAATTCGATAGTTCAATTACTACAATTGCTATTGTGTGTATCGATACGACCGTGACACTTGACGACATCTAGTGGTTAAAAGCGGAAACAGGTTGGTATAACTACCGAGGGTAACCACGGGACGTTCACTAGTTTATAATGTTAGTGGGATTCATTTCAATTATTTGTTAGTTGTTATGCTTGAGTTAAATTTTCTGCGTATTATGCTTTACCTAGCAAGTAAATAAAATCGAGTTATTATCATTCTGGGTTTTTTTTTTATCCAACTTATTACAGCAACAATAAGCTATTCGCTGTCGCGGGCTGGATGGATGACACTGGCGGGCCGGATTTGGCCCGCGGGCCGTAGTTTGGAGACCCTCATCTAGACCAAGTCCAAGAATCCATGTGGTCTCATGAAAGGAAGGAAAGGGGTGAGGCTGCTTCTATTGTGATGGGACACCCTTAGGTAGAAGTCTGACTTGGCACCGTGACTCTGAAGAAGGAGGGCAGGGCCTTCCGGAAGGACTTTTAAGGGAAATTACTCGCACTTGAATATCGTATGGGAGAAAACGCGGTAAACTCCCATCAGGTAGTCCGACTCACGAGGCACGAGGCTGAACATCACAAACGCCATCGAGCCTCCTCGTTTTTTGAAACATTGTCAACAAAGCCGCTAGTGGAGTGAACCTCAGCACTAATGCTCATCAGCGGCGCGAGTTGCCACTGACCCACGAGGCGGGCGTTTTTTTTTTTTTTTTTTCAATTCCTTCTATTAGCTCACACTCTCCCTATATATATCTTGTTCAAATTTCCAGTCGTTCATAAAACATTTTTTATTCATCCACTCGAGTTCAAATACATTTCTTTTTTTAACTAGTATTGGATAACACTGGATGTGAATACAGTTTTTTTTCAAATATTAATTCATTCATTAAATTTAATTCAATAATTTTAGTCTTTTTTTTAGATTTAAGTTGCATAAATCTACCAATAGATGGGGCCAGATGTAAGAGGAAAATTTCAATTTTATTTATAAAGAACTTTGATATATATTGGGGAAAAAAAGTAGGAATTAAAAAAAAAAAATTTATATTACTTGTTTTAATTTTTTTTTACTAGAGGTGGCGGTGTATCGCCCTTTAGCTAATTTTCCTTGCTCGTTTTTATTTAGAAAACGTAAATGTGTTACGCAGTGATTCTAAACATTCCTAGAAATTCTTCTTCTCAAGTCATACGTTTATTTAACTATGCGCGTACTAAAGATAAACAGATACAAAAAATATTTTTTTTTTTGTTTTTGTTTATAACTGATCATTTTGTATGAAATATGAAACCTTACAAAGAAGTTCATAAAATGAATATTTTATTTTTTGAATCATTTTGAAGGGAAAATGTTGCACATGAAAACTTATGAATAGAATGCCAAATATTTAGAAAAATTATCTGTACATTTATTTACAGATAAAAAAAAATGAACCATTTGTTTTGAAAATCGTTGTATGACAGTAAATCACTTCGCGCCAATAGCATAATGACTAATAGTAAATAGTGTCGCCAAAAAATCGCCAAGCTGTCATCGCATATTTTTTTTTTTAATTTGTTCTACTGCTGCTGGCAAACACTTAGACAGTTGTCTTGGAAGCCTTAAGTCAAGCGCTGCACCGACGTTACTCACTTAGCACTATCCAGTGGGTGCGTGCAGCTTGGAGATAAGCCACGGACGCTGAGTAACAACATCTCCGCAAAGCTCTACGATCCTGTTAGACCCGGACCTACGGTTTAAAGTGGATTCCGAACCACTACAAGCACCCATGACACCGCCGAGACTCGAACCCAAAACCTGTGGTACCGAGCGCCAGAGCTCTACCCACTCGGCCATTCGGGCCCCCCAATACTAAATATTGTCGCAAAAAAAAAATCGCCAAGCTGTCATCGCATATGCTAAACTGCAAAAAAAATGTCCCGTGGAGTGTATAATCACGTGAGGATTATGTTTGCCCGATGCGCTATGACGAAAACAGAATTTGATCTTCCTCACGGTCAACCCTTTCACTGCATTGTTTATATTTTTTCACTTCCTTCTATTAGCTCACACACTCCCTATATATATCTTGTTCACGTTTTCAATCGTCAATAAAATACTTTTGATTCACACACTCAAGTTCAAATACATTTTTTTTTCAAATATTAATTAATTCATTAAATTTATTTAATTCATTTTAGTTTTTTTTTAGATTTAAGTTGCATATATCTGCCCATAGATAAGCTTAAAAAAAAAATGAATGAAAATGATTTATAAAGAACTTTCTGCAATAGAGTGAAAAAAAAGTAGGAATTGACTTTAAAAAAAATTTCTTTTTATATTACTTATTTTTAATTTTAAGTCTTTTATTTATTTTTATTTATTTTTAGTATTTTTAACTTTTTATGAGTACCATTTATTTAATTTAGAAACTTTATCTTGAAATTTTTTATTTACTAACAATTAAGCAGCCAATTAAAAAACGTAAATTGTATCTATGAATTAAGATGAGGAGGTTAAGGGGTTATATCCCCATGGGTACTCCGTAACCGGTACGCCAGTTGCCAGTCTCCACGGTCACGTGCGCGTTCACCTGAGATCAGCTGCAGGAAGGGATCTTTTTTGATGATGAGGCAAAAATGGAGGAAGACGTTTTCGATACGGGTCTTTAATTAGCGGACCGGTTTCGCCTTCCTCGTCCGGAAGGCTCTTTTTTTTCCTTCTTCCTCCTCTGGGTTTTATTTCTAGCAGTCTCTCTGAGAAAGAAAACATTCGCGCACTTCTTTCCTCATTCATTCACATTGGCCTGCTCATTCAGTGGCCTTTTTCTTTCTTTTCTTTTTTTAAGGTAGGTTAAGTTTTCTCGCATGCTCTACAGGAAAAATTCGCAACTTTGATCGTAAACCCCTAGCGCATCTAGTGACTAACGCAAATGATCTTGAGGGTCACTTTGGAAATGCATGATAACTCCGCGGGCCGCATATAAAATTATATGTCCCCATATTAGATTTAGACCCACTATAGATATTTTTATATTCATATTATAAACTGCTATATTAGATGTTCCAAAATGCACGCGCATCATATGTTCGCAGAATATAATTTCATTCAATTCCTTCTATTAGATCACACTCTCCCTATATACATCTTGTTCAAATTGTCAGTCGTTCATAAAATACTCTTTATTCATCCACTCACGTTCAAATACATTTTTTTTTTGAACTTATAGTGGATGACACTGGACACTGGATGACACAGTTTCTTCAAATATTAATTCATTCATTAATTTTTTTTTTCTTTAGGTTTAAGTTGTATGTATCTACCAATAGATGGCGCTAGATGTAAGAGGAAAATTTCAACTTTATTTATGAAGGACTTTCTACAATTGAGTGAAAAAAAACTAGGAATTGACTTATTTTCATATATATATATATATATATATATATATATATATATCACTTGTTTTAATGTAGGATACGTATTCTGGCATGCTCTACTGGAAAAATTCGCAATTTTGATTGTAAACATCTAGCGCAGGGGTGGCCAAGCCGCGGCCGGCCTTGAATATTTTTCTGACTCGAGAGAGTTATCTCACTTTTACAAAATATATTTATTTTATAATGGCCAAAGTAGTGAAAATCAATGTACTAAAAAAATACATTATGTGTGCATACATATATTGAAAAATTAATTGTCGAAATTTTGGGAATAAACTAACTTTGATTTTAAAATAATATTCTTGCGAATATATGATTTATATATTGTTTTATTTATGAGTTTACAGTTATGAGTTCTCAAAATAATTAAATTACATTCTTCGAACTCATGATAACATCTCTGTAACGCATCTTGGAACAACTAACATAAGAGGTTCTATATTTCACTTTAAGTGACCATCCCTAGATACGCCCAGTTGATAGCGGAGCAAACCATACTCTTAGTTCAAATTGTTAACGTGTTCGGTTTAACTTACACTTGCGAATCGCTTTTTTCTGAAATGAAACTGACCAAACACAAATCGCGCTCAACGCTAACCTGCAACACCCATTACGATGCGTAAATATCCAATTTGAGATCGATTTGCAAAAGCTAAGTAAAAGAGTCGAGAAACAAATATCGCTAACAAATATATCTAATAATACAAGTAAAATAAATATTTTTTAATGATTTCATTTTTTTTTATTTCATTCATATTTATATATTTTTTATATTTCATTTTTAATATTATATATTTCTTTACATTGTGCGTTTAGTATCATTATTATTATATTGTCTGTGTTTACATGTAAGAATAATAGTAAAAACAACAATAATAACTCATTCTGTTTCAATTTTTCACTCCAAAAAAATGTCTATAGTGGGTCTAAATCTAATATGGGGATATTTAATTTTATATATCCCCATATTAGATGACAGGTATATATATCCCATTATTAGTTGACAGGCTTCTTTGTGTAAAAAGGGATCGGAGTCCATTTTAGAAGATCTGTCGTGAAATCTAAATACTAAGAGATACTCATTGTTTAGGATTTAGAGATCGCTATGGCTAGAGTAGATAAAAATAGGAGGCCCATATTCCAGTAGTCTTCGCATAGTGGAATTTTGCAATTTCAATGAAATGCCAGGAGAGACACAATTGAAAGTGAGGTTCAGAGAAAATGATGCCAAAAAGTCGGGTGTCCTGTTTCCATGGAATATTGATGCTGTGAACCAGCAAGTGTTGAGTTGGAATTTGCTTTTTTATTTAAAATATTTACTGCTTCGCATTTCTCAGGTTGAAGGATAAATTTCCATATGCATATTCTATTTCTTCATACGATAAGTATTCATGAGAGGGGATGATGTCAAAACACCGATGCGTTTAGATCGTAAATAGGAGAACACTTAGAAAACAGTCTTGTTGAATGCCGCAAGTGGAAAATAATCTCATCGAAACAAAATTTCTCCATTTCACGCAAAAATTCCTGTTAGCAATGAAATTAAAAATCCACTTTACAGCGACGTCATTCATACCAACTCGTAAAACTTGATACAGAGTACCATCCGTAAGAAAAGAATCGTATTCTGAGGAAATGTCTAATTTAAGTAAAATCATTCTCGGCTTTCTTAGCTTCGACGATCTTGTGATAAAGAAATGACAAAGAATACATGCAATCCTTTAAGGAACAAAGCCAGAATGATAATGATGGATTTTATCGGGGACAGAAAAATAAACTAGTAACATTTGCTGTTTAGACCAGAGGTGGCCAACCCAAACGATCTTGCGGGCCACTTTGGAAATGCATCCTAACTCCGCGGGCCGCATATAAAATTATATATCCATATTATATTTAGACTCATTATTTTTTTTGGAGTGAAAAATTGTAACTTAGTGAGTTATTATTGTTGTGTTTACTGTTACTTCACTGAGGTCACTCAAAGTGAAACATAGAACCTGTTATATTAAATGTTTTAAGATGCGCGCGCATCATGAGTTCGCTGAATATAATTTAATTATTCTGCGACCTCATAACTGTAAACTTATAAATAAAACAGGTAATATCTGCCAAGGTAATCGCAAGAATATTATTTTAAAATCAAAGTTAATCTTTTCTTATAATTTCAGCTGTTGATTTTTGAATATATGGATGCACAAATAATGAATTTTTCATTACTTTCGACTCAAACAACATAATACTCATAATATATACTCGTCGATTCAAAATACATACCTTTTTCTCAATTGGTTTTCACTCCTTTGGCCAGAATAAAATAAATTTATTTTATAAAAGTGTGATAAATCTCACGGGCCGTGAGATGGGTCGCGGGTTGGCCACCCCTGGTTTAGATCCTCCAAACTGAACTTCTCGGCCATACTTACAGTTGGAATTTTCTGAAAAGTCAGCACATTTCACGATATCAAATTGCTATTGGTTTTTATATCACGATTGCTATTGATTTTTAATTGCATTCATCATTGTTTGTTGATGTTTTTAAGTTATGAATATGATATACATATATATTGTTTTTTTTTGTTGTTGCATTCAAAAATAAATCAAGTTCTTCTTTTAAGCATGCTATCTCTTCCTTTCCTTTGATAAGAATTTTAATTATCTTCGTCACTCATCTCTTATACGTTATCAATTCCTTCCTTTCAATGTTTTGAAACTGTATCCTTTTTTAATTTACTGTCATTTAACAACCATAGAAATTGTTTCTAGTTTCTCGGAAACATTATTTGGCGCATGATTGCTGTTTGGCGATTTTTTTTTTATGAGAGGAAAAAGAACGCAACCGGGAGGATTAGGTATTTGTAATGAAATTCATACTTTGAACGGTAAAATGGATAAGAAAAGAGTATCTGTATTCAATTTTATATCTGGATAGATATTTATCTGAAATAACACAGGGAAACCCTTGCTCTAACAAATGATGAAATTGTAAATTTTTTGGCTGAGCTTTCAGAATGATATCAGTTATGATAGTTTAGTTTGGTTTGTCGCTCCACGGTCATCTTGTGCACACGAGGGCCAAACAAACCGGGACCTAGGGTATAAAGTGGATTCCGAACTACTCTAAACATCCATGGCACCGCCGGGACTCGAACCCAAAACCTGTGGTACCGAGCGCCTGAGTTCTAGCCACTCGGCCAGCAGGCCGTTAGTTATGACAGTTATGCTCATGATATTTCGTTAGTTATGCCCATGATGTTTCGATTCTATATCATTGTAACCAATTTATAATGATTCATTTATTTTAAATATTTGTCAGTGATACAGTATTATGCAAAAATAAGGCATTTTGTCGCTTATTTTCATTATTATGTTTCATTTTTGAACATCAAGCGTCAGCTTGTAATGTGTTTTTTAGGAAATAATTTTACCTCCAGTGCAGGGGTGTCCAACCCAAATGACCTTGCTGGGCCACTTTGGAAATGCATCATAATTCCGCGGGTCGTATATAAAATTATATATCCCCCTATTAGATTTAAAACCACTATAGACATTGTTTTGGTGTGAAAAACTGAAACATAATGAGTTATTATTTTTGTGTTTACTATTATTCGTACATATAAACATTGATAATATAATAGTAATGATACTAAACGCACATTATCAAGAAATATGTAATACTAAAAGTGAAACATACAAAATATATAAATATAAGCGAAATGAAAAAAAAGGAAATCATTAAAAAATATTTCTTTTACTAGTGCGATAATTGTTTGTCCACTCTTTCACTTAGCTTTTGCAAATCGATCTCAATTCGGGTATTGGCACACCGTAATGGGTGTTGCAGGTTAGTGTCCGTTGTGTTTGAGCGTGTTTTGTGTTTGGTCAGTTTCATTTCAGAAAAAAAAAAAAAAAAAAAAAAACTATTCGTAAGTGTAAATTGAACCGAAAGCGCTAAAAACTCAACTAAGAGTCTGACTGGCTATATCAACTACACGTATCTAGGCATGGCCACTGCGTCACTGAAGGTCACTTGAAGTGAAACATAGAACCTGTTGTATTAAATGTTCCAAGATGCGCGCGCATCATGAGTTCACATAATATAATTTAATTATTCTGCGAACTCATAACTGTAAAATCAAAAATAAAACAGACAATATCTGTCCTATATTCACAAGAATATAATTTTAAAATCAAAGTTAATTTTTCTCATCATTTAAACAGTTAATGTTTGAATATATTTATGCACACATAATGTATTTTTTTAATACGTTGGTTTACTGCCCTAGGAAGCTGGCATCAGTTATTAGCAGACTCAGAACTAATCATTACAGAGGGATGAAGATTCTCCCAGACAAGACCAGGGAATACATCCCCTGCAAAAATTGTCCCAACGCTTTCCTAACACCTAAGCACATTCTAGAGTGCCCAGCACTCACTCCCCATGTTTTGCAATTGGGTAGGGTGCCAATCGAGGCCAACTTAAGAGAAGTCCTGTAGAGTAAAGCGGCGCCGTTGCTAGCGGCCGCTATCGTGAAGACTTTTGACTTGACCTATCTTTGATAATTATATTTAGATCCATGGACGCGATAACAACAACAACAATGCGTTGGTTTTCACTACCGACGACGTCACCTCAACCGACGAAGCTCACGTTAAAAAAATTAAAGATTTGGTGCTTGCAAACCGTCGATTTTCAATTAGAGACCTTGCTGATGATGTTGGTATTTCAAAAGGATCGGTCAATTCCATTTTGGGCACTCAAACGCGTCAAATCTCGATTGGTATCGAAAACACTGAATGCGCCAGATCACACTGCATTGATTCTTCGTGACCTTTTCGCCAAAAATGAAACCCATATTGTTCCACAACCACCGTATTCACACCGTGCGACTTCTGGCTATCCGCTAAACTCAAAAGACCACTCCGGGGGGACATCGCTTTGAGTCTATTGAAGAGATTCAATGTGAATCGCCGCGCGCATTGAAGACCACCCTTGCCGATGACTTTTTAGCATGCTTTGCGGATTGGAAAAAAAGTTGGCATAAGTTCATTGTGTCCGGAGGAGATTACTTTGAAGGCGATGAAATAAATTTGGAAGAATAAATAAAGAATTTTTGAAAGAGAGAAAAAAAAAATTGGTCTTATTTTTTGGGCACAGTAGTATGATCCTTCTAATCCTGTTTTATTTTCACTTCACAATCCTGTTTATTACAAAAAGTAAGTAGCATTATGTTCCATTTATACGGCGAGGCAATAACTATTAACACATGCTGACGTGCCCAGAAGCAAGACTTAAGAAATCTCATACAAAAGTTCGATCTAACAGAAGGAGAGATACCTTTAATTTAATAAATGTAATTTTATTTGAAAGGCAGGCAAAACGAGTTGGATTAAAAGAAGTCGATTTTGCATTTTATGTGTTAGGACTGCTACCCTTCGAAATTATCCAATTAATAGCCAGAGAATCTGAATAAGAAGCTAGTGAATACGGACTTATTAAGAATTTATTGTTAAATAGACTTAAGTCCAGAAATTTGCTAACCTTATTAGGGATTCGAACGATACGTGGACAGATTTCGTTTGTTTTCGAAATGAGTAATTATTTTAACGAAAGGTTAGAGGGATTAAAAATTAATCATTTAGATTCCTTAAAAAAATGAATTATAACATAATGGTTCCAAATTTTATGCGGGAATATTTTATTGATCTATGGTCTAAAATATAAATGCAAATGAGTTAGCAGGAAAATTAGACGAATACGAAAATGTATGATCAGGAATTAAAATAAATAGTGAAAATAAAAGTATGGAGGTCATTGCGATGATTCATAAAAATTATAGACGAATGCCGAATTTTCATAACTCAAGTAGATTTAATAAAAATGCTATGCAGAAATGCTATGATAAGTCGTAAATCTAATGAAACAGAAATTTCGCCGAAATATAATGAGAGCTATAAAGTATTTAATTCTTCTATCCGTAATGAAACGGGTGAGCTTAAAGGTTTTTCGAGTAATCGTTTTGATCATATTCCAGAAGTTTGCCTATATCCTTGAATTTTATGTGGTTTAAAGAGACATACAAAAAAAAAATGTTGCTCCAATAACAAAAATTAAAGCAGTTTAAGTGTGTGGGACTTTATTTCTTCCATACCGCTGGCGAATATTTGAGAAATGCTACAATTAATAACCGCACTGTCAGCTATTTGCTGGATACTAGTGGTTCTTGTTTATTGAAAGAATCGTAAAAAAAGACCTTTATGGGAATCAAAGTGTCCAATTTTGCAAAACTTAGAGGCGGTAGTTATGGATTTTCAAATAGATGAAGCAATGGTAAAAGATATTCTATTATTTTAATTGTTTCAGATTCGGCTCAGCAGTCAATTTATTTGTATGTACAGATGTACCTTTTTAGATTTACATAATAAAGAATATTTTCCATGAAAGCAGCTGCCACAGGATTCCAAAAATGCTCTTGTGGTAGTTATCAACCCTACCAAAACAATATTGGTATATTTTTCTGCGCATTGCTTGGCCAATGCAAGGAGAGGTAAGAGAGGGGGGCATTCTTAGACTGTCCGTTTCATCTTTGACTGCAAGGGTCCTGTTCTTGGTTTTTTTGCACTCGCAAGGAATCTTAGAGTTTCGGGGCTTAGCATCGACGAGTTTTCTTTTTTCTTCCCCTTTCCCAGATGTCCGTTTCCGGGCTTTTATAAGGCTCGCCGTCTAATTTTTAATCTCCGCATTTCTCCATCAACGTGAACTCCACACCTTGAGGCTAGCGCTCTGGCCGTTGGTACCAATGGCTGCAGGTTCGAATAATAGCGGTGGCAGGGGTGTTTGTTGGTGGTTCGGAATCCACGTTAAACTGTAGGTCTCGATCTGTTTAGCCCTCGTGTGCACAAGATGATTGTAGAGCGACAAATCAAACCACACCTCGAGTCGCCTTCTGTCCTCCTGTTTTATCTTGATCTTGAGTTTACGTTTGACTTTTTACCTTTATACTTCGCCTTTTCTCTCTGATCCTAAGATTTCATCGTCACATTTTATTATTACCAAGATTTCCCGCCCTTAATTTATTATTGGCTGTATTTCCGTCTTAAAATTCGTCCAATAGCCTATATGTTTTTCCATTGTTGGGAAGGGGGGGAGGTGGTATGAGCAGTTCAAAAGAGATGATCAGGGGTTAAAACATCTGTGTACACATGGTTCATCATTCAATTGCCTCCAAACAGCTCAATTGTTTTTCGGCAAACTCATCCCATCAATAAATAAGCATCCACATATATTTGCACATGTCACCTAAGTACAGCATTAATAGGAGTTTCAACGTTTTTTACTATGATATGCTTCGTTGACGAAGCCTTCTTTGTCAAGACTCCTTGGTTTCAGCTCCTCCAATTTCAATGAATGATTTTCGCTTTTTTTCCAAATTGACAAACGATAATTTGCCCTTTTCACCCTTATTTTTTCCTAATAAAATTTAACAAAACTTCCAAATTTTCGTTTTATGTAGCTTTACAATATCGAATGATATTTGCTAGTAATTTGTAGTCGACTTGTGTGGAAAAAAAAAAAATTATGAGAAATAGTACGGCTGTCAAATTTCACGATCTTATGGGAAATTTTTCTATTGATAGGACTGTCAGTAAAATAAAAGAGTTGTATCAGTACATGTTTCATCAATAGTCGTTTCAGTACACATGTTTCATCAGTAGTTTCAGTACATAAAGCGTTAATTATGGAAACATATAGCAATGTGTTTCGAATGCCTAGTCAACAAGACTCCAGATGGAAAACAACAAGAATATCTTGAAAAAGATTCTTTTCAATTGTTCACATGGACCGTTTAGGACATTTCATAAAGTACACGAGGGTATCAAGGTTTACTAATTCTAATGGATAACTTCACAAGATTCTCCAGATTTTTTTCCATTCAAAAACACTGCCTCTCAATACGTTTTAAAAACTTGTTGAAGATTTTGGATTACCTGACAGAATCGCAAGTGATAGGGACTCATGTTGTGCATCACATCAAATTGAAAAATACTCTCATGATAACAGAATAAAGAGCAACTGAATTCTACTTAACATTCTATGGGTAACGGCAAGGTAGAACGGACCAATAGAATAGTCCATACAATATCTCTTTCGAATATCGAACTCTCCACAATAACGACGTCCAAGAGTGATAATACAGTCAACAAAACCCTTTTAAGACTAAGACACTTTTGGTAAAAAAAAAAAAAAAAAAAAAAAAATGCCGTACTATGACTTTCCAGCGGGAAGAAATAGTGGTTGCTCGTCCATCAAAATCAACTGGAGAACCTTCCAAAATTCAGGTCCTTAATTATGACTAAGGTCCTCCCTCCCGACTTACAGAGTGACTCCACAGGAACGAGACATATTCCATATTACAACAACGCAGTGATCCATGGCGACCTCATACGAATGATAATGATTCGGATGACGAAGGAACCCCAAGGCTCCTATAATGTTACTCCAGACTATTCAGGTAACAGCTCGTGAATCAGGCACCAGGTATTATAAACATTTATTATTCCTGAACTTTTTGCAAGAACTTTAATTTTTTGAACTTTGAAAAAGTTTATTTGAACAATAATCATAGAATTTAAAATTACTGAGGGGGTGGAGGTGCCGCACTGCTGCAAGGACATCACGGAGAACAATTAAAGGGGCCCTGCTACTGTACAAAATGGCATTCAACTCAGAATAGTAATAAAACGAAGAGCGCATCAAGTTGGTTCAACATGCTACGAGATGATAGTTTAATTCACTCGATCATTCTCATATAGTAGTAATGAAATCAAGTGCGTCGCCCTATAGTCGCATTCACATCAAGGCGTTCAGCGACGAGGCGTAAAGAGTTGACTAATCGCAAGTCTTAACATGTCACACCTGATCTTTGAGATTGATTGATACCCCACTCAACGCAGCTGAACGCCTTGGTGTGAATGCGGCTTAAAGGAACAGAAAGTTAGGAGTTAAACATCTCCTATCCTTTTCGTATTAGAGTTGGCGCTGCATCGCCCCTTGGCTTCTTTTCCCTGCGCGCAATTATTTAGAAAACGTAAACATGTTACGAAGCGATTCTAAACATTCCAAGAAATTCTTCTCAAGTCATAAATTTATTGAACTATGTGCTTACCAAAATGAATAGGTACAAGTTTTGTTTATAACTCTGATCATTTTGTATATAATAGAATAAAACATCACAAAAAGTTCATATAAATAAATATTTTGAGGGAAAATATTGCACAAGAAAGTTTGAGAATAGCCAACTATTTAGAAAAATTATATTTATATTTATTTACAGCTTTTTTTTTTTTTTTTTTTTTTTTAAGCATTCTTTTTAAAAAGGATTATATATGATAGTAGACCTTTTCTCTTTTCGTGCCAACAGCATGGAGTAAACATTGCTCATAAAAATCGCCAAACTGTCATCGTATGTGTTAAACTCCAAAACCCTGAAATACATGCCTAAAGCTAATTCTAAAAGACTGCAGTATATTTCAAAGTGCAATATAAGTTTATTTTTCCTCTGTGAAATGACCTGTTGCGTACGAATGAATGGCAGTGTGACAGCTGTCACGTCACTGCGCCCGGTGGCAATTGTAAAAGTCGCGTGAGGTGTACTCTGCCAAACAAACTGGAATCTCGATGAGCGCAAATAAAATGTAAAAAAAAAAAAAAAAAAAAAAAAAAAAAAAAAAAAAAATTCTAAATTTAAAGTATAGAAGAACAGTGTAATAAAACAGATGTTAGAACTTATCTGCTGTGTGATATTTCCTAAAACAAGGTTGAACACATAAACCAAAATCACATTAATTGCATTGATAGCGGGTTTCACGACGAAACGGAAGCAAAAGAAGAATAAAATAGCACGACCTACTCAAACAGAAACAGAAGCAAAAACTGCACAGCTATGACTCACCATTTTAGAAACATCCCCTTTACCAATACCCTATCCCTTTTCTCTGAAATAATAAAATCCGTTTCAGACATTGTCACGGTCATTTTGTGGCATTAAGTTTCTTTATTTAAGTTTTCTTTATAGCAGCGCAATGCAAAGGATCGTACTTTGGAAAGGCGTATATATACGCCGGCGGCAGTTAAGGGGTTAATATGTATGGCCTCGTCGCTTTTGCAACCAAAAATTGGATAAATACGGATGTGTGTCTGCTTGCGTCGAGAAATGTGTGCGAAGCTGAATGTGTAAGGAATGGATTTCTTTGCTGTGTTGGCAATAGAAAGTTTCAATAGCATTTTTGTTGAATGCGCACGACTCTCATGATTCATATTCTAGCATGTTAGATGGCTGATTTTCATTTTGATAAATAGCTCCGCGTTTTTAAGCTATTAAGGCTATTTTCCGGATTTTCTCCGACCAGACAAGCTGACTATCGAGACAAGATGTATATCGCCATCGAATTTCCTAATCCTAATATCTCCATATATGATCATTCCGAGTCAGAAGTCAGTTAAAAGAAATCGACTCTTTATAAAAATAACTTTTATTTTTCCAAAATTTTAGGAAAATGTTAAAGATGCAATTCAATTGTATCCTTTATTCACACAAGCACTAGCAAAGATAATGAGTCTCTTAGCAGCAAACCAAATAAGTGTTGAGATACTTTTCTCGACACTTCTGGGATTTACCGTAAAAGATCATACAGAAAACATCTTATTTTAAAAGCATCATTACAGCATCTATGTGCTTAAAATGTATAATTTTCTTTTTCTTGTCTTCAGGTATTTTATAATACTTCGGTACTTGTTTAATAGTTATTTTTATGGAATAAAAGAATTTTTTGTAAGCACATTTAGAATCTTTTAAGTGATTGCAAACACTACATTTTTAATGCTGTAAAAAAAATTGTTATATATATATATATATTAGTTCAATAAAATCACTGAATTTATAACAAAAATTCTTCTAAATCCATTAGTAAAGATCATTGTATTGTATATAAAACTACGGAAAAGAGTAGGGAGTTAGGAGTAGATATAAAAAATATCCGACTTCAGGAGTCGAGCATTTTTTGATCGACTTCTCAACCTCTGCTAAAGTGTTAAAGCGTATGGATTTACAACCAAACATTATTTAAAAAGCCAATAAAAGTTTTTTATTGTTCTTATACCACGACTACTTTAAGTACCATTCTTCATGTGCTATTGTATTTTAAGCGGTTTTCAAACGAAAAACGTGTTCGTGCTAAAAATGCTAATCTCGAAAAAGTAGTAAATTATTTGATCATGTTCATTTAGTTTAAGTGAATGTTACAGTAATTATGTTAATAATTTAGTTAATGTTCACATCTGTTTTGTTTTATATTTATTTAAATTAAGTTTTTATAAAATTCATGACATAATGATTAAAAGAATCTCTCTTAAATCCGGCATTCAATAGTGCAGTACATTCTATAACCCGGCACCGATAGAACCTTCGCATTTTTTCTTCGGACATTGACCGCCAGATGGCGACACAATGATGCTCGAATTTTTGCCTGTGTTGATCGTAACGATCAGTTTTGGTTTCAGTGCAATTTAATAGGTGTAAGTTTGAAGTGTTTAAATTTTTATCTACAGTGCTTCATCTTTGATGTCCCCAACTTAATGCTGGACCATCCGGCACGATCGTAGTCACGAGCACGGATTACAAAAAGGTCAAAAATTAAGACCAATTATTTTTTTTTTCTTCAAAAACTCTTTTTTATTTACTCTTCCAAATTTATTTCATCGCCTTCAAAGTAATCCCCTCCGGACACATTGCACTTAGGCCAACTTTTTTTTTTTAATCCTCAGTGCATGCTAAAAAATCATTGGCCGGGATGGCCAACAAAGCGCGCGGCGATTCACGTTGAATCTCTTCAATCGACTCAAAACGGTGTGGTCTTTTGAGTTTAGGGAATAGCCAGTAGTATAATATTACATTTTCTATTTTAGTTTATCCATAATTTTTTTTGTTTAAATAATTTATGTACTTCATTATTTCGTGTAGAAATTAATAATTTATAAATTGTATGCAATTTTTTTTTTTTTTTTTGGATGCTATTATTTTAAAATAATTGTTGCATTGGAATATTAAAAAAAAAAAAAAAACTTAAACAAATAAAGCACTGAAAGGGCTAAACCGGAATCCAGCCTTTTTTAAATCAAAAGTGTCTTTAAGCTGCGTCCAGATGAGTGTACGAGATAAGGTAGTCATTCATGTTGCAAATGCCTCGAGAATTAAGCCTCGTTAAGCGAGTGACAGATGACTGAAAATAACATCCGCGAGAAATCGCTTTGACGTGCGGGAAAAACAAACTTTGATTGACTCGCTCTGAGGGTTCTGCCCTAACTGGTTCGCGAGAATGACTCGTACTCTCGTCTGGACGTGGCTTAAAAAATGCAAATAAGAAATGAAATGAATACAAAAAAAAAAAAAAAAAAAAAAAAAAAAAAGAATTGCTTGGAATCTACAAGAATTTTATTCAAATGCTCAGTAACAACACATAAATACACACTTATGGCACAACAATATTTTCTATTCTGTACAAAAATATTCACATTTACAGAACAAGGAAACAATTTCACTCTCAACAGACATCTCTTCTTCCATGGTCAAAAAAAGAAAAGAAGAAGGAGCGGAATTTTTTTTTGTCATTTCATTAGTATGTACAAAGTGTCATCATCAACAAAGAGTCAACTTATAATATTCAAAATTAACTTGTTTTTCTTCGTTTAACAAAAATATTTTCGTTCAAATACAGCATACATTGTTTTTGTTGCTATTGATAGTGTTGTCAGGAATTCTGTTAATGGAAAAAGATATGCTCATTTTTAGCTTAAATAAGCCATCGAAGGAGGTTTATCACAAGCCTCGGAAAGTTTGCTTGAAGACTAGGGGTAAGATTTTTAAATATTATCCTGAATATCTTCATTTCACCTAGTGTCTGCCTTTTAGGTATACAATGTGACCATATCAACTGTTATACACTGATATTCTTATAAAAAAAAGTATAATAGTTATTAGTATGGAATTTTTTTTATCCAATTTTTCCTTTATATCAAGTAATCTAAAATGTTAATTAATAAAATTAAATTATTTTTAGTACCAATAAAATCCCTCCTAAAAGACATTTTCGCCCCTATAACACCGCTCTGCCACTTGCCAATTTTTCAAGAGATCATTCTATTCATGATTCATTAAATTTTTACCGTTTAAAATATCAGCACTTTAATGTGGAATCGTAACTTTCAACACTAAGTGTTTTTTTCAAGTCTTTTGCTCTCATCGTTATCTAGCAATAATGATGCCTATGGCTTGTCTGAAATTGATATGTTTTCTGATGCTGTTTATTTTATTCTGAAACGAGGAGAATCGATGGAAATTGTGATAAATTGAGTAAAATATTTCGTATCAACTTTTTGGCTTCCTAATGGGAGTTTTCGGGGCATTCTTACAAAAGACAACCAAATGTGAGACAATTACTCCTAAAAGTTCTCCTGGAAATCACTGACAAGTACCTTTGGTGTGGGTTCAACCTATGTTAAAATTTTTTTTAACAGAGGTAGGCTTTAATTATTTAATTTTTTAACAGAGGACCTGCTTTCTCAACTAAATTTTTTAATTTGCTTAAACAAGACACTTATTATTTTATATAAATTATTAAATAATTCGTGTAATAATTTCAACACATTAATTTACAGACGAATCACACATAAGTACGTAGAATAAATATTCTTCAAACAGGAATACATATTTTGCTTTTTTTCTGCGTTAAATCAACACCCTTACAATCAAATGAAATTTAAGAAATTAAGTGTTCTGTTAAATATATAATATAATATTTATTTTGATTTAATTCTATAATGAAAATAAATATTCAGTGCAAGGAATTTTGACTGCCCTTCCTAAAAAAAGAGTTGTAGAGACATGTAACTCATAGTGATACATAAAAACCACATGTTGGTAACACGACTCAAAACTAATTATAAAGATGACAGTTAAAGACACCTGCTTTTTTTCTGAATTTGTGGAAACAAAGTTGTTTATTTCATAGAAAGTGTATAACAGCTGTTTCATTCAAAAAATGTGGTCAGTATACATGGAAACATTTAAAAATATTTTTTAAACATACATATAAAAAAAGATTCCTTTATAGAAAATAATTTTTCACTGCTATTAGTAATAAATATTTCAAGTGTATTCATTTTTAGAACTTAATTATTTTAACTGCTTAGTGAAATTTTCTACACCAAAGAAAAATGCAACAGGAAATTAAAATAAATTGTACCTAAATAAAGAAAAATTTCAAAATAATGGATAAAAAATTTTTTTTTTTTTATAAACTATACTAAATTATTTAAATAGATTTGGCAGTATCTTGATAAGGCAAAAAAGCTACAACAAACTGGTATTTGTACTTTTCAAATTCCTTCCAAAAGTTTAACGTTTTAAACCATTCACTGTATAATATTTTGTACAAGTATCTTTCATCTTAGTCATCGAAAAGAATTTGCTTTTCGATCTGCAATCGATAATATTTCACCACTGAATGAAGATATAACAGGGAAAGAAAAGAAAAAAAAATCAGTTATTCACATTATTAGTTTTCTAAAATAGTGATCAACTCTTTTTACAGCATACTGTGCACAAAAACGAATATATATATGTATATATTTACACAGCCTTTTTTTTTTATAAGGGCCAAAAGAACGAAAATATATATGTTTCTTTTTAACAGTTCGTATCGTATAATATTTACAAACAACATCCATTCCGCAGCACTAGTGGCGCCATCTGTCGTTAGACTTCGGCAACCACCTCGACGTGATTGTTCGTCGTCGTGACACCAGATGGCGCTGTTCTGACTGCATTTTGTGACGCAGCTGATGAGATGACGTCAGAGGAGAGGTGCGAATTCGATGTAGAAGGGTTATTGATCAATTCTACATCCTCGGTTCCCACTGGGCTAGGCTGGCCGGCGGAACTCGGCCTAGATCGGTAGCTGGGCGGCCGACTGTAATCAGAGAGGCCTACATTTCCGGGAAATCTGCAAGCGAAAAAATAACATATAAAAACATTATCCAACAAAACATTTTTTAAAAAAAGAAATGAATTAATATAATTTTTAAATCAGAATGTATTTTGTTTACTATGATTTTTTTTTATTATATAAGCTATATTATGTATATAGCTTTATAAAAGCTATATTACATATGTAAATGTTAATGTAATATTCTGTTTACTATTATTGTACATGGAGGGGAATAATACTTGCTAAGAAAAAATTAAAGGTTAATGATTTTCAAGAGTAATTGATCCTCATTTAGATGTTGTATGAGAGAAAACCTATATATATATTTTTTTTATTCATGGGGTCTTAGATAAAATAAAGTAACAGGTTAATATATATTTAAAGAAGGATTTTGTAATTATTAAAAAAAAAAAAAGAAGAATCGGCATTTTATTTCAAGTAATTTTTTACTCTCAGCTTATTATTATTATTATTATTATTTTTTTTTTGAAGGAAAATTAAATTAGAAAACATTCCAAAATTTAAAATGTTCATTGTTTAACGAAAAACATATCTGTACGGTTTCTGTTTTCAAATCTTTAAATAAAAATCTCAATAGTTTGATCCGGGTTTATCTGGGGTATAATAGTAATAGTTTGTTATAAATAGTTGGGTTTATCTTAGTGTATAGTTTTTTTAGTTGTTTATTATCCTCCCTTTGTGATGATAACCACCATTGGTCATTTTTAAACATATTTTACACTGAAAATCAAAAATAAGCATTTTTATTTTTGAACATATGCATGTCAAGCATGTATACATCGTACAACTTGTTGAGGTTCAGGAAAGAGAGGGCATTGTCCTCGATGTGGACTTTCAACTGTTATTGACCGAATTTGCATGTTTTATGTGAAAAAACCTGGAAAACATCCACCCGTGATTCTGAATGTCAATGCGAGATGTTTTGCACAACTGGCATAATTGCCAGCGATTTTCTTTTTCCCGAGGAATAACTGCATTGGATTCCACCAGCGAATTCCAATCTGAATCCTGTTGGACCTTTCCAGCTTATATTACTTTTTTTTTTTCTTTCATACATTGGTTTTGGCTGTGCGTTCCACTTATGTATGCCATGGACAACCAACTTATTATGATGATATTGTGTTCCAGAAGAATGCATTTGCCTTTCGTATGGGAGAAAACCATACCAGGTAGCCTGACTGCCTATGCGAAATACTTATACATATTGTCCCAGTTACTAGATATTCCCTCATTTCTGAAAGCAGTGACTGTAACGATGCAGTCAGCGGATTCGAACCTTAGCCCTCATAAATGCAAGATGCCACTGGCTCATAAGTCGGATAAAACCTTGCATATCTCGTTAGTTTTCCAAACTCGAGAAGATGGGTTCGAAACCCGACCTGGTTAGATTTTTGTGTTGATACAGGAGATGAGTACCATAAATCCATTGGCTGGGACATCCTTCTTTTAGCTTGAGAGGAAGGTGTGATGCCATCCTTGGGAACGTTAGTTCATAAAGGAGGTAGCAAAATGTCAAGACATTTTAGTACATCCCTTCCATGGTGCAATCTTGGGTAATGTTGAACCAGTTTTAAATTCTTCTTATAATTTCGAATGACTCCCATTGAAAATTTAACCAATATTAGAATCTAGATAAAAATATCCGTTATATCTTTGCTTTATCCACATTTTCACCAGATATATGCGTTAGTTACTCTTCTGTTACATATCATTACAACTAAAGCCAATTCATATCAGTAACTAATGTAGTGTCAATTCGTATTTGAGGCTGCCTCTTAGTGATGTAAAACCAATGCATATAATTTTCGTGGCCTTTTTTTACATCGTGGTGAATCTAGTATGCGTCTGTTGATGTTAACAAGGCCGCACATTCCAGTTCTGATTCCAACCTCTTTATATACACAGTCCAGCCACATCAATGTGACCACCTGTCAAAAGCCAGAATAACTACCTTTGGCAGAGCGGACCGCGTTTTTCTTTCTGCATTACGCCAACAATTGAAATGCTTTCCGATGCCCTAGAACATCCTTTATACACACTCCACTGCAATGTGCTGCCACCTGCCTTTTGGGGTTGGTTATTTCACGTTGACGTCGAAAGTAGGTGGTGGTCACATTAGTGTGACTGGACTGTGTGTATATATAAGGCAATACTTCATTTTTTTACATTTCTAATGTTAATTTGCCTGAATTTAAAGAATGTGTCACCAGCATTTTCCACAAATTTAAATCCAGTGAAGTTGCCAATGAAATTAACAACATTGAACATCGCAATTCACAACAAATACAAAATGAATAAATAAATAAAAGAAAGAAAGAAAGATTCACTCACCTGGAGTAGACGGTGGCTGGCCCCCTGTAGATGGGGGGCGGCAGGGGCGGGGGCGGCTGGTGGGTGACGGAGGAGGTCTGGCGGTCCATCAGGAGGAGGCGGAGGCGGTACTCCTGCATGGAAGCCTGGTAGGAAGGGGGAGGAGGGCGGAGCGTGATGTCCGGGTACAGCATCGCTGCAACACACAAACGGAAACAGATAAGTATACAAGAATTTCCATACAGATAAATATGCAAATTTCCAGACAAATGACAACGATAAATACACAAACTTCCAGACAAATGAAAACGATAAATATATCGTTGTGAACGATAATACGGTCTCATGATTTAAGATTAGTGTCCACTAGAGTCTACACGCTTCGAGAACCAATTAATGTCACAGAATCAACTAATGTAAATCAGTAAAAAAAAATTAACAAATGAACAGAAAAATGTAGCCAAACATCGTGATGCTTTTCTTTCCAAAGCCGCGTGCAGACAAACGAGTCGTTCAGACAAATGTGTCTATCTAATTGTGAGAAACGTTACTTGCGCCACGTTTTATCTGGCTGTGAGTGGCAACTGGTAAAAAATGGCGTCAGTGAGAAATCCTTTTGATGTGCGACATAAACAGACTCTGGTTGAAGCGAAACGAGATACTCGACTCACTTCGAGGGTTCTGTTCACACTGACACAAATTGGTTTATAATCGGTTCGCGAAAACGACTCAATTTCTGTCTGGATGCAGCTTAATTCCCAGGACAGGAATGTGGTCAGCACTGAATTTCGCTTCAATCTATGTAAACCTCACCGTATTTATACGACATATCACATGAATTTTTTTTGCAATAATTGCCAAAAGGTTATAGGAATTGCTCATAAAAAACCGCTTTGGGCAGCAAGCGACAATTGTAAGTCATGGAGAAAAGAAATCTTGAAGAGATCCGGATCCCATACGTAACGCTCATTGTAATTGTTGTTATTCTTCTCATGCCATAGACTAGCTTGCCAAAATTTATTTTCATTGACATTTTTTTTTTTTTTTTTTTTTGCGCTGTGTTTCTTTATTAATTGAAGAATATTCATTATTAAAGAAGTTCAATGCATGCATTTTGATGTTGTTGTTGCTGGAATGATGAAACATTTTACCGGATATTTATAACGTCTACACAGGTTCACAATGTGCGAAAAAACACATTAAATATGTCTTAATCGTTTAAGTTTCATCTTCAGGAGCGATTTAACTTTGGTATCCCCGTTAAAGACCGATATCGCTCATCCGTACCACAACTGTGGTCTCGAACATTTTAACTGTATCACACTAAAATTCACATTCACATAAACACAAATACACATTTGCAAATGAAATTTCAATTTATAATGTAATCAAACAACGCAGCATTTTTTTTTTTTTTATGTGAAAGTTTTCATAAAAGTAATTTCTACATTTCATTTTTTTTTTTTTTTTTTTTTTCCAAAGAAGAGAGAGAGAGACTCACCGCTGAAGGGGTGGGGCCTTCCATACTGGGGCACCCGGGGCACGAACCTCCTGTGGGGCTCGTGTCGGGTCCTGCGTAGTCCGAACATGGCCCTGCAGGAAGGGGACTCCCTGGAGGTGAGTCGCCACGCCACGCCGCTCATCGACACCAGCACGATGCCCAGCCCTGCAAAAATGAAAAAAATCACACGTCAGAAAAACGCACGCCTCCAGACATTCCAACATTAAAACAAAGACTACAATTTGAATAAAACATAGAGTAGCAATAAAACAGTGTGCACATATGCTCAAGAGCCAAAACATTATGACCACCCCTACATTTTGCAATGAACTCGCCTGGATGACGTGGATGGCACGTGATCAGATGGAAGCGGTATTTAACTGGTGGTATTAATCCATGCTAAGGCGGGTTGAAGCTGTGTTGCTCGCCAAAGGTGGGCCAACTCGTTATTGACAGGTGGTCATAATGTTTCGGCTCTTGAGTGTTGATTTCATCGAGTAATAACAAGAATGAGTGCGCATTAGGTCTGTAGAATAGTAATGAGAAAGAATACGCATAAGATCTATCTAGTATTTATAAAGTAGTAATAAAATAGAGTGCGCATAGGGTCTGTAGAATAGTAATAAAATAGAGTGAACTTAGGATCTATAGAGTAATAATAAGAACGAACGTGAATTATTATTCTATAGAGAGGTAACATAGCGTTTATAGAGTATCAATTAAGTAGAGTGCGCATAGATTATATAGAGTAGTAATAAAATAGAGTGAATATAGGAACTATAGCTAATAATAAGAACGAGTACGCATTACTACATTAGATAGAGTAAACGTAGGATCTACAGAGTAGCAATAAAATAGAGTGTTCTTAAGGGATTGAGGTCTTGTCCTTTTAAAGCAAGTGTAGTCACTCTACCATTGAAATGTACGAGACTGGCGATTTTCAGCAATTATCAATACTATTGCCGTTATTATTTTATTTGCTACAAAACAAAAGTTGTGTTAATAAATAGAGAGTTTTTGCATATCGTATTTTGGACGTTCGTTAGCTTTTTCTTCCTATGAGCATGCGCGCTAGGGAGAAAAAGTTAACGGACGTCCAAAATACGGTATGCAAAAACTCTCTAATATCTTAATTCTTTGTGGTTTCTGGTCCATCGGATGATCCGAGGCGAATTTCAATAGTTTTTCATGCTTATTAATAGTGGTGGTTAGGGCCCGACACGTGGTAACGTACGCGACTTGATTGCGGGACGTCCGAATCGCCTGTTGCAGTCAATGCTTTCAAAAAACAGGAGACTCGATGGTGATTACGACAACGTATGTGAAACATCGATAGCTAGACTGCTTAGTGGGAATTGTCCCGATTTTCTCCCACACGAGAAATAAACCCAGGACAGTTACTACTAAAAGTCTTTCCGAAAGGCACTTGCTTACCCCTCGGTGGGCTGTTCGTGAGGTATGTAAATGGTATATGTAGTCGATCGATGTTAAACACAGAAGAAAGTTCAGTGACAACAAACATAAGTGTCGTGCTGCAGGATTCAGTTCCGAAACCATTGGTGGTGTACCATTGCAGTCACTGCTTTCAAAAGTGAGGAGACTCGATGGCGATAGTGTCAATGTACATAAGCATGGATGGTAAGGCTAATTAGTGGAGTCTCTCGTTCTCTGACAGTTTTGATTGCACCATCCTTTGATTTCTCTTGGGCAAGATACCATCGGGCCACAATATGTATTACTGTTCAATTATTTTATTTCATGCAGTTTTCAATTCATTTAGTCTCTAAAGAACGGCTCAAAGGAACAAACCGAGTTTTTTTTAATTAATAAAACGAAAGAACAATAAAATATTTTAAATTACAAAATAAACACATAAATAAAATTTTTAAAAATCCAATCCTGGACACTAGTAAATTATCATATGCAGTACAGAAATGAGCATTATCATAATAATTAATAGGAGGCTATGTGTTTGCAAATGTAAATCAAGTCGATAGATATCGATTATTTATCAAAGGGATTATTTATTCATTCTCTCTGCATGGTTACCCCTGGGTCAAGTTTGCCTTATAATCTACAATCGCTTAAAAAATAAATAAATAAATTGAAATTTATATATTTGTAATATTGAAAGAAGAAAAAAAAAAATTGAATTCTTTGGAAATACTTGAATTTAGCTTATTTCAGCTCAAAAATACAAAAATAAAAATAAAGAAATTCCCAGCCTTTACACTAACAAGAAGAAAAAAATTCCAAAAAAAAATTTCAGTTTCTAATAAAAAAATTTTCCCTTCTCCTTATATAGATGACACCTTCGAATAGGACTTGCTGAATTTTTATATGTGTACATTTTGAGCACTTTTAATTTTAGAGAATTTTTTTTTTGAAAATTATTAACTAATATTAAATTATTTAATATAAATTAAACGATGGTAATTACTCGAATTTGGAGCAAAAAAAATTTTTTCATTCAATTTTTAAAATAGGGAATGTACTGATAAAAAAACCATACCTGAGATTTCTGTTTTAAATTTTTGTCATTCTTTTCCACAAAGCTTGTCGAAATAAAATACATTACATTGTATTATCGACCGAAGTCTGGAGACATCGGGCCAGACTTGCGAGTTTGTAACAAATTGGAAAACGGCGAATGAAAAGTTTTTCTTACATTTTAGTATTTATTTTACTTATTGGCTAAAGTCTGGAGCACCTTCGACGTGTGAAAGTTCCAATCTCGTTCGAAATTCCAACTAAACTGCTCAGCGTAGTAAAAGGCTCTTTTATGAAGGTTTCGTCCAGTGTAACGGACTTCTGGAAAACAGAAGTCCAGTAGAAAATAAACATTTCTCAGTGTGCAAAATGTAGTATACTATTAACTGACCAAGTTCCACTTGTCCAGTGTAGAAGACATTGTGTAAATATATATTTATATATTATTTCCTTAGAAAGATAAAAACAAGCAGTAAAAGTAAGACTTAATTTTATTAACTAAACATTTACAAAAAAATTTAACTGTTGGCATAACTTCAGTCGTGTCTTGTTGGGCGCCATTTTCGAATGCTTCTAGAACAATAATCCCACCAAATTTTTTTTTTATAGTTTGTTATAATAGATAGATGGCAGTACTTGGATTGTCCAGTGTAATAGACAGCAGGAGGATTTTAGGACCTAAAGCTTCATTTCAACAACACAAAATTAAAATATCTAATAGGATGGAAGAAGTTGGATCACGAAAATCAATGGCGGGAAAACGAAAACAACAACAACAAAGACATGCGAATTCTTTGTTGTTTCAAACGTTTTTGATTCCACACCCTGTAGAAGGGAGGGGAAAAAAAAATTAATAATAATCAAAACTGTTTGCATCACTTCAATTGTTGTTCTCTTGTTGGGCGCCATTTCCGAATACTCGTAGAACAAGAATCCCGCCAAAAGAATTTTTTCAACAGTTTTAATAGTAAATGGATAGCAGTGCTTGGATTGTCAAATTAGTGTAATAGACAGCGAGATTTTTAGGACCTAAAGCTTCAACAACGCAAAATTAAAATACCTAATAGGATGGAAGTTGGATCACGAGAAGATATACAATGGCGAGAAAACGAAAACAACAACAACAACAAAAAAAAACATTCGAATTCTCTGTCGTTTCAAACGCTTTTGATACCACACCTTGGGGAAGGGAGGAGGGAAAAAAAATAATAATAATCAAAACTGCTGCCATAACTTCAATCGTTGTTCTCTTGTTGAGCGCCATTTTTGAATCCTTGCAGTACGAAATTCCCGCCAAAAAAATTGTAATAGTTTGTCATAGATGGATGGCGGTACTTGGTACCAGTGTAATAGAGAGCAGGATTTTAAGATCTAAAAACTTCATTACAACAACGCAAAATTAAAATACCTAATAGGATGGAAGTTGGATCACGAGAAGATATACAATGGTGGGAAAACGAAAACAACAAAAGACATGCGAATTCTCTGTTGTTTCAAACGTTTTTGATACCACACCTTGGGGAAGGGGAGGGTGGGAAAAGAAAAAAAATTGCAAACTGACCGGGGTCACTCAATTTTATCTAAAACGATTAATTTTTCGAGTATCTGTGCCACCGTCGGGTCGAATCGGCCCCGCAGCTAACAATGGCGGAAAGTGAGATGGCCGCCCTTTTGTTGGCAGGAGAATGAACAATTCGTGGGTTGCGCAACCTTCACCGGAACCGTAACGGATCGATGGCGGTGGAATGATTTCAGTCCTTACCTCTGCACCATTACATAACCCGGTGCTTATCCTTTCTCGTACAACGACGATGGCAACATGTGGAAGTGACGTCACACACGAAATGCAATCCCCAATCATTTCTACACCGCTTTTTTACTTCAATGCTCTTTTGGTTTTTTTTTCTTTTGTGCGTCTAAGCACAGGATTATTTTGGCGCAATCAACAAACATTTTAAATCTTTTTTTTTTTCCCCCATAAATTAGCTTTTACTACTCGTAGACCGCTAAACCAAAAATAATTATTCTAATGAATAACAGATTATTCAATTTTTAATACTGATCAAAAATAATCCATCGATTAAAAATAATAAAATCTTTTAAAAATGTGTTATGTTTATGGACAGACTTTTAAAAAAACAATAGATAAAAATAAAAACTTTAGACAAGATTGGAAAAAATAGGCACAGTATTGAAAATAACTTATATTTTATGCAGAGCAACAAGTTAAGAAAATAATGTATAAATAAATATCAGAAAATAATTGTATAAAAATGCCGAAAAAACACAACATATTTTGACACGAAAAATTATGCCATGGACTTTGTAATTTATAACGTAGTCAAGTAAAATCACCAAAGAGGCGATATCTGCTAGAACAGTGGTTATTAAAGGGTATTTGTATTTCGAGTTACAGGTACTTAGTAGTTCTTAAGTATACCGGAGGAATATGTATCCAGATAAAAAAAAAATAAACATAACATTTTTTTGCCAGTTTTTCGTTCAAAGACAACTTCCATTCTAAACAACTAAACTTTCAGATTGTTTTTTTATTTCTTTTATTTACATAAGAATAGCTAAACAGTGATAATGTGCCAAAGAATGCTATGTGATTTTCACTGTTAAAATTTTTTTCCATTTCATTCTATGAGACTCCACCATCATAATAAGTAATCATCCTAATACTACTACCCTAATACTAACTAATACTCTGTGGAACTGCTCAATCATTAATTGAATTAGAAGAACTAATAGTTATATCCACTGACAGCGGGTTGAGTATTAAACATAAGGAATTGTCTTTAAAAATTTTTTGGATTTATGTGAAAAACGAATGCGTATCAATAGAGAGTTTTTGCATACCGTACGTTAGGTTACCGCAGGACGTCCGTCAGCTTTTTCTCCCTAGCGCGCGTGCTCAGTTTCCTATGAGCACGCGCGCTAGGGAGAAAAAGCTAACGGACGTCCTACGGTAACTAACGTACGGTATGCAAAAACTCTCTATTATCTAAAATAAGCTTTGAGCATTTTACTACAGTTTTCAACGCTATATTTATGTGAACTAGATTTCTACCCTCATCACATTTAAATGTAGAAAAAGACGAAACCTTCAACGCATTGACGTGGAAATTACAATTTTTCTTTTAAATATACGAATAAATCGCTAGGACACTTTAAGTTCAAATATTTCTCATAAATACAACAATAAATAAAGTTGGGGTGCGTTTCATTCCATCTTTTTATCGCATTATTATTATTTTTTTCTGTAATATTGGGCCTAGTTATTATAAAATATTTTTCAGAAATTTGTATAGAGTGCGCCTACAGTATATTTATGGGATTTTAAATTTCCAATAAATATACTGCAGGCGCATTTCAAACCTTCAGGTTTTCTTCAAACAGTTTGAGAACCACTGAGCTAGACTGAACATTTATCAAACATTCAAACAGCTTTCATAACATTAAGTGTTTTTTTCCCCCTTTAAAAATAAACATTATTTATTTATCTATTTATAATTATACACCTTTAAAATTGTAAAAAATATTTTGTTATGAAAACTCTTTTTATAAATACATATGAATTCAATAAAAGTCATTGCATTTGCATCACAAAATGTTTTTAAATCCATTACTAAAGATCATAGTACTTAAATTTACAGTAAAAAGTGAGGAAAGTATAAAAAAAAATTCGACTAAGTATTCGTACATTTTTTTTTTTTATGGATGACTTCCAATTTCTAGCTAACAGCATGCATTTTTTCAAAATACTTAATTATTACCTCACCATGACGGTGCATAATTATTATTTCATTATTAGTTATTTTATTTTACTATATAATTTTCGAATGAGAACAATGAACCAAAATGAACAGCTGTTAGCATGGTACTCAATTGCAAATCAAGTTCGTAACAAAAACGTTACTGGAATAGTACATTACATAAGTTTCACAATGGTAAAAATTGATTTAGATATCTTTTTGGATTTGAAATTCCAATACTTAACTATTTCTAAGAGTCTTGAAAATATTGTTTTATATGTAGTTAAATAATAATATATTCTTAATGATAGTATGCGAACTGTAAAACAAGAATTAAAGAAAGTAATCTCTTAATAAGTATAAAATATATTAATAATATTTCCATTTAAAACAATTGTTAAATGGATCCCTTAATTTCTAAATTGGAGATGATGTGTGTTCCGTCAAAGTTTGAGTTCTATAAAGTTGTCTGCATTATACATATTGCAATGGAAAAGGCAATAAAAAAGGAGTTTCAAAGCAATGGAAAAGGATTTTCAACGCTTTGATGCATGCTGCCACTCATTTTATGAACAATCTATTGACGAATCACGTTTCTCATTGCTTTAAAAAAATGAGGAGATTATATGGCAATCTGGCATTGGCAATCAGGCTGCTTGGTACATATTCTAGGATTTTTTTCGTCACACAACAGCAAATGCAGCAATATTTTCCCTTCGTAACGCGAAAAAAAAAAAAAAAAAAAATTGGACCTCTGTATCTCGAACATTAACAATGTTTGATTTTACAACCTTTACAACTCGATCATTTGAAATTATTTTAATTTTTTATCGTAGTACATAATATAACTTTTAAATCGCAAATAAACATGCTTATTACCTCTGTAACTTGAATTTGTATTTATTTTACCTCTCTAACTCAAAATAAGTTAGAAAGAATCTGGACCTCTACTAGTCGAATATTTCCTTACAAAATCCGCGTAAGTCGAGATCCTCCATAAGTCGAAAACTCTGTAACTCGAATTATTTGGCGTCTCCCTAGAAGTTCGACTTACAGAGGTTCTACTGTATATATTCCTTGGCTATATTAAATTGGTACATATTTCTTATAACCCTTAAAGGAATATGTACCAAGTAACCATGTTCCTTCTTCGGTGCTCCATCGATAGACATCGGTCGTGGTATTAGTAAATGGAACACGAAGCCAAAAAAAAAAAAAATTGCGGAACTGAGCTTATAAAATCATCGTTTGCACAGGGGTGGAGCAGGAAAATAATGGGGCAGACTCAAAAGCCGCCCACGCGGGGCATTAACTAGACTGCACCATCCACTGAATCGCACTGGCGAGCGATAAGATTTAACCGAAAAGTTGCCCTTTTAGTGTTGCGCATCAACATAGAATGACAACGCCGTCTCGTTTCAAAAGCGAGTCTTTCATAAGACATTCCATCGTGTATTTAAAAGCTGTCAGCATTACCATTCCTCCGTTTCATGAAATAGTTTCGCAGTCTTAGTTAAAAGTAGTTTTCTTGTATCTAATGCATCAGAAGATATATTTGTTTATTTTTCATGAATCAATGATTACGGTCACAAACATTACAAATTCTTTAATTTTTTACGATTTATTGCTGTTTGCAAAACCTCAAATTTTTGTTTCAACTGTGATCCCTGACAGACAGATATGTAACCAGGGCCGGATTTTCCTATAGGCTAGCTAACCAGGCTTCAGTCTAGGGCCTCAAAATCAAGAATTCAAATTGTTAGCAAAATTAGAATGACACTATTCTAAAAACAGTAAACATTGAATCAAAAATAAGGAGAAATTCCACACATATGAATAATAAACAAATTTAATAAGTATTTTACAAACTTAAAAATGGGAGGTGAACGGGCCTCATAAGTGGAATAGCCTAGGGACTCTTTTCAACTAAATCCGGCCCTGCATGTAACAGATTCCAAGTCATCCAGAAAACACAACGAGCGAGGCCTGCCACACTGCATCCACATTTTGTTATCATAATTTGAAACGAATCGTTCATGGGTAGCGTGGTGGATTCTGCTAATTCCTTCATCCAATGGAATTAATTACCCTTGGACCCACGGATTTAACAGGTCTGAATTGAAAGGGTAATTTTCGCCGAACAAACTTGATGCTCTAAAGATTTAGATCTGAATTTCATAATTTTCAAAGCAATATTTAAAATATATACGTACGGTATTGTTATGAGTTTATTCAATATGGAATGAAATCTTTCAATAATATGCAAGCAATTAGTGTAGAGCCTAAAAATTCTTTTTAATTAGAAAGAATCCAAAACAAATGCAGTTCAGAATCTCTCAACACTAGCAAATGTAAAACTTTTAGTATCAATTTTTAAAAAAAAACTTCTAGTATCAATTTAACGTTAAAAGAAAACCTATTCGTGGATATTTTTATCAATAAATTATAATATTATTTTATCAATAAATTATAATTCGTGGATATTTTTATCAATAATATTATGAGAGAGTTAAATGTCTTATAAGTTACACGTGTTAACACTAAGAAGCAATAAATAAATAAACAATAAATCAAAAGCTAAACACTAACAGAAAGCAAAAATAAATAAATAATAATAATTACATTAATATAAAATAATTAATCAATAATCGATACATTTTTATTTGAAACGAGCTCGAAATTTCAGTTTGTTAAATTTGTAATGATTATTTTACACAATAAATTCTTCTTAATTAATGAATTTAAAAAAAAAATATTCTTTAAACAGAAACAAGCATATGGCCAACGCAATGAAAAGATTAAAACTAACTAACTATTCAATGAGTAGCATTCGAATAGGATTCAATGAATAAATATTCGAATAATATTCTCTGAGTAACATTCGAATAGGATTCAATAAATAAATATTCGAATAACATTCAATGAGTGACATCCGAATAGCATTCAATGAATAAATATTCGAATAGCATTCAATAAATAAATATTCGAATAACATTCAAATAGGATTCAATGAATAAATATTCGAATAGTATTCGATGAATAAATATTCGAATAATATTCAATGAATAAATAATCGAATAACATTTAATGAGTAACATTCGAATAGAATTCAATGAATAAATATTCGAATAGCATTCAATGAATAATATAATATTCACTAATAATTCTTTTGCAATAGGATTCATTACAAATAAATGCTTGCAACAAACACCAAGAAGAATAACCCCGAGAAGTTGGCAAAAAGGCCTTCTTACGAAACGGATGGAACAAGAAAAGTTCGTGATCTTCGAGGTAGAACTCGTTCTTGTTGCAATGAGAACCGGTGGGTGTAGGACGATACGAAACAAAGAGAGCCTTTATTTGCGGAAGAAGGAATTAATTGGACAGGAACAATGACTGTTCTGAAAGGAACATGTTCTCTAGATTAGGTATTCTTTTCGAGTTCCTCATCAACCCCGTCGTTTGCCGGATAACGGTCGTGCCATGACACAAAGAACCCGGGACTCGTGCAATATTCGAATTCTTTCTTTCTTTTTCTTTTTTTACCTCCCCCAATTTAAAAAAGAACCATTTTTTTCCTCGTAACATTCTTATCTTCTTGAGAAACAGACGGTCTTAACGATATTTCTGAACTTTCATCGTAGAAATTGCTCCCGTTGTACATTTTGCCTGCAATCATCTGTGACTGCCATTGAGAATTTCAAGATTCAGTGATTTTTTTTAAAGTATCATTCTTCCGTTTTCGATTAGAAAAACTCTTCCAAGTTAGAGTTTTGTGTATTTATTTTATTTTTGGAAAATGCTGTTGAGAAAAAAAATTCGAATGAGGCAAAATGAGAATTCATGTAACTTTACAAGATATTCATCATAACTGGCTCGACAGCCCGTTGTGGGCCTTGGCCTTCTTTGAAAGATCCAGCCAGGCTGTTCTCCTCTTGGCCGTGGACCTCCAGTTTTCGATCTTAATAACACTAAAACAGTCGACCCATCTTTTTTTCGGCCTTCCCCTTGGTCGTTGTCCAAAAGGGATTGCATTGAAAACCTTCAAAGCAGCTCTATCACTTTATATTCTCATGAGATGACCGGCCCATCTCATTCTGTTCTAGTTTAACAAATTTTAGAATGTCAATATCTCTAAACAGTTTGTAAAGTTTAAAATTGTATCTTCTTCGCCAATTTCCATTGTCACTTATACCACCAAAAATAGTTACAAGATATTCAACATTGTTGTTAATGCATTACAAATTCGTGTTTCTTTTTTAAAGGTATCATTCTTCAGTTTCGATTAGAAAACTGTTCCAACTTACAGTTTTGTGCATTCATTTTATTTTTGGAAAGCGCTGTTGAAAAAAAAAAAAATACGAATGAGGCTTGTAAAATGAGGATTCAGGTAACTTTACAAGATATTCAACCTTCTTATTAACGCATTAGAAATTCAATGTTTGATAACCATATCCACACATGTCATGCCTACTTGAATATTTCATTAACAAAGTATTTTTTTTATTTTTTTTTTTATGTATATTAATCTTTAACTGATCCCGGTCTGAATCCAGCAACTCACTGGGGTTACGCAGTCAACAGCAGAATAGCAACTACTGATAATAGGTATTTAAATGCGGACACAAATATTCCACTCATGTAGGAACTTCGCAATAAAAATGGTAGTCTTTTTAATGAGCTTAACAAATTAACTAAACACCAAACAGAATTTAAAAACCAAACCGTATCCAAATAGAATTTAAAGAATCATTTGAATTTCAAGTGACGTATTATGAAGTACTACAGAAAAAATTTTTCTTCTTAATTTTCCGAGATGCTAAGCACAAAAGAGATTTTGTAGTAGCATTCCGGACAAACTTCAGCAGTTTTTTTATGCTCGCCAGTAGCAGTAGTCAGTAGTAACACCACTGCTTTTCAATTTGATTGACCACCAACTAGAGCCTGCGATTTGTAATGTAAACAAGTAATGCAGCAAATTTAAAAATAAAAATTAAGCACGTTTTCATTAAAATGTGTTTAGTTTAGTGATTATTTAAAGCTCAATGCAACCAATATGTATGGTGAAATTAATGTAACAGAATACATTATATATATATATATATAAATTTATACACATTTTTAAGATATTTAATGTTACGCGACATTCTGAAAGGAAAATATAAAATAAGTGTAAAGTATAAAAAAAAAAAAAAAAAAAAAAATGATGATGATGATGAAAATTTATAACAGAAAAACAAAAACAAAAAAAAAGAAACTTAACGTATCAACAAGAAACTTATTCATTAATCTCTGTATCCTTCTTTACACCAAAATATCACAGACTAATAGTTCACTTTGATAATAAGAAAAATGTAATAGCAGCACTATTTATATGTTTACGATATTGAAAGTTATTTATTGAATTATTTAAAAGATCGCATACATTTTTTCATCTTTCGGGAACGTTGACGCTGGAATTTTTATTGTTAACAGATTCAAGTTGGAAATAGACACAAATTCCTGAATAGTTGCTCCAAAATTTTTGTTATTTTCGCTTAGTAAAAACGGTACAAAGGACCTTAGTAGTTGACATCTATGTATTTCCACTCGCATACTTATATTAGGAACTTTGCATTCCACTATGATCTACTCTGTAAGTATTGTTATTTGCTTCATATCAGCGACACCGAGTTTCCTAACAATGGTAGATTTCTTGTGATTAAAAATCAATGTACTTCGTTCTAAAGTATTGAGCCACCCCCAATTGGAAGGGGTGTCATGTTTCTCGAATCTTAGGTAATGACTTTCCATCTCACTTTTCATCCTGCCCAGCAGAGATACGATCCAATCGATTCAGTATCAGATTTCGAAATTACGTTATGCTATTTGAAACGGTCGTCTGAGTATTTTAAGGCAAATAATCGGTATTATAAATATCTTTTCCAGTCAACAAAAAAGATAGAAAGATTCGTTAGCACCAAAGAGTAAAGAATGCTTTCTTCAGAATCATCTACCTCATTGTGTCAAAGGGTTGACATTTATCTGCTTTATGAAATGATGGTCTTTTAGAAGGTACCGATGAATGGTGAAAATAATTTAACTAATTTTAATGCACGCTTTCATTTTTAAAGCAGTACCTTAAATACACATTTATAAAAAGAAGAGCCTTAACTTTATTGTTTAAATAACAAAATTCTAGGTATTGAAAATCAGCATTTAAATGCGTGTAAAACATATATACATTTTTTAATACGATTTTATTTCTTTATTTAAATCTATATCAAATGATTGCTAACCAATATAAAAAAAACATGGCAAGCTCATTTTTCTTATTTTAGAAGAAATAGTCTTTTTTTTTATTTGTAAGTATCCCTTTTTTTAATTTTTGAAAAACACTGTTGTATTTTTTGGAAATCTACATTACAGTAAGTCACATAATTCTACTAGCTTTTCTAGGAAGTCACTTTTCTACTAAAAAAGCTTCCTAATTGAAGATGAACAATAGGAAACTAGCATCGAGTCAATAAAGTAAGATGAACCAGTTAAGTCGGGAACAAATAAAATACAGAATAAAATTGAACCGATTGGCAACCGAGACGTGCGAATGCAAGTACAATATCATTTTTTCTACAATACAGTGTGAGATAAAAAAAAAAAACATACGGTAAGCAGGAATGTATGAATGACAAAACAAACCAACACATCAGATACACGTTTTTAAAAACATTATTTGATTTTTTTCCCTATTTAAAAACAATTATTAAAAAAAGGTTTTAATTTTAATTATATTTATGTAAAAGACTTGCAATCGATTTTTTACGCAAGCAAGCACACAGCGAGCTATATCTCATTACGTTCTTAAATAAGATTTGCCCCGAAAGCGGTCGTCTTCGCAGAGGAAGGAGGGTGGGGTCACGAGCGCGCGGGAGGACAGGTTTTTTTCAACAACCAAACGATAATGGACTGGAAGCAGCAGAGGCACGGCGAGAAGGAAGGGGGGATGAGAAGAGAGTGTAGGTGAACTCGAAATTGTCTGGGAACCGACCGGATCTTTTTTCGATGCCAGGGTTATTAATGCGAATACTGGACAAAAATGATCAACGCTTCAACTTCCAAACTGTGCGAAGGAATTTTCGTGGTTGGACCTTTTTTTTTTTCTCGCTTTGATTCATCTGCGCTCATGCGTCCACCCCCTCAGAACAGAATTCGAATCTGGCAACACTCGAAAGGAGTGATCTGTCATTAAAAGAAGACCTTCCAATGAAGTTCGTGGTACCAGGACGCTTCAGTTAATGAGGCTCTTCATAAGAGATTCCGTCTCTCAACATCAATGTCGTCGGCCAACCCATGAATTAAGTGACAGATTCTCACGAAATTTGGTACAAAAACCGCCTAATGCATAGCTTGCAGAATGAATTTGCAGCTGTTTTGTGAGAATTGATTATATATATATATATATATATTATTAATTAAAATGATCCTCCGAATCCAAAAGTCAAGAGTGATAAGCAATTCTGCCCACTTGCTGTCGCACTGCAACTGTTTCGAATATGCAAGTCGCATTGAAGATACTTGTAATTTGAGAATACACTAACTGCTTATAAGTAGTTTATTTAAATACCTTAAATCTCCGTTAACTTCATTTCTGGTCATTATCATAAATTGGGACCTCGAACAAACTGTAATTGCCTGTAGTCTTGTAAGTATTCATGTTTTATTTCTTTTAGAATATCTCACGTTCAAAAAGAGGACTGAAAAATCATAACTGGTAATCATAATCATAATCATTCTGGTAAATCATAAATTGGGATCACGAACAAACTGTAATGTCTTGTAAGAATTAATGTTTTACTCCCTGTAGAATATTCGTGTTCATCATAAAATTCATAATCATAAAAAATGATATTTTTATTAAGATATAAAGTCAAGGGTTTCAGTCGTTTTAAACATGGACTTCGATGTAAAATTCTATTTAGAAGAAACATAACTAATTATTTTAGTGACATCCATTTTAAAAATATTACTCGGAAGTATTGCATGGTGACATTACAAAATACATAAACATCTGTACAAAAACTGGGTTTCTCAAGGGACAAAAATAATCAATTCTTCCCTTTCCAAGCTGCGGGAAGGAATTCTGTGGTTGGACAACTTGGCGCTACCCCTGTGGTTACCTTGGCTAAATTTGGCACAAAACAGTAAAAGCTGCAGAGTGATATAAAAAAGGCCACCACATGGGTACTTTTTTTAATTCCCTAAAAGCTGTTTCCTCTTATTGAAACGCGGGAGAATTGCTTTTTATCTTCTCATGCCATTAAAACTCGTCCCTCGCTATCTGAAAACAGAGCTAAATGTTCCGTATATTCATATTTTTCTCGAAAAATATGAATATACGGAAAACATTCAGGTGGGTCAACTCACAAAGAAACAAAATTAACATGTCAAAAGTTAAATAAATAAATAAATAATAACAATGTTATTAAAATATTTCCAGATGAAAAATTTTAAAGAATTGCTTAGAAACACAAATTTATCTGTGATTTTTGTTGTCATCGAAAGTTTTGATTAATATTTTCTTTTATTATTTCCAATGACAAGAGAAAATGATAAACTCTTACGATATCAAAACAGTGCAAAACACACGCACACATAAAAAGAAAACATTAAGTTAACATTAAAATGTCTCATCAGCAAAGTTCTGGTGCTCCAGTATCTTTTCCTGAAGCAAGTCCCTGCTATATACCATAAACCATGCTAGACACCATACAGCAACCTACTATATGGTGTCTGTCCATGAACTCGAGTCTTGATTAATATAAACGTTTAATAAATATACTGAGTGGAAAAAAAAAATGGTAGAATGAATTGAATAACTGCATAGCAGTTAAAATAAAAAGAAAGGGGAAAAAAAAAAAAAAAAAAAAAAAGTCAACAGTGCATAAATGGGTCGTTGTGAAAGAAATTGACGAATTTTAACCCATCAAAAAAGAAAGCAATTTTGAAATTCCTATTAGTCAAAACCTAATTAATCTTTATCAAAAGATTTTTTTTTTTTCCTAATTTAATTTTTGCTATATTTTCAAATGACTAAAGCAGTGGTTCTCAAAGGGTGGTATTCGAGAAAAACATTTGTATAGATGTAAAAATAAATAAAATATAGTTACTCTTTTTCTTGTCAATTTTCATTATACACAACTAACTTTTTTTCCTTCTTCTTTTATTCACACAAAAAGTGCCAAACAGCGATAATGCGCCAAAGAAGAATTCCGAGAAACTAGGAGCGGTCACTTGCATGGTTGGTTACTAGAAGCGTTAGAAAGTCTATGTGATTTTTAATGTCAAAAAAATTTTCATTGCAGCCTATGAGACTGTAAGTTGTACTTTGTGGAGTCGATCCTCTGGCATTAACTGAAGAAGAACTAGTAGTTACACCCACTAATTGTGGATTGAGGATTAAACATAAGGTATTGTCCCCTACATCTTTAGAATTCCTATAAAAGAAGAATGTGTCGATATCTAAAAAAGCTTTAAAAATTTTACTACAGTTTTCAACGTCTATTATGGGATTTTCTACCCTCACAACAATGAAGTGTAAAAAGACAGAAAATCTTTAATATATTGATGATGAAATGTGAATTGCCTTTCAAATATATACTCAAACATTGAAGAAGTCGTAAGGGCACATCAAGCTCATATTTCCCAAAAACACAAGAATAAATAAACTTGGGATGCGTTTCATTTCATTTTTTATCGCATTATTTTTTTCTGTAATATTTGACTTAACTATTATAACATATTTATTGGAAATTTGCTTATACTGCTCTTACAATCATTTGTAGGATTTTAAATGCACCAGACTTCAAAAAGTTTGAGAATACTGGACTGAAGGGCAGTTTAATTTTCTGCTTAGAAAGATCATCACGGGAATGTTGCGACCACACACTGAGGGACAAGTGGTTGATTTGTACAACTGTTTTCTTCATTTTATGGCGATTTCAAGACATACCTGGCATTTATTATGCCACGCTCATTCTATGCAATATGACAATAATAATAGAACGTGTTTGTTTGTCAGAAAAAAGAACCTTACACTAACAATCGCCAAACATATTAAGTTGGCGATTGTTAGTCATTTTTAATCAACAATAAAAAAATCTTGGCGGATGTTGAAGGGTGGCGGTTATCAAAAGGCTTGGATTTAGAAATGCTTTTAGAATATTTTATTTTGTAGAAAACCCATTTTTCAAAGGTAAATAGTTCACAATATGAGCGAGAAAAACAAAATCAAAACGAGGAATATTTTTTAAAATATCATCACACTGCGAATCAGTTTGTTTTTATTATTTGAAGAGCTGAGAGCTTCATTTGTCATTGTATGAGATTCCGAATAGTTTGTAACTCACCCAAACTTGCTCAACGGGGAATGAAACAAAAGAATTTTCTGTCAGAACTGCTTAACATAAACAAAATCGTACTTATGATTTACGGATTAATTTATTAAGCAGGCTCAACCACAATGAAAGCACACAGCATGAAAATACATTTAATTCATTCTAGTTTACACAAATTTGGTATAATTTGTACCATCTTCTAGAGATAATACATTTAAAACTATATAAAAGCTTTTCATTTGGATACAATGGAAAATATCACTTGTTATGTACTTGTAAATTATTAAGTTGAGAAAGATATTGTCAATTTTCAATCATGTAAATATTAATATTTAAAAGAGTTTTGTTAATTAGAAAATAAAATAAAGCATTAAATAAAAAATATCTGTATAAGAAACTGTAAATAAAAGAGAATTTCGATTTGATAAGTGTTTCTCTATCGAGTTTAAATCATTAACTGAACATGCAGATAATTATTAATTTTAAATGAACTTTTTTTTATTTATTCTCACGCCATTTTTATTGTTATATTCTAACAGTGGGTCATTTTTTGTCGTATAAATTGAAATGTGTACCGACATTATAAAAATGTCTTATTTTCAATTCCTCTTCATTGTGCGTCCTGCTTTAATGGGAAATATTTAAGAAAAAGTATCCTTTCTTTTCAGAAAGATGACATTTTGTCCAACTGAGCTGAAACGTACCAACAACAACAAAACGACAACAACAACAAAAAAGTTAAACGGAAACTTCAAGGAATTTGCTTAAAATCTAAAAAACTCGAAAAGTTAAATAAAAGAATAAAATAAATAAAAGGAGCAAACGAGGGAGAATTAAATAATTTAAAAAACACTTCATTGACTTCATGGCCAATAGGTCCAGACACAACTCCAATAAGATTTAAAAGATTCCATTTAAGAAAAAACAGGTCCTAAGCGAATGATGATTCTCCAACCTTAACACCACCACAAAAGAAGGAATCTGGCACTTAAAAAATGTCAAGCAAAAAAGAATAACTGTCATTGAAATATCGCAACGTAAACACAAACCTCCCTCCCCCTTCTTACCACACAAATTCATGACGTCTGCCCGACACTGGGAAGAATTCCTCTGAGAAAAGAGACCTCCCCCCGAGAGCATTCCCACCCCCACCCCCTCCTCCCATAAAAACGCAATTCTGGGAAAAACAAGATCCCTCTCCGCGATAAAGCCACGAACCTCTGCAACTGTGGCGCTCGATGGCATCATAAGTAGAGACAATTTCGAACGACTTTGCGTCGCGTTGGGGGTCTTGAAATCGAACGCCCTAAATGGATTGGCGGGAAAATGATTGGGAGGGAAGAAGCCGTGAAATCGATTATCCGGAGACGATTGTTCGATGTCCTCTCGGAATTCTACACTCTGTCAGGATGGATAATATATATCGAGTGTCAGTGATATAGGATGTACTCGTATATATATATATACAGGCGCCAGCCAGGGATTTTTTTATTAGATGGTCACAACAATATAAAGGCTCGTTCCCACCGAGGCGAGAGACGTGAAGATTCAAGAGGCAAGCGACAAAATTTTTTCGACCCCTTCACAGCGAAACGTCAAAAATAGCATTACGCCTAGTGAAAAACCGCTTCGAGTTGAAAGTTGGGCAACTCCAAGCGGCGGACTGCAAACCGGTTTCAGGCGACCGCGGTGAGGCTAGTGATTTGGTCAAGTTTTTTCGCTTGCATCTTGTCGCCTTGGTGAGCACGAGCCTTAAAGCGTAACCGTTTAAGAATGCTCAGTAAGTGCTAAACTAAGGATGATGTAATTAAGACAAATTAAAGGCGGGGGGGGACACGAATTGATAGAGTAGCTGTGTAATGAGTTTATCTCTTTCTTTCATTATTATGGAATAATCGAAATTCAAGACCACATTCTTAAAGACTGGTATAACATTGTGTTTTCTTAACATATCTTTTAATTTCTTTCTGTCCGTTACAACGCTTAGAAGTTCACTTATATATTGTAAATAGAGATTAAGCAACGTTGATTTCAATACTTGAATTTTGGGATCTAAATACTCAATGTTAAAAAAATCCAATAACTATAAAATAAGAAAAGCTAAGTATACAATAACACTTACTTACACAGTTCAGGGGAAAAAAAAAAAAAAAAAGTTCGTCCGCCGAAATAGCCGTTCCAATGCTATTTATATTTTTTTGCTACGGAGATCCCATTTCAATAAATAAATAATAAAACGTGGGTGTTGCTATTTGAAATTTTCTAAATGTCATTGCAAGCGTAACTATTGCTTTTCAGGTGATTTTTGAATGCACACCTCAAAATACCTTATACCAAAATTCTAGGATATGATTGCAAAGATCATGTTCCATTTAAAAATTACATGCTCGATAATACATTAAAATGTTCAAGGTTATTTGGATCCTCGCATAATGGTGATTAAGCATTTTTAGGTATCAATATAGGATGAAAAATCGATCAACAGAAATTTGATTTCTTATTTTTGCGCTTGCCTATAAAAATGGACCCAGTATTAAAACACTCATTATATTAGTGTACTATTACGCATCAAATGTTTTTATTAACATTTTTATCGTATTATTATTTTATTACATATATATATATATGTGTGTGTGTGCGTGTATAACTAAGAATAACATTAAAAAACTAAGAATTTGCAAGGAATGAACAAAACAAAAACAAAATCCACAACAATATTTTGCTATACGCAAATTGTATAACAAAACCATTATAACATTCGCAATACAAAAAACCTCAAGTTCTTTACAAAACCTCTTCTTACAAAGACCCCTCATAAAATAATAAATTGTACAAAATGTATAATGACAATACGTGAAACAATTTATCCAGGTCCAATAAAGCCCAAAAGAAATTAACTATAACATCTTTAGGATAGCTTTATCAATGAATACGCATCTTCTTCAAACAGATGTTACCAACACACTGAGTGACAGACCGTAAGTAAATCAGTAAAGTGCCTACCAATTTACAGACACATACGCATAAAATGTATACTATAAATTTCGGATACTTTTTATACGGATTGTAAATTACGTGAGAGTGAGATATTTTCGACCGTTGTCCAAGTCTCCAGTGATTCATGAGTGGCCTTAACTGTACACAGGTAAATCCATTAAAAACGCTATCTAAAATCTTCAAGCCACGAACACTCTTCAGCACGGAATAAAAAAAAAATGATTCTTAAAAAAACCCACGATGTTTTTTGCTTCTAAAATAACAATGGCCAGCAAGTGACAAACGAATGGGGACCTCTTCCACAAAGAGTTCTTCCTCTCTTAATATAATAAGCATTTAGAATTATTTTCGCCTCAGATAAGGCTGTGGGAGAGAGCGAAGCGCTAATGATATCCCCTCGCAACCCACAAAAGGGAAGCAGTAAACATTCTTTTACAGCCCATAAAAAACATCATGAATAAACCATCAGCGCAGGTACATCTGCGGGGTTGATTGGCGAAGGACACACAAAAGGAAATTCCTCGCACACCACACAAACTTTCACCTTTACTGCTGGGATCAAGTTTCATCAAATCAAATCGAAACTGCAGTGACCACACGACTTTTTATTTCGCCACTAACGGACAAGCCTCTTTTTGCATGACGCCAAATGAGAAATATAAAAAAATTGAAATTTCTGCCAGAAAGATATCTGGAAACAGGTAATGTAACCATACCTTCGAGGAGAACCGTAACAAGAGAAAATCCTTTAAAAATTATCTATGATAGACATATTACATTTCTTTATATACAGTAGAACCTCTTTAAGTCGAATCTCGATAAGTCGAAAACCTCCACAACTCGAAATTTCAACCCTCTATATGTCAAAATAATGAGCCAATCCCCACAAGCCATTTTTTTTTATTTCCCTCCGTAACTCGGGGGAAAAAAAAAAAAAAAAAACCCTCTGGACCTCTGTATCGCGAACATTAGCAATGTTTGATTTGACAACTTGATCATTTGAAACTAATTACACCTTTATAGCTCGAAGAAAAATAAGTTACCGACTTTAAAGATTTGCCGACAATGCACGTCATTGTTTCTTAGAAAACAATGTATGAGTAAATAGAATAACCAATTCTATGAAATATTCTTATTCTTATAATTCTCAAAATAAGTTAGAATAAATCTAAACCTCTACAAGTCGAATATTTCTTTAAAAAATCCGTGTAAGTCGAAAATTCTATATAATAAATAATAATTATATTCTGTATAATAAATAATATAATGCAATGAATTACTACTACACCACTGTGCCTAGAGCTGAGCTGCCCTTTTGTAGCTCGGAAATGATGTGGCTGAAAAGTCTGATTGGGCTCTATAAAGGCTCTACTGTCATATGAGACCTACGGCGGATAAAGCGGATTACGAACCACTACAAAACAACCATGGCACCGCCGAACCCGAAATCTGTGGCACCGAGAGCCAGAACGCTAGCCACTCGGTCATCAGGTCCCGCAATAAATTACTACAGAACAATTCAATTACGAATCAATCAGAAAGGAATTTTTTATCGTAAAATATTTAAATTATAATAATTCGAATTTTCGTATTGGTCCGCTATTAGATCTCATAACCACAAAGTTCTGAATTCGAACCACTATTCGCGCACGCACACCCCGCTACATTGTGCATTTAGTTCTTTGTAAGTAAAATAAAAGGAATATAAACAATTATATTGAAGAAAACATTTTGTGTATCAGGTGATTTGTGTGATTTTTTGGGGGTATCTGTAACTGATTCCTAACTGTACCGAATTCTTAAACCTAATATTTTTATTTATAAAAATTTTTTGATACATATATATATTACATTTTATTTAATTGAAACAACTTTTAAAATTTTTAAGAATTAAATTAATTTTTACATGTCCCCTTACATAAATTATGTAGCCAACTTTGAATTAAAACGATAACAAAATTCCATTCGATATTATGAAGATGAAGAGATTAAAGAGTGTTATCCCCATTGGTACTTCGTATGCTTGACGAATCGAATATAACTAATCGAATACACAACACTATCTCAGTAGCGATCTGCCAAAAATTCCTCGATCAAGCACTCTAAGCTTGCTTATAAGACGAAGAATAATGAATTAGTTGGGTTTATTATTAATTGGATGGATATCCTCTGTCAATAAGTAGCAGTAAGATTAGTAAAGATTGCATAAGGTAAGTCAGATTGTACTTGTTGAACTCACAACTGATCGCGAACTTACATCTTACTAAGTGTCATTAGGCGTATTCCACTTTGAAGACCTAAACCAGGACTGGAGAATTGGCCCAAAAAAGTTTTCCGTAATTTTATGTACCGTGATCTTTTACTAATGGATTTAGAAGAAAGTGGAAAATAAATTCAATAACTTTCAGTGAACTCGTATATCTATAAAAGCAGTTTTTTCACTAAAAAAGTATTTTTTTACAACATTAACTGTGTAATATATGTAGTGAATAAGATGTATCTTTATAGTTTAAATTTTGCTTACACAAAATACATATATCCTATAAAAACAACAGCACTAAATTGACACCCAAATATTACAGAATAACTTAAGTTAAGCAAAAGACAATGAAATATTTTAAACACGAAGATGCTGCATTTGTGATACAATCTACAAATCTTATTTTGTTCTTAAAAATAGAATATCTTCTATAAGATCTTCTTCCATAGTGTATCCAAGATAGCTTTTGGTAAACCTCGGTATTGAGATAAACCTCTCAACACTTAAATAAGTGGTTAAAAAAAAACCCAACAACCTAATGAGAGGTTTGCACTTTAATGGTTTCGGGTTTGGGAGGTTTGAACAGTTAATCGAATTCAGCTCGTATAACTACTCAATCTCACTCCAATAGAGAGAGTTAAATAATACAGAACGCACGCCGTGCACGAAGATACCTGCAGAGATTTGGAGACTTTGCGAGTAATTTTTATGCAAAGGAGTGGAACACACACACACTTCTGACAAACCCTAAATTTCCCACGCAAAAAGAAAAAAAAAATTTTTACAATCCGCCACAAAAATCGAATACGCTTTATTAATTGAATAAGGTTTACGAATCTTTGGCGTCACGTCAGGAGCATAATACTACCCATTAGTAATGAAAGGATGATATCTGTCAATGAATAATTCAATCGGATGATATTGCTGTAAAAAGCCGTATTTTTCCAAACAAAATAGAAATGTGAACTATCCTTTAATGTGACAATGTTAAGTAATGGATTATTTCGCCCAAATGGTGGCCCAGCAACAACGTGCGCAGCTAGAATGCAAGAGAGTAAATTGGTTTGGTTTGTCGCTCTACGGTCATCTTGTGCAAACGAGGGCCAAGCAAACCAGGACCTACAGATTAAAGTGAATTCCGAACCACTAACAAACATCCATGCCACCACTAGGATTCGAACCTGAAACTTGTGACACCAAAAGCCAGAGCGCTAGCCACATTGCCGGCAAAAGAGTAATTTCTACATTTGGTTGTTCTAATGGTTGTTCCGGCGACATTTTTATAGTCACTGCTTACAGAAACAAGAAGACTTGATGGCGAGTGTAGTAGTGAATGTAAAGTCGTCTCGCATCGATTGTCAAGTTGCCTGATTGGAGTTTTCCGGGCTTTCGCTTATACAACAAATAAAAAGGGGTAGTGACCCTTAAAAGTCCTCCCGGAAGGCACTGTCCGCCCCCCAACAGGTTCTTCATATAAATGAGGCCCACCGATGTTCCATCCTCACCTTTCTCTCCCTAAGTGCGGGGTTTTTTTAATCAGTAGATGAAAAAAGGTTCACCTTTTTCTTTCATGGACTCACGATCGGAAGTAAAAAAACCAAAGCTGTGACTCAAATAAGAACTGATGCTATTTCATGGACGTGGTGGAGGATATGTAATATTTTTGAATTCTATGTCATTCTGTCACCACAGGCTATTATGATTATTGCACTTAATTAATTGTTTATTATTATTATATTTTTTAATCGTACACTGGCTGACAGTAGGCATCGCGTCCGATGTTCAAGGGCGTTTATTGCAGGGAGGGCGGTGGTTCTTTTTCACACGAAGAAGAAGGTGCGTCCGAAGCAAGAAGAAAAACAACGGTCGGGTCTGAACTCGGCCGAAAACTGGCTTTCTCAGAAAAGGAATCGTTCGGGCCAACCGCTCTGACCCGGCCCCGAGGTCGGTGCAGGGGCCGCGCACAAACTGAACCAGTCGGTTCTGGCTGATGACGAGAAGTCCCTCGAGATCCTGTTTTTCAACCAACGGATCTTCTAAAAGGTATTACGAAATGGAGAATGAAGTCCATTTAAATAATAATAATAAAACTTTTGGCTTGTACATTATGATGGATTTCATATGAACATGGTAAGTCGATGTGACCAATAACGTTATAGTATCTTGTGTGCAACAAAATTGCCTAAAGTTAGTATCCAATTTTGAAAGAATAATCATCTCCAGTGTGTAAAAGACATTGAAATATAGATGTTTTTTTTCTAGAAAATAAACAATACGAACAATAAAAATAAATTTCATTAATTAAACATTTTAAAAAATTAATTAAAAATGTTGACATTCATTCAATTGTTATTTTCCTGTTGGCCGCCATTTTCAAATGCTTGTAAGAACAATGAATGATTCTGCTAAAAAGTTGCAAGTTTTGTTACATATATGGGGGTGCTGAACTGTCCCCACAAACAGACTGCAGAAACCGAAACTGTCATTTCTTTTCCTACAAGACAAAAATGTCTAATCGAATGGAAGTCGCGTGTCAGATAAGGAAGGAACAAACGAACAAAGAAAATCGTCAGAAATTATTCTCATCAAGTCACACATTTATTGAACTACGTGCTTACTACAAATGATGCAAGAAATGTTATTTGGTTTATAATTCGGATCATTTTGTTTAAAAAAATAATATAACATTACAAAAAATTAAGAACGAATTCTAATGAGTTTTATTTTTAATTAAATAAAAATTGTCATTTTAATGCATTGTGACAGTACATTACATCGTAAAACAATAAATCATAAAGCTTTAAAAGTAAATAGAAATATCAATGTTTTGTAACAATTTCTTTTTATAACAGTGTCAGTGTTGCTTAATACAAAAAAAAAAAAAAAAAAAATCAATTTATATATTTTTTTTTTTACGCTTATACTATGAAATTCAAATGTTTTGAAATAAAACGTGTCTTAAAAATTGAATTAATGAAAGAATTAACTCAATTTTTACAAAATTTCAATAATTAACACACGACTTCAGATCTCAAATGGCTGATAAAGGACTTATAGTATTCAGAATTTTTTTTTTTAATTAAAAATTGCAATGAATTGTTTATTTCATTAAAATTTCACAAAATAAACCAATTTATATTTTTTATAACCAATTTATATTATCTAAGGTGAATTATTTAAAATCTCAAACTTTTAATTCTGTGCCGTTTTTTTTTTTTTTTTTTCCCCAATGAAATCTTCCAGAATTTAAAAAAGTTTTATTTCCTGTATCTGAACGACGGAGACATCTGTTAATTTAGAATAAATAATAATCAGAAAATAAAATTAATTTTTGTTGTACATAAACTATAACTTGTGTAACAATTCGAAAATTAAAATGACGTGAGACCCAATATTTTATTTTATCCGTGCATAACAACAAAACACAAAATTCTTTTAATTAAATTAAAGCTAAAATTTTAATGGCTTCTTCTAGATTGATGAATATTCTTAATTTATTTTTTCTTCATGCTTTTACATAATCCAAGATCCATGCTTTTTAATTATCTATTTATATTTTAAATTAATAGACACATGGATATTATAATTATGGATGATATTAAAACTTTTAACCGAGCCAAAATATTGATAATTAAGACATTCTTTCATTTCAGATGAATTAATTTTTTAATTAATGTTACAATATTAAGCATATTTTCTTAAACATTTTTTTCTTTGGAATCTTCGCTTATATTTTTCGATAAAATTAACCAAATTAAAAATATATATCATTTTGTTTCATTACGGTTAATATGCTTCATAATAAACTAATTAACATCGAGTTATATCTGCTAGGATAATTCAAAGTAAGATTTGTGTTTGTTTTGGTTCTATTTATTTTTCTCGTGTTTTTTCGAATTTTACTGATATCCTCCAACAACTACCTAAGGTGCCTTTTAAAGTACAAAAAATTAATGTGTCTAAGAAATAGTAAAGAACCGTGTTTGAAAGTAAAGTATATAATGTTATTAGTGATATTTTTATTATTAGTTTGGTCATTCCTTTGTTTTGTTACTAAGACCTTTCTTTATCAATAGTAGAAATTGGGGGGAGGGGGAAAGCACATAAAATCGTTTTCATTTCATTAACTTACGCTTCTTTATTTGATTAAATGTTACCATTCGGTAAAATAATATTTTTCATGTATTTTCATTAAAAAAACTTCGCCGTTTCCTGTAATCGCGAAAAAATATCGAAACAAATAATTAATACAACTTAATTTCTTTATAACCATATTTCAATGGCAGATAAAAGTTTTGGAAAATCAAAACAAAACAAAAGAATAAAGCTGTGGTTACGGCGGAATTCTTTTGGACAGCAGATTAAAATAGTCTGCTCGCTTCACTTCAGTGCGTTTGAACATTAAGCAGACGATCACGTTTCGTGCAATTGTCAACACAGCTTGTAAATCATTAAAGAATCAATCACATGATAAGGAAACATTAGAATATCGTTGAACTTACCCTCGACAATTACTTCCTTTGAAATATATGTATATATAAATATAAAAGTATTCTAAATCAATTTTAATTTCTAAGCTATTTAATGTTGATTTGAATCAATTATTGATTTAATTGCTGTTTTTATCGAACTATTTTCAATCTCAATAAAATAAAAATAATATATATATTTTTTAATCTGAATCAAGGGTTATTAATTAAATTTTAATTCTATCTGAATACATTTTTTTTTTGTCAAAGTTTAAATTACCATTCTGAATTATTTTCTTCAAACATACATTCTTCTTTCTGTTTGCTTGTTTATTATAATAAACATGAATTTACTTGAATACAAAATGCGGAATGTTAACTTTTAAGGACCGCTGTATTAACTTAAAAAAATAAATATATAAACATATTTTAATATCAAAATAAAAAAAGTTTTATTTTAACTATTTAATAGTCACTTATTTAGATTAAAATCAACTAATTAAGTTTTAAATCATGTGCTACTTGTTAAAAAAAAGATTTCAAATCCTTATTTAGGAATTATACATTCTGATAAATAAATTCTAACTCAACATTCAAAATTGAGTAGGTACCGATTTTAGTACATTCTTTATACTTTAATGCATTTTTTTTTCTCTTCTTTTTTAATGAATGAAGAATTTTAGTGGAAATTATTCACGTCTTGGAATTTTTCCCTTCATTTTTTTTTATTCAAATAAATAAAATAATAAAAAACTGAAATATGCCTCCACCGGTAGTAACCCTGCACTTTATAATTAGAAAGTCAGAACGCGCTTTGATGTGATGATAGTGCTCTATGAAGAAAAGGGGGAAAAAGTACTGCTTACCAAAAAATATGATGACGACCAAGAGAAAGAAAAAAGAAAAAAATGGCAGCTAGCTTTCTTCATACACCTACTTAACAATTTTCTCCTCCTTTACTGCAGCAGTACACTTCGCTTTACCCCAGGTTATTAAAAAAAAAGAAGAAAAAAAGTCTTTGGGGGAGTGAAAAGCATTCAGAAAACAGGTCAGGGGTGAGTCAGAGGAATGCGCAAGGGATGGAATAGAACGCCGCTGCAGGAAAGTTGTTCCATTCCCACGTCATTGAACGGCCATACTGGTTCGGTTTGTGTTTTCGTTAGGCCTTCTTTTTTTTATTTTATTTTATTTATTTCACAGGTCGGGCGAGCTCAGACATGATGCAAAGTCAGGGAGAAGTTTCAAATTCGTGTTCGATTTTTCTTTTCTTGCGGTAAAGAATATTCTCAGCCATGAGATTAAAAAGAATGCGATTGTTGTTTTTGTTTTTACATTTTTAAAAAATATATTTGCAAGAATTCCATTAGCGATGTATAAAAAAACAAGCATTCTTTCGAAAAATAAGTTCGATGCTATGTTATATTAATATCGCATAATCATTACGTTATATGTTATATTAATTCCCACATCATTGAACGTTCATACTGGTTCGGTTTGTGTTTTAGTTACGCTTATTTTTATGTTATTTATTTCACAGGTCAGAGATGATGCAAAGCTAGGCAGAAGTTTCAAATTCGTGTGTTCGATTTTCTTTTCTTGTGATAAAGAATGCGATTGTTTTATTTTTACAGTTTTTTAAAAAAATATTTGCAAGAATTCATCAGAATTCATTCTGAATTCTATTAGTAATGTATAAAAAAACAAACATTCCTTTGAAATATAAGTTCGATGTTATGTTGCATTAATTAAATACTTATTTAATATAACATAACATTTGTTATTAAATAATTATTAAAGAACTGTTATTTAATTCTACAATGGTATGTATAGAATTAAATAACAGTTCTCTTAAACCAAAATTGTAATAGATTTTCACGAAAACAACATGCGTAGAATACTTTGATTCCACTAAAGCAACTCTGATTTCAAAAAGGCATATGTAAACTTATTATTTTTTTAACACAAAACTTTTTTGTTTCCAATAGTATAAAACTTAATCAGAAGTTCACTACAGAGAGACTAATGAATATCAATTCTCTATCTGGTCTCAGCAGTAATTCCATAACTGTATGATTCTTTTAATCATTTAATTTATCTTATTAATCGTAGAAATCTGCAAACAAATATTTAATTTAATAAATGCAAAGTTAAGTACACACAAAAATTTTCAAAAAAAAAAAAAAAAAAAAAAAAAAAGTAAAGAATCTTCTAATTAGTATTAAAAAACATATTCAGTGTTAAAAATGTATATATTAACTCTTAAAAAGCTTTCATATGTGTTTGATTATCATAATAAAGTCAAATAAATGAATAAAAAATAAGCAGGAATTTTTTTTTAAATTTTCAACTTTATATTAATTTTTGATTAATACTTTTCATACAAAGCTTATTTCCTTAAATAAAATAATCAATTTAGAATATTCAATTGTTTTCATCTGATATTTATTCATATTATCATATATAAATCAGAGCAATCATACTTCACAAGAAATTTGCAAATTAATTATTAATTTTCGATTAGAGAAAGGTTATACTATAGAAAAAATAATTAGCTCAAGACATTTTTAAAAAACATCGTAAGGTAAGTAGAATGTCACGATACGACAGGCCCATACAAATTTTGTCTGAAATGACGCAATTATATTACAATTTATAAACAAGTCATGATCAATGGCTACAAAACTAACAGCAGAATTACAAGATTTATTAAGAAAAGTGTAATAATCTATAAGCATAATCTATCTGCAATTATTTTTAATGTAATGAATCTTATGTTTGTTCACTTAACAGAGAAATTTCAAATTTTTAGTGGCAACGGATTCTGAACATACAAATAATGCTCTTTATAATGCAAAAGCACTTTCAACTATTTATGATTCTTATTTTATTCAAGATATGATTCATCTGGTTTTTTTTAAAAAGAATATGATAAAAAATTAAAATTTAATTAAGAATACTTTTTTTTTGCTACAAAAGAAGCATTGAAAAAAAAAATCGTTTGCAATTTTTAAGAATTAGAATCCCCCTTTCAAGAAATATTTCTTTGAAATCTTTTCAACACCTGCAAATAGTTTTTATTTCTTTATGTTCGTTCGTCGGAATGAATAACTCAGCCCAGATTGAAACAGCTGTTTTTTCTCCGGGAACACCGTAACTGAAGGTAACCATGGAAACGACTGTCTGCTGACCTCTTCTGCGACGCCTACTGTTGCCAGGGCAACACACCCTTTCTACCCAGCTGATGGAATAACGAACGCTCTTCAACATTCCAGATTAAATATTAAAAATAATAATATTGCTCGGCTGATGCAGTCCTTTGGAGAGAAGTCGGCATGCATCAAAAGTGTCACAGTAGACGAATTTTTTTATTGCGACGCAGACGATTTTCAAATATGGTTCTTTTTCATTCAGGGATGATGGCAATCACTCCTGAATTTTTTTGAAAAACATGTCTAATTTTTGAAAACTGTGCATGAATAGTATAATCCAACAAAACTGCTACATTAAATTTGACAGAAAGTGTCGTACGGTTCACTTAATATGTTGCAGTTTTTCACCACCAACATAATACAATTTTTGTGATTTAGTGTGCTTATTTTATAAATGGAAAAACCAATATTATCCTAAAAAATAAATACATTTTCGTAATGATAACATGAGATTTTCGGAGCATAATCATTTCTGATATTAATGCAGGCACACAGAAATGTATGACAACAACAACAAAAAAGTTTTACATTTGTTTGTGGGGAAAAAAATAGAATCATATTCGAATTTATATGCATCAATTATTAGGCTTAATCTTTCAAATTTCGTAAGTGAAACACAAAAAAGTACTTCTCATTAAAGATTACATTTATTTAACATAGTAACTTTTAAATTAATATTTTACAACCTTTTCTATGTTGTTCAATTCATTTTAGTTAGATATTTATTATTATTATTATTATTTCGAAAAGAAATCTTGTTCGATGGAAAGGTGGCAAATAAATTGAATGCCACACTCAAGATCCAACAAAAAATGCTTCGAAAATGTTGCACTCGCAAAAAAAAAAAAAAAAAAAAAAAGTAGGATTAACCATACCGAAGAAAAAGATAATTTCAAGCATTTTTCACAATCCATCATTTTAAATCTCCACAGATAAATTGATGAAATTATTATATATATATATATATAAACCCAGGATTTTTTTGTTGTAATTTTTCATTAATCAGAGTCAGTCAGTTTCAGGTTTACGGAGTTCCATGGCCTTATATGGGCCTAAACTCCTAGCTGAGAGTAAGTCACATGGTGATATAAAAAACATTAATAAACATCAAAGCAGTAAGTAACCAAGGTCTGTCCCAAATTACCAGATCAAAATAAAATAAAAGAGCAACGAGTAAATCAGAGAATTTCAATAATAGAAAACATAAATTAAGAAAAGAGAAATATAAAGTAAAAGTAAAGAAAATAATTAAAAAATAAAATGTGTGATGCGCATTAAAATCACCACATAGGATCGAAGAGTTATTAATTTTTAGGATATTGGAAAGGTCATTAATTAGGTTAGTATGGTTAATAGTACAGGGAACATAGACAGATGCAATGGAAATGTTGCCGAAGTGCGGAGTATTAATAGTAACTACAGTTGCCTGAATATCAGTAAGATTGGTAGGAGAAACATTTGTGTGATTAATATTATTTCTAATAAAATGGCTGTACCTCCACGAGGTCTGGGAGTTTGATTGCCGTCGTTCCTACGGAGTAAGTAATTCGGAATAAAAGGGATTCGATTGGGTGCAAGATGGGTTTCCTGTATTAGTATTAAATCAGGGTTATGGATATTAGTAAAGTTAACTAAATCGTGTATTTTAGACATGATACCATTTGCGTTCCAATAACAAATTTTGAGCCCAGTAACCAGCACAACCATTATTTATTAGTAGCACCATTTTCAAGGCAAGTAACCATAACTTGTAGTTTGTCCAGAGGAGAGTTGCAATTAATTAATTTATTATAGATGTTTTCAACGCCGCCAAGGGATTTGAAGAGGTTAATAAACTCGTTAAGAATGTAAAGAACTTTACTAGTACTATCATTAATAACATTTAAATTTAAATTATTGTCGTTGCGCTGATTTCCTGTGGCGGAGACCGGTGCTGGTGAGTGACGTGGAGTTCCCTGCACCATACTAGCAAAGGAGACTCCCTCGGTGATTTTTTTGCTAATAAAGGCGCGCTTGGGAGGATCGGCGTTTCTATAGGCTGGCGCACGTGGCTTGGGGAATTTGGGACAGCCCCTCCAAGCAGCAAGATGTCCGATCTCATTGCAATTAATACAACGGGGATTTTCCAGTCGTTCTTTTTGCGGGCAATCTTTAATGTAATGGTCGCCGCCGCATTTCAGGCATCTTTGTTTGTAATTACAATTGGCCGAGGAATGATGGAAGTAATTACAGGAAAAACACTGAGTTGCCCCAGGTTTCCTATTAAATTTCTCGACTCTCACCGTAAGGTAGAGAAGTCGGTTGATATCGAAGATTTTTTCATTTTCCTCGCAGCGGAGGTAAGTAAGTTGCCATACTGGGATGCGAGCCTTGGTTTTTAAGTTGGAGAGCTGAATGACTTTGTCAATCTTAAAACCTAACTCTTTGAGTGCTTCCGCAATTTCATCCTCCGTATAAGTATTTGGAAGTCCTTTTAATACAGCTTTTAGAGGCCGAAGACTTTTCGGAGTAATGACAAAGTACTCCATGTTGGTGGTTTTTAAATAAGTCGTGATTTCACGATGTTGATTCGCATCAGCGGGAAAAATTTTTAAGTGCTCTCCCGCAAGTTTTATCCTGACATTTCCATTAAAGGCCTGGCTAATTTCCTTAATTTTTTCTTTCAAATTTTCCATTTGCCTAACCATAATGGGTGGCATTTTTGGCTCAGTTGGGGTGCCCTGCTCTTCTCCAGCAACAGCCTCGTCTACTTTTAAGTTTGAAAACTTATTTTCTAGTCTAACTTCTTTTAACTTATCATTAACTAATATCTTAGCTGTGTGACGTTTAGGTGGAACAGAAAAATTATCACTAGCAGTTGCTCTTCTTTTAGTTTTAGTTTTTACTTTAGCATTGCTATGACGACTGCAATTAGTTAAAGGACACAGACCAAGGTCATTTACCGTTTGCTGCTGTCGCTTGATTTCTTCTTCCAGGTTGAGGACAGCTTGATGCGCGTGTCGAACATCATCAGGTTTGGTATATCCCAGGTCAACACCATGAGACATCCATTTCTCAGTGTCCACAGCAGTTTTGAGTTGGGTCTGTAGATCTCCAATGTTTTTATGATGCATCATTAACATAAGACATACATCTGATTCAGAACGAGTCGAAGGTCCAGGAGGGGCGGAGGCGGCCGGAATATCAGCACTAGCAGGTACTTTCAAAGGGCTCCGAAGGGAGCCGTTCCCCGACGAAGTACGATCGTCATCCATGTCCATCATGTTATCCAATCCAGTTTACAATACTTTATTCAAAAATAACAAAAGTTTCAACTTCAAAAATCCACAACTAATCACGAAAACAAACAAAACCTTCATTAATCAGATACACCGTAGTAATTTTCTTAAGCAGGCAAGTAAATTAATAAAATAGTGATGTATACTAACAAGGCTTATAGATTTTTGTTTAATTTTGACATTTTTTAATTTATTCTAATTTTTCAAAATAGCAACCTAACATCCAAATCAAAAGGATTTAATAGCAATTTTCAACTCCATACACTTCTGATGGAAAACCATAACAATTATTAAATTGATGAGAAAGCTTTCAAGGATTTCAAATGGATTCCTGAGTTTGTTTCATGAAGACGTGTTTTTTAAAATCATGAATGTTCAAGTTGTTGAAGATCATGAATGTTCATGTTCAGAAATAGCATCAAGCTTATTTTAATACGCAAAACATGAGAATACTTAGAAATACTGTTCGTGAAAGGTAATGAATACCTTCTGGCCTGTTTCTTTTTCCACTGTAGCACAAAAACGAATGGATTGGCATTTTTTATTTTTAAATCAAATTGTAAAGAAAAATTAGTTGAAAATTCAATCAATTTCCTTCCATTATTATTATTACTAGTCTTGTTGACAGAATATTTCATCGAATAGATTTGCAATCCAATGATTTTCACTATTGGAAAAGTTATCTGTAGGACATCTTATTTCATTGGGAAAAGTTATCTATAGTACATCTTTGAAGTTATCCGTAGTGCATCTTTGGTGCTTTCCTGTAAATACTCATATTATTTTCACTTGGCACAACCGGTCCTGCGCATTCCTCCAGGTAGGGTATCGATCGCTGCTCTAGAGCCCATTCTAAAATCTACCAATTGCATTTGACGACACTCAGGTTTTCAAATAGTATCCAGGGTGTCGATGCTAAAAATTAGGTGGAATGTTTTTGATAAACTTTCTTGCTGATGGCAAAACAAAGAGAAGAAATGAATGATGTCTTCAAAAAAAGAAAAAGAGGAAAGAATCTTCTTGCATCAAGGTGAAAGGGAAGCGCCTCATTAACAACAAGTGGTGAAAGTTATCCGTAGCATCACCCGAGAACCACAATGGAGATGGAATTCCATCCGGAGCCATGTCCTTCACGCTCCAGCGGTCACAGTTATTCTCATCGCACTCTTGATTAGCAATGGAAGAACCTGTTGAATCTGTCAGATAATGAGACCTCTGCCAAGCTTCTAAACGAAGTATCACAGGATTGCATTTCAATGGCTGGTTGGCTGTCATTTTTTTCTTCTTCTTTATATATATATATACATATAAAATGCGAAATTATTGTTTGCTTTTTGACATGTTGCTCAGTGAGTGTTGCCACAGGACATTTTGAAAATCTTGTTTTCGACGCTTCACAAAGTTCTAACAATATGAACAAAAATTTTACACTTTCGTAACATAAAAAAAATAGTCCCTTAAAAGGATTAATTAATATGTTATAAGGCTAAAACAAACGATACCATAAAAAACTCAAAAATTTATATATATATTTTTCTATTTTCATTTAATTTCTTTATACTTGTTTCATCAACTGTGAATATAATGGAAAGGAATCCCCCCCCTGATGATAATGCGCGAGGGAAAATAAAATATCTAAATACACAATCGATGTTTTCCCTGTCAAAATGGGAAATACAGTGTTCTAAATTGATTGCTAGTCTTCCAACCATTCCATTTATGTGAACATTTAGAAAATTTTTATAAGATATTTGTTATCCATTAAAATATTCTAAATTTTTAAATCTTTGATGTCCTTAAATCCGTTAAAAATCACTTTTATTTCAAAATCTCTATATTTTTATCTTAATGAAACAACTTGTTATTAAAACTATTCTCATGGAAATCTCCCATGATCATTGCCTACTTTTCTCTATTCCATTTCTTGAAAAAATTGCCTTTTAAAGAAAATTAATGACATCCAAAAAACTTTTCAACAAATTTATTGGATAATAGAATCCTTTTGTTATCTTTGAAAATTTCATATTTTTATTGTGATGAACGGATATCATAATATCAACAATGATATATTTAAAAAGCTAAAACTGCAAAATGCCCACATTAAATGTTAAATTTTTCTGATATAGCCCCGCGCATGCGCGAATAAAACAGAATTTAAAACCCGAAAAAATAATATTACATAAAATATTAAGTGGGAAATATATTAATATTGATATACTAACATTTTCTAGCAAGAATCATAAACTACAATCTTTGGAATTCAGTTATTATTGTTGGTATTTACAATCAGAGATATTAAATACAGAAACATATGAATTTGATTGTGGAAATAAGAAAAAAAAAACATCATATTGCAAGAAAAATATATATACATAAATCGATGGAAAATGATTTTGTACCACAAATTAAATGAGAATGAAAAAAAAAAAAAAAAAAAAATTAAGTTCTCCCCAATACTGCACCCAGCTAAAATCATTCATTCTTTTCTGTTCTACTGTTTATCATTGTTTTAAATTATGTTTTCTTAAAAAATATCTATTCATAAACTATTAATTCAGTTATAATCGAAGTATTATTATTTATAAATGTTGCTTACTTTTTGATTAATTATTGATTATTTGATTGATTAATTATATATATATATATATTTAAATAGTGCACTAATTAATCAAAAAGTAAGCAATAAGTAATATTTTAAAATTTATTAATAATAATAATTATTTATAAATAATTATCATTACTTATTTATAATAATTATTATTAATATTTTTTAATAATTAGTATTCATAAATAAAAATACTTCGATTATAACAGAATTAATAAAGCACATCGAAGAATACAAATATATAACTTTACTTGTAGCTGACAGCTGCATTAACATGCTAGTTCATCTAACACAAGCACGCAGATGGCTTTTCTAGCCAAAACATTGCTTCGAATTGTTCCATTTGAAATGCTTCTCTTGTTGTGAAGGCGAGTGAGAATTGCATTTGCGGAAGACAAATGCAGAAAAGGCTCGAATTTCCAGAGGATGGAAATTGGAAGAAAGGGCTTCTTTTTTGAGGTCGCGTCGCTCTTCTAAGAAAGAGGGTTTTAGTTTTGTTGTTTATTTTGACATCCGCAGAATTTCCGTTCTTTTTCTGCACGGCTCACTGACATTAATATGCTTCTATAAAATAATTTTAAACAGCAGAATGAATAGAAAAGCATCCTCTCCCTTAAAATATATATATATAAAAAAATGTTTTTTTTGAAAATGAAATGCAATTATATATAAGTCACCTAAAAAATGAGTGTTTATTTATTGCTATCGGTAAAAAAATAGTTTCTGGTGGAAAACATTGGAGTATAGTAGGGAAATCAAACATTTTTCATAAAAACATCGTATGCCGGTGTATCCTGACCACAACCTGATATCAGAGGTATCTACAGTGGTATAAATAGTGTAAAAAATTAATTAAAAAATACTTCGAATTATGGAATTACATGAATACAATACAACAGAAGATAAATGGTATAAAAAAATTATACATGGATTAGAAAAATGGGAAAACAGTATCCAATACTATGTCAAATTTCACCCATTTGATTAGCATATACATATATATTTACTTTATTTTGTATATTTGACAAAATCATTGTCGATTGTTAGTTTTTATAATCTTCGATGAAAATTTGAGGTTAAATATAAAAAATTAATAAGTAAAATAAGTATTTAAACATAAGTATCGCAGCAGTGGAGGTCCCCCTCCTTTTTAAGATGAATTTTTTCATTTAGGCCGTACTACAAAAACGTTTTAAACTAAAATGAAAAACACGAAATATTCAAACGAATGAAAAAAGGTATGTTTTAAGTGAAATTAATTTCTATATGAATATTTATTTTGCTTTGACTTAATGATATTTTTTTTTATTCATTAAAAAAATACTTTTATGCTTAAATGTTATTATATAAATTTTTCTTATAGCCGGGGTTCCTTGAAACCTATAAAACTGTATATTCCTTCTAATAAAGGTTTTATAACTTGTTCCTGTTATAAAAACCTTTTATTAGAAGGTTTTTCAATTCAATACAATCGGAAAAGGGGCGATTTCTCTCAACAAATTTAATTAAATAACAAATGGGTTTAAGACCTCTTGATCGTGAACCCACAAATGGGCATACTCCCAGTTACCACTCCTCATACCCCACTTTGGAGATCACAGACATAGTACACAACACGTCAAAACGGATATAGTTATTGAAGTCCTATCATTAGACAAGACAGTCCGACCGGAAAAAAGATGATGCCGTCGGCTATTTCAGCATTTACCTTCAGAAAAATGTCTGACGCCCCTCGTTATGGGGAGTGTGGGAAAGTCAAGGGGACTCTTATTGCCAAGACTAGAATTCATTATTCAATTCCTTCTATTAGCTCACACTCTCCCTATATATATCTTGTTCAAATTTTCAATCGTTCATAAAATACTTTTTATGCATCCACTCGAGTTCAAATAAGTTTTTTTTTTTTTTTTTTTTTTTTTTAACTTGTAGTGGAGGCACTCGATGTTAATGCAGTTTTTTTAAGATTTAAGTTGCATGTATCTACCAATAGATGGCGCCAGATAAACTTAAAAAAATGAATGAAATTTATTTGTATAGGACTTTCTGCAATAGAATGAAAAAAAAAAGGGAGAAATTGATTTAAAAATTTTTTTTTTTTTTTTTTTTTTTATATTACTTGTTTTTCTCTTTCAAAATATTTTGGAGAAAAAAAAAGTAGTATATGCATTAAAAAATTGAGACTAAGTGAAAAAATATATTTACAAAAAAAAAAAAAAATAAAAAAAATAATAACAATAATAATAATTTCTTCTTTGTTCAAGCATTGATACAACGAGATGGGGGAAAAAGAAAAACAATTGTAGCAAAAAAAGAATTCCTGTAAGTTTGAATTCATTAAAATGGATCGCTATTCAACAATAAATCTGAATTTTCAGAAATACTACTCAAGACAACCAAGTTGTATAGAAGGAAATTTCGATTGTACATTAAAATTCCAGGAAAAATGTTTTAACTTTTTATGTGTTTTTCATTTCGGTTAAAAAACGAGTTTAGATTGGTTTGGAGCAGGAATGAACGACCTTGCAAGGAATGTTCACTTAACAACACTATAAAAATATCTCTCGAAAATAATTTAACATATATTAAATTCATTTCTTCGTATTCAAATTAAAAAATATGTATTATAATTATTATAATAATAATAAATTAATAATAATAAAAAATTTAATAATAAAAAAAATATCATTCAAAAATGACTTAACATATATTAATTTCATTTCTTCGTATTGAAGTTAAAACAAGATATATAAAAAAAATTTGTTTAAAGTCAATTCCTACTTAAGTCAACAAAATTTTTATTTATTTTAGTTACTTTTTATTAAATAATTACAATTAATATACATATAACAGAATCACAATATTAAGTGGCAAAAAAGAAAGCGAGTTTCCTTGCAATTTTCTATGTTCCTTTCCATATTATTTATGTTTGTTACTATTTATTCGCTTTATACTTTGAGACATATTTTTCCCCATATAAAACTAAAATTAATTAATTAAATTTAATGAATGAATTAATATTTGAAAAAACTGTATTAACATCCAGTGTCATCTACTAAAAGTTTAAAAAAATGTATTTGAACTTGAGTGGATGAATACAAAGTATTTCATGAACGATTGAAAATTTGAACAACATATATAAATATATATAGGGAGAGTGTGAACTAATAGTAGGAATTGAAAAATAATGTAATATAATAATAAAAAAACAATAATTTTTAAATAATAAAAAAAAAAAATTCTAGAAAATGATTTAGCATAGATTAAATTCATTTCTTCGTATTCAAGTTTAAAAAATAATATAATATAATAATAATAATAAAAAGTTTGCTGCCTTATATTGCATTCGTTTAATATTTAGACTTTTTTTGCAACAAAATTGCAACAATCACTCGATTGTGTCGTACCAAACAGACTTGCGCATTTCCATGTATTATCCAGCAACAATCCTATCTACTTAATTCAACATTCACTTTCAAAATGGATATGCTTTCGACAGTAAATATTTTAGGAGATTAAAAAAGAAAAACTCACGTTAAAAAAGAAATGCCTTAGATAAGGATCCTACACTCAGCCTACCACATTTTTGACAAAGGATTAATCTGCTATCACATTGAAAACAGTGGCGCCAATATTGAAGCTTGTTCCATATTCATGGCAAAGTAAATGGGGTTGTTACTAGATAATGCAACGAGTAGGTCTGTCTGTATCACCACATATGGGTGAACAAATTGCTTTCAGGCATAAAAGTAAAATTAAAATAAAATCAGTAAAGAAAAACTATTTGGCTAATCGATTTTGAGCTCGTTTCATTGAAAAAGTCGCAGGAAATCTGTAAAAATAAAGACTATTCATATGGTTAGATTATAAATCTAATCGAGCTATTTTGTTGAAAATTTCTCAGTTTGCTTTTATGAGGCCAGGAGAGTTTAGAGAATGGTTTGAACAAAATCCGATAGGTAGCGCTGGTGTTTTTATATCTGCATAAATAAAAAGCAATGTTCGTATGTGTGTGCTTCGATGTATTTTTCTACATTTCGTACAAAAAACGCATTTTGTTCCTAAATACTGAATACAATAAATGAGTGTGCAATTGGTACTGTACTATTGGATTTCAATATACAGCCCAATAATTAACAAGCTAGAAAAGAAAGGGAGAAAAATAACAAAAACAAAACAGCAACGAAAAAAAAAAAAAAAAAAAAAAAAAAAAAGAAATTATCAACACTTGCATCATTTTAACTAAATAAACGAATTGATGTAGAACTTCAATTGTATTTATTTAATTCATATATTTACGTAGATTAAGCAATAGAGAAGCATTGACAAGTCCGCTGACATTAAAAGAATACAATTTAATACATCAAATTTTTTTCTTACTATACTTACTATATTTTTAAAATTGTATAAGAAATGAAATTAATATATTATAGGAAATTTTCTAGGGTTTTTTTATTTTATTTTATTAATATCATTATTATTTATTTTTTATTCAATTCCTACTATTAGTTCACACTCTCCCTATATATATCTTGTCCAAATTTTCAATTGTTCATAAAATACTTTCTATTCATCCACTCAAGTTCAAAGGCATTTTTTTTCAACTTGTAGTGGATGACACTTGATGTTAATACAGTTTTTTCAAATATTAATTCATTCATTAAATTTAATTAATTAATGTTAGATTTTTTTTAGATTTAAGTTGCATATATCTACCAATAGACGGCACCAGGTAAACTTAAAAAAAATGAATGAAAATTATTTATAAAGGACTTTCTGCAATAGAGTGAAAAAAAAGTAGGAATTGACTTCAAAATTTTTTTTATATATTATTTGTTTTTAGTGCCACATACGATCAGTAAATAACATCGTACATATTTATGCACCAAGGTACGCTGCCATTTTAGCTTTCAAATTGCAATGTGGTCAGCATTGTGAATAACTGTAAAAATAAAACGTATTTTTTTTTTTTTTTTTTTTTTATTCCCCACGAGTTCTCTCTTTCCTTGCGATACTGTTCAACGTCATGGAATTGATCGTTTTCAAATATTTTTCGAAGGGTGGGGTGGTGGTTACTACGCATTCCGATTAAATCGGGTTCTCTCCCCCCTGAAAGGCGAAGCACCCTTGAGGGGTGGGGCCCAAAGTGGGGATCTGCCGCCGAGAATTTCATACCGATTTTCAAGCCTTATTAGAATCTCAATGAGCATGAATTGATTCATGTATTCAGAGTCCCCAAATCTTAAATGAGCTTTCCTGAAGAATCTCACAAAATTTTTATTAGCTTTAGATGCTTGTGAAAGAGAAGAGGGATGTAAGTGGCAAACATAAACCACGGGAATTTTTAAATCGGAAATTAAAAATGGCCACCAGTTGTCATACCATACAATTCAGAGATGCATATTTTTAGCTCTAGCTGACATTTATAATACTATTGTGTCCAAAACCTAAGACCAATTTTCAATTTAAAATTCCCGTGGCTTATGGAATTTCAATTTTTTTCTTTTTTTTTAGGTTGCTGGTACTCTCCTTTTTTTAGGTTGCTGGTAATCTCACGTCTAAAAAATTAAAGGTTTGGTACTTGCAAACCGTCGATTTACAATTAGAGACCTTGCTGATGATGTTGGGATTTCAAAAGGATCGGTCAATTCCATTTTGGGCCTCGAACGCGTCCAATCTCGATGGGTACCGAAAACACTGAATGCGCCAGCTGACACTGCATTGATTTTTCGTGACTTTTTCGCCAAAAATGAAACTCATATCGTTCTACAATTCGACTTCTGGCTATTCCCTAAACTCAAAAGACCACTCCGGGGACACCGTTTTGTGTCGATTGAAGAGATTGAACGTGAATCGCCGCGCGCTTTGAAGGGCATCCCTGCCGATGACTTTTAACATGCATTGAGGATTGGAAAAAAAGTTGGCACAAGTGTATTGTGTCCGGAGGGGATTACTTTGAAGGCGATGAAATAAATTTGGAAGAATAGATAAAGAGTTTTTGAAAAAAAAAAAATAATTGGTCTTGCTTTTTGGGCACAGTAGTATTATCTTCTTCTTGAGCACGGCAGCCTGTTACAGGCCAAGGTTGTCTCTCCAAGTATCATCCATCTGACCCTATCCTGCGTAATAGCCCTCCATTGGTTAAGTTCCAATTAACTTTAGATCCCTTCCGACATCATCCATCCATCTCTCTCATCGCCTGTTCCCTCAAATTCTCGAAAAACTTATCTTTTTGCTGGAAGTGCATCGTCACATCTAAACACATGGCCCCAGCCATCTAATACGAGATGCCTTTACAGTTCTCGCAATATCCATTTCACTCTATTTTCTATACATTTCAAGATTATAAAGAATCCTCCACATGTTATATTGTTGTATTGGACCAAAGATCTTTCTTAGGAATTTTCTTTAATATATCTTCTTCTGAAGTATCCAACATTTTTTTAGTTAACTTAATGTTAAAATGGACACCAGTATCCCTCAAATCAACCGAGATGCAAATAAAAGAATCTAATTTATTTTTAAATTAAGGAAGTTTTATTTATAGTTTATTTAAAATTTAAAGTTACCAATAAGCGTGATGAAATTATTTGTTACATATTGTATTTTACATATGAAATATAATATATAAATTAGATACATAATACTACATAGCATTTTTGAAATGAAAATATAAGCATTGTAAGCGTGAGAAAAAAATTCTTAAAAATTTATAGCGACAAGTTTTTCCGCGAATTTTATCCATTAAACTCTTTAAGTCCTTGAGTCCTCATCGACTAACAGTTCTTTTTGATAATAGGGAAAATGTAATAATAGTATTTAATTTATTTGTGCGCATTAACGAATGTTTCTTTCTTGATGATTACAAAGAATTACATAAAAAAAAAAAAAAAATTCACGGAAGCTGATGCTATTTATCTTGAAATTGATGAAAATCTTTAAATGTGCAATGTTAAAAAAGTAATTAAAAAAAAAAAAAGACTTTTTTTTTTTCTGTAGCAAAAAACAGAGAATCCATAATAGCTTTCATATCTGTAACGTTATAAAAGTTTTTCAATAAAGATGTGTCTTCCACTGACATTGTTAATTGTCATAATTCAGAAAACAAACAATCCCACCAGTATTGAAATCACTAGCGTATTTTTTCTCTGTACCAACTAACTCAACTATTCACTTGAGTCAACTCATCATAGCTTTATTTTATGCCATCTCATTTTTTGCGACGCCATTCATCAACTCGAGTATCATCATAAATTAATAAGTTCTGCTGTTTCCAGCAGTTTTCCGTCCTAGAAACATACATTTCTACTTTCTCACAACTTTCAGTTCTATGTATTACGCGTTTATTTTTTGTAGATGCTATTTTAGTCCATTTTTGTACTTCCTATACCAAGACAACGTCCCATTCAAAATAAATAATACAACATATAAAAATCTAAATAATACAACATATCAATACAAAATTCAAAACAGAATCGACAAAGAATGAATTAGAAACACCACGAAACATCTTGCACAACAGTATAGTTTGTCCCAACACTATCATGGGATAGCAATATGCAAATTTTCAGATGACAGTAGCATCGCGTAGAACAGGTATAAATGCGCAGTGCTTTCATTTCTGTTCAAGTTATTCATGTGAAGAGGTTTTGACGTGATGATGACCGCACGACGGGAATTAACAGACTTTGAAAGCGGAATGTTAGTTGGAGCTAGACGCATGGGTCATGCCATTTCGGAAATCGTTAGGGAATTCAACATTCCCAGATCCACTGTGTCAAGAGTGTGCCGAGAGTATGAAATTTCAGGCATAACATCCCACCATGGACAGCGCAGAGCTCGACCGCCTGCACTTAACGACCGAGACCGGCGACGTCTGCAAAGAGTCGTAAATGCTAACAGACAAGCAACACTGCGTCAAATAACCGCAGAAATCAATGTGGGACGTACAAGGGACTTGTCTGTTAGAACTGTGCGGAGAAATTTGGCTTTCTTGGGCTATTCCAGCAGAAGACCGACTCGAGTGCCTTTACTAACAGAACGACATCGCTTGCAGCGACTCTCGTGGGCACGTGAGCATATCGGTTCGTCCCTAGATGAATGGAAAACCGTGGCCTGGTCCGATGAGTCACGATTTCAGTTAGTAAGAGCTGATGGTAGGGTTCGAGTGTGGCGCAGACCCCACGAAGCCATGGACCCAAACTGTCAGCAAGGCACTGTTCAAGCTGGTGGTGGCTCCGTAATGGTGTGGGCTGTTTTTTCATGGCATGGACTTGGTCCTCTGGTGCGACTGGACCGAACATTGACTGGAAATGCTTATGTTCAGCTACTTGGAGATCACTTGCAGCCATTCATGGACTTCATGTACCCAAACAACGATGGGATTTTTATGGATGACAATGCGCCATGTCACCGGGCCACAACTGTTCGCGATTGGTTTGAAGAACATTCTGGACAAATCCAACGAATGATCTGGCCACCTAGATCGCCCGACATGAATCCCATAGAGCATTTATGGGACATCATCGAGAGGTCTGTTCGTGCCCAAAATCCTGCACCATCAACGCTTTCACAATTATTTACGTCTATCGAGACAGCAGGGCTCAATATTCCTGCAGAAGACTTCCAACGACTTGTTGAGTCCATGCCACGTCGAGTTGCTGCACTTTGTTGGGCGAAAGGAGGGCTGACACGATATTAAGAGGTATCCCATGACTTTTGTCACTTCAGTGTATATTTATATATATTGTTCAAATTTTCAATCGTTCATAAAATACTTTTTATTCATCCACTCCAGTTCAAATACATTTTTTTTTAACTTGTCGGGGATGACACTGGATGTTAATACAGTTTTTGCAAATATTAATTCATTCATTAAATTTAATGTACAAACAAAAATAATAATCCAACATCATATATAGAAAGGAAAATTGCAAGAAAATTCACTTCCTATTTTGCCACTTAATATTGTGATTCTGTCACATGTATATACATATTTATATTAATTGTAATTATTTAATAAAAAGTAACTAAAATAAAATTTCTCTTTGTTGACCTAAGTAGAATTGACTTTAAATTTTTTTTTTATGTATTACTTGTTTTCTGTGTCATAATTGTGATTTTACTCATTTCTATAATGTAAATGCATTATAGAAATATTCAATATTATACCACTGCTTAATTATGTGCGTATTTGTATATTTATAATTTTATTTATAACTAAATCATTGTATTATCGATTTTATTCATTAATGCATAACAAATGCAAGATTAACTAATATCTTATCAAGTAATTGGACATTTTATTGAAAATAAGGTAAAAATAAGTACTTAACTGTTAACAAACAAAGGTAAAAAAAAAAAAGTATTTATGCGCATTATTGTGTAGAATTTTGTTGTTAGTCAGAGGAATAACTTTACTGTACAAGGAAGAAAAAAAATCTTCAAGTAGGGAAAAAACAAGTGAATTCCTTTTTATTTTATTTATTTATTTGTTTTTTGAAGAAGAAAAAGGGGGGAAAAAAGAAAAAGAACGAAAACAAGTTATAGATGCCATTTTTTTTCGGTAAAATACAAAGCAAGATCCCCTCGAGATTCTGTTGCCGGGTAAAGAGCACGAGTTGAGAGGTCCTGGGGTCAGATGGAAAGCAGAAAACATGCCCTCTCATGCTTGCAAATTCACTTCGATTTCCCATGGAAGCATTCCCCCCCCCCCTCTTTTTCCCGCGGGCGTTTTGGCGCGAAACGCGGCAACAAAAGGCGAAACATTTTAGCGCGAAAATTCTCAATGGAATTTTTTTTCTGATCATGAGAATGGCGGGAAAACCGACTTTTTTTTTTTACAGAGTATGGTACTTATTCTTCAATTTCCAAACCAATTTCTGTTTTCTTTCCCCTGAAAAATCAACTTATACATTGCATGGTACATTTTATGTAAATACATAAAGAATGTTTTTGGAATTTAATCTATTATCTCTAGAAAACTCGAATGGGTTTGCTTTTATTAATATCGACATCCATTTTTGATATTAGGCCTTTTTTTATTCTTGTTGTTTGATATGGTAACAGTTTTCATGCGTATTCCACTGATTTTGTTTTTCTTTCAGAAATGGCTGTTCTACGAGAAAGGACATGTAAAATGATTGACATCAGTGAAATTGAAGAAGCTGAATATTTTACTTTCTAAATTTTAACCTGTTCTGTTCATGGAAGATTTTTCTCTGCAAAACTGAATAAACTGCACTCTTTCCATAACTGCTATTCACTTAAACTGTCCAAAGCTTGGTCATCTCATTATATGCCTTTTTTTACCAATGTCTGAGCGTTACAGCATATGTTCCTTTTTTTATTTAAGCAGGTCTTCAAACAAATATTTCCACGTTTGGATGAAAGATAAAAAGAGGGATCACTATCATAATTTCATTCACTATCTAATTTCATAAATAAGTTATGCTACAAAAACATTTTATTCTATATTTTCTGTTACATTGCAGACCAGAAGAAAAGAGCATTTGTGAATACGCTGGTTTGAATGCAGCAATTCATTTATGTTACTTTAGTTAGTCGATTATAATTTTTAATTGTAATTTCAAATTTTTTTTTATCTCTAAATATCCAATAACAATGTTCCATTTCAAAATTACGCTCGACAAAATAATCGGGACTGTCGCTAAATAGTTAATTAAAAACGCAATCTTATTTGAATCTACGCACATTGGTGAACAAATGTGATGATATACATACATATATATATATATATATATAATTGATGCATAAAAACCTTTTATAACACTGCTATTGTGCTCGGTGACTACATAATTCTAATCCAGTACTCAAACACTTATTAAAGTAATGTAAATTCAATTCTATATATTATTTTAATATGAATAATTTATTTATTTGCTTCCAATTAATCATATTATTTTAATATGAATAATTTATTTTAATGATCCCTATGTTGATCCAAAATCAACATCAAGCTTATTTTGAAATTTACTTCTAATAAATGGGGGGGAGTGGTATCTCGACAAAACTCTTGAGTTCCTAAAAGAGTATTTTCTATTTTTTATTTATTTTTTTATCACATCTACATAGACATTAATAAAATGATTTATTTAATTTCTCTAAATACGATTGTGAAATCGACCGTTCGATATAAATTTCATTTTCAGAAACTAGATTGATAGTTGTTGAAAATGTGTTGTTTTTCAGCATGTTGATACATGCTGAAAAAATTATCAATTATTACAAATCGTTGAATGGAATATCTGAAGAACACCATTATAAAAATAATTTTCCCATTTCTGGAATAAGTTCATTCTACAACTCCAGGTATACCTGTTCCCCATGGTCACGCTGCAATAGTGGAACATAAAATCGCCCGGTTTGTATACAAACTCCTAGCATCTTAATTGGACCGACTGGCCCTTCGTTTCGAATGTTCGAATGGCGAGGAAGAACCCTTTTCCTGCCTTCATTAGTGATTCGAGCGTCGTCATCCGCCGCCGGGGCGTAACAAGCGGGGCGATCAGCTGCCGTGGATATCCGGCGGAACGCATGCGCGGAACGTGGCGCATGCGTGCCAGGTGGCCGGGGCAGATGGAGCCCTCAGCTGCGGAAAGAGTTCGATCCGATTCCGAACCGGAGAGGATGTCCCGACAGCGAGGTCTGCTGAAACATCCGCACCAGTGGAGAACAAGTTTTTTTCCTTTTTTTAATTATTTCAACAACCTGACAACAATTTCATAAAGTCAAGTCAATCAATGAATTCATTTTTTGTTACAATTTAATTGTTTTTTAAAAATTTTTCTTCAATGATTTTATTTTCTATGCTTATTTTTTTAAAAATTTAATAATGAAAATAGTATGAAGTGGTCGTTCAAAGCATTAGAATATAATTAAATAAATCCAAGAAGCATATTGTTCGACACGATTTCAAAACGAGGGCCTATAATCAGGGGCAGATTTTCCTATAGGCTAACTATTCTTCAGCCTAGGGCCTCAAGATCAAGAGGGGCCTACATTCAAATTGTTAGCAAAATTAAAATGACACTATTCTAAACACAGTAAAGACTGAATCAAAAATAAGAAGAAATTTTACACATATGAATAATAAACAAACATAATAAGTAATTTACTCATTTAAAAATGGGAGGTGAAAGCGCCTCATAAGTGGAATAGCCTAGGGCCTCCTTTTATCTAAAACCGGCCCTGCCTATAATTCAGCACTATTCCGATACCTAGCTATAAAAATCCTATTTTCACCAGCCATGTACTGCTTTGAGGCCTAATGGCAGAGTGACTAGAGCTCGGTGCCACAGCTTTCGGTTCGAGTCCCGGGGATGCCATGCTTGCTTGCAGTGGTTCGGAACTCACTTTAAAACGTAAGACCCGGTCTAATATGACTGTTGGGCGTAGGGTTGACAACCTTACCCCTTAAAAAGAAAACATGTACTGTCTAGAAATCTGATAGCAGGCAGACGCCCTTGGCCCACCATGGGGCTGTTGCGCCACTAATGATGAAGATGTTTACCGATTTACATCTCAAAAACAACTCACATTAGATTGTGTGTAAAATTAATTTGGCACTACCTTTCGTGGAGAGCATAAATACGAATTATTTGGAAGATATCTTAAATTACTTAATCCGTTTCCGTTCGGTTGACAACGGAAACGGATGTACTAATTACGGAGTTCTTACGGTGCAACAATAAACCCCAAACACCTCAACATTAGCATGACTGAATTAAAATTAATATATAGTTGCAATAATTAGAAAAGAAAATAAATAAATAAAAACCTACACAAATTTTAAAAAAAGATGAAATAAAAGCTGTTATAAAGTAAAATCGTAAAAAGTTTATAAAAAGTTGGAAGGCAATATATCAGAAAAAAAAATCTTGTAAATTTACATTGAATCGAATCAGATCAAATAGCAGAATTTAATTTACCTTTGCAAAAATAATAGTATCTTAAAAAGAATTTTAAATAAAAATGACCGAAACTAATGAAAATATTTTTTATGGATTCTTTTTTAATTGATTTTTTTACATTAATAAAGAATATATTTAAATACTCAGAATTAGAATGAAAAGAATAAATAAATTAAAAAAAAAAAAAAAAAAAAAATTCTAAAGAATTCTGAAGAATAAAAGAAAAAAAAAAAGAAATTTTAATAACAAAACAAAAAAAGAATAGAATTTAAAAAATATATATTCGCCCTTCTACAATAATTCTCCCATAAAAATAAGCCTCTTAAATCAATGACTATTTATTTAATTGAATAAAACGAACTAATAATACTTAGAAAAATTTTAAGAATTATTTTCAATTAAAAGAAATGGAAGGTTAACAAGAAAATGCTGCTTCATGGCAACAGCAACACAAGGAAAGTCGAACCTGCGCGTGCGCACAAAAATAAAACTCATTTGGCATCCGAATCGGATTTGTTTCCAATATGAGAGGTTTTGTTTGTTTATTTATTTAAATATGCGATACATACAAACGAGAAGATTTTTAATGTTTGTTTACAAACAGCTGAAAACTTTTAATTTAGAAATATTTTACAGGTAAGAAACGAAATCATTATCTGTTACCCTGCTCGTCAAATTCGTTTTTCTAAATTCTAATAATTTTTCTAATTAGTGTAAATCCATTACATAATGAATTTGATGAAATTATAATAACAAAATCAAACATTTTAAATAAATAAGTTTTAAAAATTATCCGTAGAAAAAAAATGCATAATTTTTAAAGATATTATAAAATATATTCTAGGAATTCTAAATAATCAAATGAAATAGATTTTAAGCCGTTTCTTTGATTATACAATCTCCAATTATACAATACAACTCATTTATCAATTTATTTACTTTTAAAAATTTTAAATAAACTATTTATTATTTATATATTATTATTTATTTGTCTTTTTTCCAATAAAAGTTTTAAGGGAATATATTTAAATACATTTTTATTATTTGTAAGTTAGAAATAGATTTGATGATTGAATTACGGCATAAACTGTTGTAGCGATCAACATTACAACCTTTTACCTTTCTACCATTAAAAAAAAAAATGCTATTTCTGTTTTCAGTCATAAAATGTAAAAAGAGAATATTTCCTTGCACATTATGCAGAATATTAAGTAGCAAAGTAATACAGAAGAAATATTCCCGAAATATTCATAAGGGTATCAATTAACAAGCCTAAGTTCTAAGCCTAAGAATACAATTTTGTACGACTGTACAGGTAGTTCTCAACTTCTGATAGCAATTTCTTTTGAACTCTTACTTTGATCCTAGATTTGTTTCATTTTTATTTTAATATGTTGATAACAAAGCTTTCTATTAAAACTTAAAACTATTACGATGTATGTACAAATTGAAAAAAACACTAGTAATTACAAAATAAAGAGAATTAACAACACAAAATTAAGAGAAAATTTAACAGTTTAATTATTTCAATTTAAATTTTAACTAAAATTTAACTATTTAACACTACAAAATTAAGAGAAAAAAGTATCTAATGAAAACAATGAAAGATACACTTTTAAATATGAGCTAATACAAGCATAGACAATAAACACCAACATTTTGAGTAAATAACAATATCATATAAACTATGTGATATTATTTGTGAAATGAATGAATATTACTATTATTATTTTTAGATCTGATTATTTTGTTTCAATAATTTAAAAAATAAATTTGAGGTTTTCTTGCAATTCAGCTATTCTTTTCCATTCAGTTCCAACAGAGACGTAAAAAATTTTCAATAATAATTTCGGCTTATCGTAAATATATAAGTAAATTATGCCAATCATGAATTACCAGAACTTAGAATATTAATCACAACAATAAATTCAAATACACTTTAAATATTGACACACATAATTGCTAATGAGTAAAAACCTAGAAATTAAAATTTTAACTACTTGACTTACGTTTTTTTGAAGCTGAAAAACAAAAGTTATTTTAAGTTGGTAATGAAATGGACGTCTTACCTATGAGTAGCAGTGCAACAGTGAGATGTTCTTTTCCTGTAGCTTTAACAACACCTACAATAGTTCCAACAACAGAGCATAAAAGCCCGAGGGCAGCGATTACTACCACTAACCATCTAATAGCAACACTATGTGTGGCCAGCAAGCCACAACACTGCTTCCTGGCCTGTCTTCTAGGGGTCACTAAATCCGGAAGAGGACACTGGTTCAGAACATTATGTGGAGGTGAAGTCACTGAGTTGGGTCTCCAGCAACTGCTGGTGCTCGGTTGTTGATGCTGATGTTGTTGTTGCTGCTGCTGTTGTTGATGGTTAGACCAGTTGTTGTTCGGAGGATTCCTACTGGAAATATCTGTCGAATTTATTTGTCTGTCCATCTGTGTACTTCTGGTCACCCATGGACTAGTAACTTGATCCCTTTTCAACTGCTGCTGAGGTGCAGCTATCACTTCACGACGCGGCTGCAACATGGAACTAGTTTCTGCTGGTTGTTGCCGGTTATTGCATATGATGGTAGTTGGCAAGGAAGTGTGCTGTAAGCCGTCCTGGTGGCTTCTAGCACAGATAATTCCTTGCGTGGAACTTCTGGACACCACTTGAGGCTGTGGTTGTTGATGGTGGTGAATATCATAAGAACTGCTCGATGGCACCCGGGCGTCATAAATGCCACCTACGGGTACGGATCGAGTCCTGGCGTGTTGGATGCTGCTGGCACTGTTTGTTTGTGTGTGATGGGTGACATCCGGCAGTCTACCCACACTGGATTCTGCCCTCCGGGTCACATCTGGTTGATGGTTCTCCAATATACCTCTTATCCTCCAAGTGTCTCCAGCCGATCTGGTGGAATGGGCATCATTGGAGTACCGCATCAAACCACTGTTATTGCTGATAGATCCGTGATAGCCAGCTGGAGAAGAACTGTTGGTGACGGGTGCCCTGTTCTGCTGGTAGTGGTGCACTGATGCAGGTGAGGTGTAGGACCTGCTGGACCTTCGACACAGGTCGGGGTATCCGGTGGGCCTGTTGTTCTCCAGACCAGCGTTGATGTCTTGGGGCCTCTCCCAGAATTGGCGAGATATGTGACTAGGGTCCACCCTACACCTGGGGCATGTAACATGGTTCCTGGATCGGGTGCGGATTTCGACGGGAATGCTGAGAGATCGGTTAAACTCCGCCATCTTTGGGAAGAGAAGAGACGAATCGATCGTGGAACATCACCAGCAACAAAAGCGGGGAGAAAAACCGTAGCACATTGTCGGTAAGGGTTTCTCCTCTCTTGTGACGGAATCGCGACTGCGTCAGCAGTGGAGCCTGCAGTCGGTTGAAGCCGTTTTGGCGGGAGAGGGAGGAAGGGGATTTGCCAGCGCCATCTGTCGGAGATGGGAAGAAACAGAAACGCTCTTTTCTTTGTGAATTTTCTTATGAAGCTGTGAAAGTTTATCAAGAAAAGAAATTTGAAATATCAAAATAAATAAATAAATAATAACAATAAATAAAAAATAATAACAATTAAATAAATAATTACTAATAATTAAATAAATAATAATAATAATTAAATAAATAAATAATAATAATTTTAAATAAATAAATAAAAATAATAATAATAAATAAATACATTAGGTAATATCTTTTATGTTTTTCCTGCATTTGTTTAAATTTTATTTTAAAAAATAATTTTATAACTTTAATTCAATTTGAAGATTTTTAATAAAGATGAAATCCTGAATTAAATAATATATTATCATTTACATTAATTGATTTAATCATCATATTAAAAAATAGTAATAATAATAAATAAATAAAAATCAGTTTTTTTTTAAAGAGCAAAAATAACTTAATGCTGGCCAAGTAGATATTATATTACTGTGATTTAATCTACTTCAATACAATATTATTCGTGTAATCACAGCGTTAATTAAAAAGGTAAAAATTAACAGTGATAAAAAGATATAAGAAATGTTTTGATGCGTGCAAAATGTTTTATTGACACAAATTATATTTTTAGGTAGCTAAACAAGGAAAAAAAAAAAATACAAATATGTATGCTTATAAATGGTTAAAAATACGGATCATTAGATTTCTTCTATCCTGTTCCTGTTAAATATAGTAGATAAAAAGGTGTCGTAGCTTCAATATTTTCCGCCTGAAATAAATTGCATTTTATACGGAAAATAAGGGAAATATGGCTGCTTTAAATTAACGAGTTTGCGTCAAATTTGTGAAGAATCCGTTACATTTAACAGACGAAAGAAGATAAAATTTATTCTTTAAAATAGTAAAAAAAGGGCTTGAAATCAATCAATAAAGTTACATTGCTAATATCTATATTTCTACGGAAAAGCTACTACTTAACGCATACTAAAAATTAACCGCAGTGCTATGACAAGAACTTCTTTTATGAATTTATTTTGAAAAAATATATAAATAAACGAAGATATTTAATATTTAAAAAAGATCTTTCAAATTGTTATGTAAAATTCAAAAATTATTCATGCACCTTTTGTGGCAGAACGCGTTTCTATTTCAATTGCAACTCCTCTGCAAGAAAAAATCAATAGATTAGTCTGCTTTGCAACTATGTATCGAAAGTAAACAAAAGATAATCTTGTATCAATGGAAGTTTCGTAGAGAATCGTTTTTGCTTCTTGTGGCTACAACTAATGCTTAATCGTCGTCCTTTTTAATACGTATTTTATAAGATATATAAAAAATAAGTTTAAGGCACGCATCAGCATAATATAAATCGGATACACCGAACCTACATCGAATACAAAGTACATACATAGTACATTGAATACTTCCTGTTATTCGACGTACTAGGTTCAAGGAAATATTCTACTATATAAAAACCAATGATTCATCAAAATCCCAAGTTTTTCTATTTCATCTTTCTTCATTTTTTAAAATAATATTCTGTTGCACTAGTATCATCATCGCCCCTGGCACTGCAGCCCCATGGTGCACCATTTACTCCACGCCAACAATTTAATATTTCCAGCATCACTTCCAATTCTTTCTTCCATGTTTTTTCTTACCCTTCGACTTTTCTTTTAATAAAATTTCTTATCATCCTGTCTTCCTCCTTTAGTCTCAGTTGCCCCTGTCGCTAGGATTGTATTCGTAACATCCTTCTCATTATGTATTCTATTCTTCTTCTTATTTTTTATTTGTATTTCACTATTGTTTCAATTCTCCAAACATTCATCTTCCTGTACAGGTGCGAAATGTTTTCCCAATACTTTCTTGGTCAAATCTAATTTTTTCTTTAAAAAATAATAAGAATTTTCAATATATATGTTGGGCTAGATGGCCGAGTGGCTAGCGCTCTGGTACCACAGGTTTCGGGTTCGAATCCCGGCGGTGCCATGGATGTTTGTAGTGGTTTGGAATCCTCTTCAAGCCGTAGATCCCGGTCTCATAGGACCGTAGAGCGTCGCAGAGCCGAATTAGACTTCTCACAACCACATCATTCCCAAACTCTATAGGGGCAACTCTCTCTAGGCGTGGTGTTGTAGTATATATGTGTGTGTAGTCAAAAATCAAATTACTTAATTATGTTATACATATACACTAAATTATGAATTGACAATTTGAACATGATCGCATTTGTTAAGTGATATCGAAAAGATAGTGTTGGACAGATCTGCCTGTTATTCTAATTTACTCGCCTTTTTTTAAGTACCCTGAGATACATATATCCTACTTTGGAAACCACTGTTCTAAAGTACCACGATTTAAAGCGGGAAATAATCTAACTACTCATTAGGGTGGTAAAAACAGCGTTAATTCATCCAAAGAATTCATTTAACATTCATTTGTGAAATGAATTGATCCAGATATGCGACCACAAATTCGCTCGGATCTCTCTTCATCTCGAGTTACCATCGCCGTTGTGCGGGAGGGATGGAATTTCCGCCGTTCGGAGGGACGGGGGGCACAGGTAGAGAGCGTGAGAACGCAGGGTCAGGTAGAAAGCAGCCTCGGGCAGGGGTCGTCCACTCGACCTATCCCCCCTTCTCCATCGTCGTAGAACGTGATTCGAGCAAGTCGAAGGACGTTTCGAATCGTTCTTGAATGAATGAGATGAGAAGGAGGCAGCTTTACCGGGTTAGTTGATGTGGTATGCTGAGATCGGTTTTATTTTATTTATTTTTTATTTTTCTTGATGAGAGGAAATTTTGCTTCTTCTTTTTACTTTTTCTTATCTGTTTCTGTCATATAAAGAAGAGTAAAGTGGCTTATCGACGTTCTAATTCGAATTGGGTATCTCAGGTTTTATGCTTCTTGAAAGAACTTTTCGTTTTTCTTTCTGCTTTATTTTTAACGCAGAGTTATGTGTATTTATAGACATTCAATAGTATGTTTATTAACGTAGAGTATGTGTAGATGTATATACATACTCAGCGTATTCTGCATATTTTTTTCACGAACAATGTTTCACAGAATATTTTGTTTTTATTTTATTTTTCTTGATGAGAGGAAATTTTGCTTCTTATCTGTTTCTGTCGTATAAAGAAGAGTAAAACGAGAATAGAGTGGCTTATCGGCGTATCATGTTCGCATTGGGTATCTTAGGTTTTATGCTTCTTGAAAGAGTTTTTTTTTTTTTTTCTTTCTGCTTTATTTTTAACGCAGAGTTATGTGTATTTATAGACATTCAATAGTATGTTTATTAACGTAGAGTATGTGTAGATGTATATACATACTCAGCGTATTCTGCATATTTTTTTCACGAACAATGTTTCACAGAATATTTTGTTTTTATTTTATTTTTCTTGATGAGAGGAAATTTTGCTTCTTATCTGTTTCTGTCGTATAAAGAAAAGTAAAACGAGAATAGAGTGGCTTATCGGCGTATCATGTTCGCATTGGGTATCTTAGGTTTTATGCTTCTTGAAAGAGTTTTTTTTTTTTTTTTTCTTTCTGCTTTATTTTTAACGCAGAGTTATGTGTATTTATAGACATTCAATAATATGTCTATTTATCGTAGAGTATGTGTAGATGTATACATACTCTGCTTATTCTGTATATATATATTTTTTTTCTTTCTAATGCAGCTGGTAAACACTTAGACAGTTTAGACTTGGATGCCTTAAGACAAGCGCTGCACAGACGTTACTCACTTTGCAGGACCCAGGGGGCGTGTGTAACTTGAAGATAAGCCACGGACACGGAGTAACAATGCCCCCGCAACGCTCTACGATCCTATTAGACCGGGACCTACGGTTTACAATGGATTCCGAACCACTACAAACATCCATGGCACCGCCGGGACGCAAACCCGAAACCTGTGATACCGAGCGATAAAACGCTAGCCACTCGGTCATTCAGGCCCCCATTCTGTATGTATATATATATATATATATATATATTTTTTTTCAAGAAAAATGTTTCGCATTTTTTTCTCCTACAGAATATTTTTTATTTTATTTTTCTTGATGAGAGGAAATTTTGCTTCTTCTTATCTGTTTCTTCTTCTTTACTCTCGTTTTACTCTTCTTTATATAAGAAGAGTAAAACGAGAGTAAAGAGGCGACGTATCTTATTCGAATTGGGTATCTCAGGTTTTATACTTCTTGAAAGAACATTTTTTTTTCTTCCTACTGTATTTTTAACGCAGAGTTAGGTGTATTTATAGATATTTAACGATATGTTTATTAACGTAGAGCATGTGTAGATGTATACTTACTTAGCGTATTGTGCATATTTTTTTCACGAAATATATTTCACATTTATTTTCTCTTACAGAATATTTTTTTTTTAATTTTTTTTCTTGTTGAGAGGAAATTTTGCTTCTTATCTGTTTCTGTCACATAAAGAAGAGTAAAACGAGAGTAAAATGGCTTATCGACGTATCTTATTCGAATTGGGTATCTCAGGTTTTATGCTTCTTGAAAGAACTTTTCTTTTTTCTTTCTGCTTTATTTTTAACGCAGAGTTATGTGTATTTATAGACATTCAATAGTATGTTTATTAACGTAGAGTATGTGTAGATGTATATACATACTCTGCTTTTTCTGTATATTTTTTTCATGAAAAATATTTCATACATTATATTTTTTATTTTTATTTTATTTTTCTCGATGAGAGGAAGTTTTGCTTTTGCTTCTTCTACTTCTTATCTGTTTCTGTCACATAAAGAAGAGTAAAACGAGAGTAAAGTGGCTTATCGACGTATCTTATTCGCATTGGGTATCTCAGATTTTATACTTCTTGAAATAATTTTTTTTCTTTCTTTCTGCTTTATTTTTAACGCAGAGTTATGTGTATTTATAGACATTCAATAATATGTTTATTTATTATAGAGTATGTATAGATTTATACATACTCTGCGTATTCTGCATATTTTTTTTTTCAAGAAAATGTTTGACATATCTTATTCGGATCGACATACACTGAAGTGACAAAAGTCATGGGATAGCAATATGCAAATTTTCAGATGGCAGTAGCATCGCGTAGAACTGGTATAAATGCGCAGTGCTTTCGCAGAGCTTTCATTTGTGTTCAAGTTATTCATGTGAAGAGGTTTTGACATGATGATGACCGCACGACGGGAATTAACAGACTTTGAACGCGGAATGCTAGTTGGAGCTAGACGCATGGGTCATGCCATTTCGGAAATCTTTAGGGAATTCAACATTCCCAGATCCACTGTGTCAAGAGTGTGCCGAGTATGAAATTTCAGGCATAACATCCCACCATGGACAGCGCAGTGCTCGACCGCCTGCACTAACGACCGAGACCGGCGACGCCTGTAAAGTCGTAAATTCTAACAGACAAGCAACACTGCGTCAAATAACCGCAGAAATCAATGTGGGACGTACAAGCGACTTGTCTGTTAGAACTGTGCGGAGAAATTTGGCTTTCTTGGGCTATTCCAGCAGAAAACCGACTCGAGTGCCTTTACTGACAGAACGACATCGCTTGCAGCGACTCTCGTGGGCACGTGAGCATATCGGTTGGTCCCTAGATGAATGGAAAACCGTGGCCTGGTCCGATGAGTCACGATTTCAGTTGGTAAGAGCTGATGGTAGGGTTCGAGTGTGGCGCAGACCCCACGAAGCCATAGACCCAAACTGTCAGCAAGGCACTGTTCAAGCTGGTGGTGGCTCCGTAATGGTGTGGGCTGTTTTTCATGGCATGGACTTGGTCCTCTGGTGCGACTGGACCGAACATTGACTGGAAATGCTTAAGTTCAGCTACTTGGAGATAATTTGCAGCCATTCATGGACTTCATGTACCCAAACAACGATGGGATTTTTATGGATGACAATGCGCCATGTCACCGGGCCACAACTGTTCGCGATTAGTTTGAAGAACATTCTGGACAATTCCAACGAATGATCTGGCCACCTAGATCGCCCGACATGAATCCCATCGAGCATTTATGAGACATCATCGAGAGGTCTGTTCGTGCCCAAAATCCTGCACCATCAACGCTTTCACAATTATGGACGTCTATCGAGACAGCATGGCTCAATATTCCTGCAGAAGACTTCCAACGACTTGTTGAGTCCATGCCACGTCGAGTTGCTGCACTTCACCGGGCGAAAGGAGGGCCGACACGATATTAAGAGGTATCCCATGACTTTTGTCACTTCAGTGTATGTTATTTGGATTGAGTATCTCAGGTTTTATACTTCTTGAAAGAACTTTTTTTTCTTGCTTCATTTTAACTCAGAGTTATTTATAAACATTCAATAGTATGTTTATTGACGTAGAGTATGTGTAGGTACATACATACTCTGTTTATTGTGCGTATTTTTTTTTCAAGAAATATATTGCGCATTTTTTCTCCTGCAGAAAATTGGTCTTTGGTTTTTGGATGTTTGGTAGTAGTTCAGAATCCACGTTAAACTGCAGGTTCCGGTCTAATTAACCTAAATTGTGCACAAAGTGACCATAGAGAGACAAGTCAAACCTACAAAAAATAAATAATTTATTGTGTGTGTGTATATATATATATATATAGATATTTATTGTATATATATATATATATATATATATATATATACAATAAAACAGCTTATATATAGATATATATATATTATGTCAACATTATTTCATGTCTTTACGTTCAATTTAATCAAATCAAATCAAAAAAAGATCAAATTTTAAATACAGATTTTCACATATCTTTTTAAAAAAAGGCAAAAGTCAGAAAAAAATATCGTTTGTACACCCACCCACACAAAAGAAAACACCACCTGTGCACTTAATGCTCCTAGGGGAAAAAAAAGGGAAAAAAAATCAGAATTTACCTTCATCTCATATCTTTATCTCAACTTCTGATATGATCTTGAGCACAGACCGCCGCATCCGAGGTCTATTATACTTAAAAATGTGTTTAATATTTTTTTTTTTTTTTTTTTTTACGATTTTCAGATTTAAATGAAAGATTAAATCAGGGAAGGAACAGGATTCACCTTTAGTTTCATAAAAAAAAAAAAAAAAAAAAAAGTAAACATTTAAAAACAAAAAGATACTTTACTTAATGGTTTTTTTTTAATTTTTATTATTATTATTATTATTGCTTAGAAGATTATATACTTTGCCATTTGCATATCTTATCTACACATTTTTTTGCCCGAAAACCTACTATATAACTTAATTGTCAAAAACATTATCCTTTAAAAATTTTGCTAATCCTAGGGGTTGTAATTGTTGCTAAATAATACATTGAAAAGGTACGAGTCCCTTTGTATGAACGCATGCTAGTAAACAAACATTTTCAGGATTGATTATAAAAAATTCATACATAAAATTCAAAGTTAAAAAAATACATAAACGAAACAAATAAAGTTTATATATAAACATATGTGAATAATATATTAAAATTTCTAATAAAAATACACAAGTAAAAGATATTTTCAGGCATAAATAAGAAAAAATATACATAAATGAAAATCTTTTGACTCATCTCTTTTACTGTTGGTAAAAAAAAAAAAAAAACAGCTATAAAAGTATTCAATAATGGATTTAATATCACCTTAAGGAAAATATATATATATATATATATATACATATATCATTGGCGCAACAGCCCATTGCGGGCCAAGGCCGTCTACCTACTGGCAGATTTCGAGACGTTTTTCTTTTTTACGGGGTAGCGTTGTCAGCTCTACGCCAACGCTCAACATTCATATGAGATCGGAATCTACAGCTTAAAGAACCTACAGCTTGAAACATCCATAACACCGCCGGGACTCGAACCCTGTGGTACCAAGCTCCAGAGCACTAGCCACTCGGCCATTCAGGTATACATACATATATATATTATTATTATAATTATAATATTATATCTATATATATATATATAACAATAATAATAATAATTTACGGGAGCTTTTGTAGGGGGTTGTGTATGGGGTGTATATGTCAACACTGAACATGTCTCTGTCTCTGTCTCATCATTCGTAAAAGATTTTGTAAGAAAAGGGATATATTTTCTTTTTTGTATATCTTTGTCGGTTTATTAAAAAAAAATTTTGGTTTTATTTTTAATTCTGTTCAAGTTAACATCAGAAGAAATGTGTGTGTGTGAAATGAATGCGAATTAAATAAATATTTATGAATCGCTCATCCTAATGTCAGGTAATCCAGGGACTGTGGAGACTGTTTTTCACCCAGACAAAAGAGCTGACCATTCACCTTGCAAATGCACGTGTTTCGTTTCACAGCATTCTGACCATCCCACCCCTCCTTTCGAGACTCGGAGAGGGCGGTAACAATCGTAGCACCAACAAAGGACAAGTTTATTGGCCGAGTGCTGCAAATGGGCCCCTTTTGTGCCCGCCAACCCTTTTGTCTGGCTGGAATTCGGAACTCGGAGGAACAAGAGGGTCAAACATCTAGATTCGCCCGATTCTGCATTTCACGCTTATCTTCTTAAAAGAAGACGCAAAAAATTGTAGCGATGAAAGAACAAATCTGCAAAAGAGTTGGAAAACGACACTCAATCTCAAGACCGAAATGCAATGAATGTGAACATCTCATTGAGAAAGCAGTAGGAGAAAAACAACAGATTTATTTGTAGGAGGGTCGATTTACTGGAGGAGGTTCGATTTAATCTTAAATATCTTATTACGAAAGATTTTTATATTTATATATCTTATTACAAGATATTTAAGATTTGTAAGCTTTTATCGTACAAACAAAATAAATGCCATGATTTTAGACTTAACATTAGTGAAATTATTCTCTAATTGTAATTAGGATAATTAAAATTATAGTATCTCACTTTTAAATCCTGCATTTTTTTCTCTTTTAAACATTAGTGGGCCTCGTGTACCACTTATGTGCACATGAACAGCCCACCAAAGGGTGACGAGAGATGGACATTTCGAGAGCCCTTTTAGGAGTAATTGCCCTGCATTTGCATATCATATGGGAGAAGACCAGGAAAACTCCCTCCGCGCAGCTTGGCTACTGATGGGAGATACTTTTTATAAATGTTTGTTTTTGTTGCAGAGTCGGAGTGAGAAGCAAGTATTCGTAAGCTAGTCTTTTTAACAGAGTCATACTCAGTAGCCAATATAAAAAAATCCGACTCCCGATTCTTTTATTTTTTTCCAAAATTCTATGAATGAATGTTAAGGAAGCAATTCAATTGTCATATTAAAAAACAACCTTCAATCATACAACCAGCAGCAATGACGGTGACAGCTTTAGCAGCATATCAAGTAAGTATGGAGCATACTTACTTTGACTTCCTTTGATTCAAGATAGCCATCTTGAATCAAAGACGATCTTATAGAAGCTATTCTGTTATTAAGGAAAAAATAAAATTCAATTCAATTTACTACACTACAAAAATAGCTACTTTGTGCTTAAATTGTAGTATATATATATTTTCTTACGCTGTTTGGTACTGTCGATTTTAGAGGATACATGTATTTCTAAGAGTGCAAGGATGCCTTATAAGTGAATGCAAATGGAACTCCTTTAAAGTTATGACAAAATGGCTTTGTTATGCAAATACTGCTTTTCTAAATATATGAGTTCAGTAAAAGTAATTGAATTTATTTCACTTCAAATTCTCACTTTCACGCCGTTGTTATGCAAAGATAGTTGTACATAAAATTCGAATAAAGGTCAGAGTTAGTATAAAAAAAAATCCTGTTCAGGATTAGGAATTTTTTGTTTCTTCGCCCCCCCCCTTCCTGCCTACTTAGTAGACTTGAAAGTGGCTTACGGACTACGGAGCCCTTTAACCTCTTACTCTTAATAAATAAAATAGCTAAATTAGAAAAATTGTGGGCTACTTAAAATATCACTAAGTAAATAAAAATGTAATTTCTCAGAATTAAAAAGATAGTAGCCAAAATAAAAAATAAAAATTTAATTGTTAAAAATAGTTTTAAAAAAATGAAATAAAAATGTTATTTTTCAAAATTAAAAAGATCGTAGTCAAAATAAAAAAATATTTAATTATTAAAAATAATTAGATAAGGAATAAAATATATAAAAAGTAATTTAACTAAAATTCCGTACAATTAGGGACCAGTTGCAGATGCCAAAAAAAATTAAATAAATAAAATATAAAAAGACGGGGCAAAACAAGACCAAATTCTCCCCTATCCCCCTCCACAAAACATCCTATTTTCAGAACCAATAAAAGATTTAAAAAAACTTTTGGTTCTAAATGATCAAAAAAATAATTTTTTTAATTGTTAATTTTTTTTCTTTTTGTTTTACTATAAAAAAAAGAGTTATAAAAATGACAAATAAAAAAACCATAACTGGGTTTACTAATTGGCAAAGACGAAAATTTTAGTGCAGATCATAGTAGGTTCGATTTGGTTTGTCGCTTTACGGTCACCTTGTGCATACTTTGGGTTAAACAGACCGGGACCTACAGTTTAAGGTGGATTCCGAATCACTACAAACATCCATGGCACCTCCGGGACGTGAGCCCGAAACCTGAGGTACCGAGCGCCAGAGAGCTAACCATTCGGCCATCAGGCCCGAACGGAGTAGAAGAGAGGAAGAAAAGCTAAACTTGGAATCGAACCCTCAACCTCGCTGTCAAAGATTAAAAATTCTCTTAGTAAGGTGCACTTGCTTTAAAACTTGGTAAATGTAAACTGCGAAAGACTTCTTCCTGTTCTTTTATCCCCGGCACAGATTGCTTTATAGAGTACAGTTTAAAAATAAAACGTGTTTTTTTCCCCCAATACTATAAAATACGTCATAAAATCTTCAAACAAGCATTTGCCAATACTTATAGTCTTGAAAGTCCACAGTGTTCAGACTCGCTGTATTTAACAAAAAATAAATAAATAAATAAATAAAATAATAATAATAATAATAAAAATGACACATCTGGGATCCTGCATTACTGAAGCGAACCGACATTTTTATTTTTTATTTTATAGATCAAAATTCGTTTAAAATATCAACATATATTTATTGATCCTTAATGTCAACAATAAATCTCCCAGAGAAGGATCTCGAACTCCAGGGAAGGGCATGCATATTACCACACTACAATTTATTCATTTTGTTTAACGAATAGAATAAGTCTTTATTTTTAAATTCTCCAAACATTACGCAACCACTACCTTCAAATTTGTTATATTCGTCTTCATTTACAAATATGAACATTGCAAAAATGTTTGTTACATATTTCTCGCCAATGAAATTCCAAGCATTTTAAGCATTTTGTTCACTCATGAAGAATTTCTTCCGTCTGACATAATTTATGTTAAAACTTAAAAGGGGGAAAAAAAAAAATTTTTTTTTGAGTCATCTAGTTTGCCAATTGTCTCTGATACGAAATCCAAAAGTTTTGAAGAGCATTCTAATGAGTCCTTTTTAAATAAAAATGTTATATTTTGTAATCTTTAAAATGGCTTTTTTTTTTTCCTTTTTTGTTTTGTTGAGGTGCATTGATAAACTAAATATTCCATTGAGTAGTTGTGCACCGACAGATAATAGAGAGTTTTTGCGTACCGTACGTTAGTTACCGTAGGACGCTCAGTTTCCTATGAGGATGCGCGCTAGGGAGAAAAAGCTAACGGACGTCCCACGGTAACTAACGTACGGTATGCAAAAACTCTCTAATGAAAGGAATGCACTGTGGAAGGGACCCTGAAATGTGATATGTATGTATGGCAGAAAATACTAAAAGCTCCACCAAATATCCTTACTAACCATGCTTATACACGTTGTCACATCGCCATCATGTCTCCTCGCTTCTGAAAGCAGTGATTGCAGCGGAAGGCCACCAGTGGTTCCTGAACATGCAAGCTATGCAAGTTGCCACTGAATCTTCTTTTTTGTTGAACATCGGTGGTCTCATATATCATTTACGTATCCCACGAACAGCCTACCAACCTGTAAGAAGAAGAAGAAGGCAGTTCCCTTCGGATGATCTTTTAGGAGTAGCCCTCCCGAATTTGCGTGTTGTATAGGAGAAAACCCGTAAAACACCAACAAAGTAACTTTTTAAAGATATTGTCGCAGTCGCCACCCAGTCTTCCCGTTTCAGAAACCAGTAACTGCAACAATGTTGTCAGTGGATTCTAACCTTGGCCCTCATGCACGGGTTCCTTTCGAATCGGTAGTAAGCGCTTTGGTGACAGTTTTTTCTTGCCTCATTTTATAAATGCTTAATACCAAAAGTAAAAGATTTAATATTAGATTTAAAAAAAACCTTTTTTTTTTAATTTTAAAATATGCTATTTTTCTGCTGCTACATAAAAAAAAAAAAAAATAAAAAAAAAAACCCTAGTAATTTCTAATTAAATTAATGAACATTTAATGTTTTTCATTTGTTATTAGGGATTATCGAAACCATTTAACTATTGAGAAAGCAATACTTAGTTTAATGAGAATTTTTCAACTTCAATTTAATTGACATTACACTTGAAAAAAAAATAATAATGTTATTTATTTTATATTAATTAATTAATTTATTTATTTTGACTTTTCATATATATGTATTTTATCCAATTCACCTGCAATAAAAAGAATTTTTGTGAACCTTATTTCTTACTCAAAATACATATACAAAAGAGTAAATGTCATTATTTTTACAGGAAATAAAACGATCTAAGGTTTTTTTTTTTTTTTTTTTTTTTTTCCCGAAATAGAAACATTAAAAAAAAAAAAATTTAAGGGGTCGCAATGCTTTCACAAGAGATGGCACATGTTTGAAAAATGTTCAAGAATTTTTTTTTTTTTTTTTTAATATTACCGTTGAAATTAAGGTATTCACTTTTGCTACCGATTTCGTAGCATAATTACTTCACAAGTCAGGATGATGAAGTCAAAATATGTGACTTGAACAATTAAAATAACACAAATGATAATAATTCATTCGGAGCAAAGTCACGCCCCTAAAAACGACTTTTAGAGAGAACTTGAGGATTGAATAGAAAAGTTTTCGTTGCCAAATGCCAAGCTGGCCCGACTGGTAACGTTTACAAGTAGCGTGCAGGAAGGATCCAGTTCAAATAAGCTGGTGGTTTCCATTGCAGTCACTGCCTTCAGAAGCGAAGAGAGTTGAGGAGGATTGCGATAAAATGTGCAAAGCGTCTCAGATAATCGAGCAGACTGCCTAGTAAGAATTTCCTAGACATGCGAACGCACACGCAATTTCCCATATGACACGCAAATGCATGGCAATTATCCCTAAAAGTCCTCCCGGAAGGCACTCTACTCCCCTCAATACCGGTCGGTGGGCTGTTCGTGAGTAGATATATATAGAGGGCCTGATGGCCGAGTGGCTGGCGCTCGGTACCACAGGTTTCGGGTTCAAGTCCCAGTAGTACCATGGATGTTTGTAGTAGTTCGGAATCCACTTTAAATCGTATAGGTCCTGGTATAATATAATCGTAGAGCGTTGTGGGGTAGTGTTACTCGCGTCCGTAGCATATCTTCAAGCTACACGTGCCTCCTGGGTGGTACTAAATAAATAACAGAGGTTGCCTATGACAGAAAGATTAAATGTCTCTGTATTGCTAGCTGCATTAAGAACAACAACAGCAACATATATATATATATATATGGTGCGTGAAGCCCACCGATGTTCAACAAAAAAACATTATTAATTATTGCTTAACATTATTGTTTACTGGAACAGCAGATAGCTAACATAGTATGCTTTAATACAATTGCAATTGCAATGTTCAACCACGCTATACAAAGAAACATTCACTATAGAAGATCGGTACATTACATGCAAAGAACATTCAGCGTTAGCACCTACAGAGTTCACCTCCTTCCTCTATCGAGGACTGATGGGAGAACTTTCCAATCTGCTGATTTCTTTTCATTTCCTGATTAAGATCCATGAAATTTCAGGTCGGTTTCACTTGTTAAAAAGCATTATTAAATGTAATCGAACCACGCTTTCTCAGTTTTAATACACAATTGTGTCGTCGATCGGTATAATTCGAGTGGGAATGCATGGTTCAATCGATATGAAATCGGACTTTGCACTGATACCGATGCGAGGTGTTCACCCGCATTGTCACAATCCCCGTCAGCCTTTTCGTCCGTGAAAGCAGGGACTGCAGCGACGCTGCCAGCGGATTTAAACCTCAGCCCTTCTATGCGCATGTCGTCACTGGATCACGAGTGGAGCTCTAGATTGGTTTGGTTTGTCGTTCTACGGTCATCGTGTGCATAAAGAGGGCTAAACAGACCGATATCTACAGTTTAAAATGGATTCCGAACCACTACAAACATTCATGGCACCGTCGGGGACTCAAACACGAAACCTGTGTTACCGAGCGCCAGAGTGGTAGTCATTCGGCTATCAGGTCTCTAGGAGCTCTAGATTTTTGTTTGTCGCTGCACGGTCATTTTGTGCACACTTTAGGCTAATTAGACCGGAAACTACAGTTTCACTTGGATTCCGAACTAGCAAAAAACATCCATGCTACCGTCAGTGATTTGAACCTGAAACCTGTGGCCTGAAGGCCAGAGTGCTAGCCAAATAGTCATCAGGAGCTCTAATTAGCGTCAATGCGCGATAGGATAGGTGTTGGAGACAGGGCTAGGGCTACAACCCATGATCAATTTATTACCAGATTTATGCTTACCACTTCCTTTTCATTTTTATGGTTTTGACCTTTACTAATTTTACTTTCACTTGAACTCGCCGCATATCCCAGGTTGGTAGATCCGCTGCTAAAGAGGCACGCGGATACAGGTTTTGTGAGAATCATTTGGAGGTCTCCATTTTTCAATGTTAAAAACAGTGTGAGCAACCTCTGACCCGGGCATTTTGCGTTCAACAAAAGCGCGCATAGAGTTCGTGCGAGTCACTTTTTTTTTGCTTAATGAAAACTACATGACACAAAAGAAGACCATCTCATTCATTGTTTGTTTCCTTCAGAAAAAAACAGCGAAGCAAATTTATTTTTAAGGATGCGTCCGTCAGATAAAGTTGAATGCTCAGCAGGAACTGTTTGAAAAATTGCCGCCTTTTTTACTTTTTTGCTGTTGCTGCATTCAAAAAAGAGACCGCCATGAGACCAAGCGATTTTTAACATGTTGCCATCTGTTTTCTTTTTTTACTCTTCCGTCATCTCCAAATCACGTTTTTTGGTGATTCGAAACTCTTTTTCGTGTGTCTTTTTAATCTCTTTCGAAAGACCGAATTTTCTTGTGCTGAAAGAGTTCCTGTTTCTCAACATTTTTTTAAACATGGTGGTGAAAAATCTGTTTCATTTAAATGATGAGTCATCTGAATTCTTTTTTTTAATAAAATTATCGTCATTATTTTGTATATGGGCCATCACATTTCACATATCCGTCATTCTCCATTATTCTGAATTGCACCCCCACACACACACAAATGTCCCAATGGAAAACGCCGTATTAATTCTCTAAATTTTTTAAATAAAGTCGATTATTTGCATTTTTTTTTTTTTTCCTTTTACACAAATGTAAGGTTTTAATGTATATTTGAGCAATGTTCTGTAAATTTATCTAATTTTAATTAACAGAATTTTTAGTAAATTTATTTAATTTTAAAACGTAATTTTAATTAACGAATTTTCAGTACTCTCACACAGCAATAACATATACATAGAAATAAAATATCTATATATAAATAGGCATAAAATAAAAAATTATTCCAAAAGTAACTGAAAGAGGTAGCTCACACGTCATCATACTCAGACATTTTAAAACAAATCAGACAAACACACACTGACAAAAAACAGATCACAATAACATGACAGTGTGCATTTATTTAAAGTAAAAGTTTTTCAACATGACCACCACCACGAGGTATTAGGCAAATGAGGCGCGTCACTGCACCTGTTCACAGCTAAGAGCAGCATGTCGGGAACGATACCACTGACTGTCTGTCAAACGACATCTTTCAGTTCCACTAAAGTGGCTGGAGAGACGCGGTACACACGAGACTATAAGTATCCTTACAACCAAAAATCTGTCGGGTCAAATCTGGTGATCGTGAGGGCCATTTAAACTTCTCGACTTATCTCTCGGTCTTCAGTGAATGTGTCCAAGAGGAACAGTTTGACTTCATGTGCAAAGTGGGGCGGGGCACTCTCCTGCATGAAGGTAATGACAAGTAAATCATGCCTTTCCTGCAACGCACACACAACCGGGACCAAATGACGGATTCGGAAGTACCTGTTTTGGAGTACCAATGGGGGTAAATATACCCCGAAAACCTCCACATAATCATTAATATAGTTAAATTTACATTATTGAAACTATATCGTGAATTTAGATAAAGAAAAAGAAAAATTTACGCTAGTAAGTTAAATAATAAAAGAAAGAGGTAAGTTAAGTTACTCAGGTACAATTAGGAGTCCGTAACACATTTCCCCGCGGACAGTCAATGTATTAATGAGTGTTTTATTGCTAGCCTCGTTTGTATAAAACGTCTCAGTTTTGACGTGTGAGCTCCCACTTTCGATTATTATTATTTTTCATTTAAATGAAGGTAAAAAAAAAAAATACAATATATGTGTGCGTATTGTTTGTTCTGATTAATTCCGGGAGTATTTAGAAATTGCTTTGAACGTAATCCGATAAGTAGCTTTGTTGTTTTTATAGGATTAAGTGAAGATTGGATTTGTTGCCCATTTCGACTGCTGTCTTAAAAAAAAGCATTTTGTCCTGAGACATTGAATACAAAAAGTGAGTATACGAAGTACTACACGATTGGATTCTCAAGAACATTCCAATAATTTAATAGGATAAAAGAAAAGGAGAAAAAAATATCAAAAACCAGTCATCAATGAAAATAAAAGTATTCTCACACGTTTCAATTCAAGTAATTTTAATTGAATAAATGAATTCATATGTATACTCAGATTTAGCAATAGGGAAGCATTGCCGAGTAAGCTAGTCATATATGAAGGCATGTTAAACTAGAAAAAAAAAGTCATTATAAGAATATTCATTTTATTATATGAAATAAAACGCGAGTAGACAATTTCTAGCTCACTTTCCCAAAAAAACGTAGACGAGACGGAGGGTGACTGAAGAAATTAAAAAAGTTTTGAAGTGAAAGAAATTGTATAAACGACGATTCTAAAAAGTGTTGGTAAGGAAATACGATAAAAAAGAATGTGACTAATTTAAAGGAACACTTCACGTTTATATTTAAAATTCTTATGAATAGTTTGTCCTTGTACTAAAGCGATTTCAGTTTCATATTTAAAATTTTTTTAGTTAATTGTTTATGTTTTATAAATAAATATATAGCTGCCATTGTTAATTTGTAGAATTTTATTTTTTCAAAGTTGTGACTCATTAATGCTACCCAATTATACTTAATGATATTGCAATCAAAGATTATACTCATAATAAGAGAATTTTGAATTTTTCGTGAAAGATATCATAAAGTAGTGATAAAGTGATATAATATACACTCAAGAGCCAAAACATACCGTTTACGGAGTACCAACAGGGCAACTGGCGTACCGTTTACCCCAACAGGGGGAAATACCCCTTAAACCTCCTCATCTTAATTCATAAATAAACTTGGAATTTTAAATGGCTGCTTAATTATTGTTAGTAAAAATAAAAGATAAATGTTTCTAAATTCAAATTAAGTAGGTACTCAAAAAAAAAAAAAAAAAAAAAAAAAATACTATTTATAAAAAAGTAAGATACAAAATAAAAGAATTTAAAAGTTAAGTTTTAAAATCGGTACAATTAGGGACCAGTTGTCGATGCCTTGTACTGTTGCAAAAACGTAAACAAACCCTCCAACCCTTTGTTTACTAATCACTGATTGGAAATCATGCTGAACGGTGAGAGCCAATAGGAGCATCTGAAAGGTAAAAGGTTATACATGGTGCAAAATACAAAAAATCCCCACACAAAAAAAAAGGCCGATCACAGAACCGTGATTCTTTTTAATTTTCTTTTTATAATTTTTATTTGGTTTTCAAACTTTTATAATTTTTGTTTGATTTTCGATTTTATAATTTTTATTTTTATTTTTATAATTTTTATTTCTAATCCTTTTGTTTCCTTACAAAAAAAGGGGTAAAAAAGCGAACGAAAAATAAAATAAAAACCTAACTTAATTACCAGTCGGAAAGTCATAAGAATAGAATTAAAGCACAACGTAGCAGTAAAAAGGGATAGAAAAGGAACAGGATTCTGATCTGAACCCTCAACCTCGCGGTCAAAGATCCGAATCTTACCCCTGCGCCAGTTCTTAAAAGTTAAAGGGAACAAATAGTTTTAAGCCAAATTAAATCGTCAGATACGCATTGAGATAAATTCTCAATGAGCAAGGCTCACCCCATTACCTGAACTCGCTTGCGCTTGTTCAGAATAACAGCCATGGTGCTTCTTAAGTTTAGGAAAGCACTCATAGGAGACGTCGTAGACTGCCCTTGGTCTTTTTTGGGAAGATTTCACACCTGGGTGATAGGTTGGCAGACGACGGATTAACTCATTGCTAATCTGAGGACATTTTTCAAGAAAATTCTTTGAAATTTTGATAATGTAATCAGGAATAGGCTCGACGTCTAGATCTCGATGGAGGATCTTACGACGAACGAACCATGGTGCGTCAGCAATCATAGCCAGGTGTTTATTTTGAAATACCTGGAGTCTCTTGATGTTTGTGAGCGAGGTAGAGGCCCAGATAGGACTACCATATACCAGGATAGGCTTAAGGATAGATTTGTAGAGCAGAAGCTTGTGTTTGATCGCAAGCCTACTCTTTCGAGAAATTAGGCAGTGGAGTTTAATACTCGCACCAGTTGCTTTAGCAACTGTGTTCTTAATATGGGTATTGAAAGACAATTTTGGGTCTAGAAACAACCCCAGGTATCTATATTCATTTACCCAGGGGACGGGCTGGCCAAAAAGAGTGATACTCCCTAATGGAGAAAGCGCGATCTTCCGAGTAAATAGCATACAGGCTGATTTAGTGGCGTTTACTTTGATTTTCCAGGTGGTTAACCATTTTTCTAAATTATAAACTGAGTATTGCAAGTCTTTAACAGCAAGCTGAGGTGATTTGTTCTGTGTGGCTATCGCCGTATCATCAGCGTAGCAGAAAAGAGAGGTCTGGCAGTCTCTCGGAATGTCGTTTATATATATGTTGAACAGGGCGGGCGCTAATAGCGACCCTTGAGGAACTCCCCCTTCTATTGGTCTGGTTGAGGAAGTAACTCCACCTACTTTGACTAAGAAAGCTCGGGACTGCAGGTAGGAGCGAAGAATCTTAATAATTTGGGGTGAAAAATCAAGTCGCATGAGCTTGAATAATAAGCCATTATGCCAAATTTTATCAAAGGCCTTGGCTACGTCCAAAAATAATATTCCCGTAGATTTGCGTTCGTTAAAGCCGTCATGAATCAGCTCTGTCAACCTAAGTAATTGGTGACAGGTTCCTAATTGCTTCCTGAAACCAAATTGTTCAGGTATGATTAAGTCATGGAGATCGCAATGCTGATTCAGGCGTTTAAGTAACGCAGATTCGAATATTTTGCTCAAGCTACTAAGTAGTGAGATAGGACGGTAATTATGAGGGTAAGCCAAGTTAGCACTTGGCTTAGGAATGGGGCATACTACGGCGGTCTTCCAGCAAGCTGGGAAATGACAGATCCTAAGTAGAAAGTTAAAAAGAATGGTAATATACAGAACGAATTTAATAGGAGTGGACTTTAACATGCGATTGCTAATAAGATCCAGACCAGGGGATTTATTATTCTTGAAATGTCTGATAATTTCACAGACTTCTTTAGGAGTAATTAAATCTAAGTTGTTGACATGTGGTTTTTGTAAGAAGTCTGTGACTGTAGTGTTGGCGTGTTCGAAGAAATTTTTATCTTCAACATCGTGATTGAGTTCAAATTGAGATTTGAGGCTGTCTGCGAGCAGTTCCGCTTTATCTTCTGGGGAATAAGCTGCTCGGCCGTTGGCGCCCTGCAAGGGCGGAATGTTGTGGTATTGTTTGCGTAGGAGGGAACATTTTTTCCAAAGTGATGTTGACTCAGGCGTTAGGGCCTCTATGTCGTCTTGCCAGCGTTGCTGTGTAAAGACGGTGATGGCTTCTCTGATGTCTATTAATGATCTGTAGTATTATTGCCGTAGGAACTCAGGATCTCTCGTCCTTTGCCACCTACGGCGGTAATAATTTCTGAGTTTGATGTTATCTTTGATGTGCTGTGGAAGTCTTTTCGGTGGAGGTTTGAATTTGGGGGAAGAACTTTCCTGCAGACATGTGAGGTAAATGGTGCTTAGTTCCTGAATTCTTTCATCAGCATCAGCTGCTGATTTTAATCTGAAGCTTGGTAGTTTTTTACTATCCATCACATGCCTGAAGTTCTCCCAATTAGTGTTTAACTGACTGGGAACTTTCAGTGATTCAGGGCTGGTGTCCAAGGTGAGTAAAACGGGGAGGTGATCAGAATCTAAATCTGTAAGCACCTCAATATCATAATTAAAGGGGATATATTTAAAGAAGGCAAGATCGAGTACATTACCTCGATGATTATTGTTTCTAATGTCGATTCTAGTAACTTTAAGGGGGGGAACAACTTTCACGCCTCTTTGACCTTGGAGGAAACGATTTAAGGTAAAACCATAACGATTAGAATGTCCAAAGTTCCAAGAGGAATGAAGAGCGTTAAAATCACCAGCGAGAATCACATTGTTTCCCATTTTTAAAAGTTTGTTAAAATCCTCCACCGGGAAACCACCTGGACGGCTAGGTTTGACGTAGGCAGAAACAATTTTAATCGGTGGATAATTTTGCAGTTTTATTTCAATAACAGTGGCATCTATGGAGTCTAAATTCGGAGTAGGAAGGTGATGATGGTGGATGCTATTTTTAACGTAGATACCTGTACCGCCACTTACTCGGGTAGGATGCTGATTTGGTCTATCAGTACGATAGAGCCTATAATTAGCGATCAGAGGGTTATAACCAGGAGACAATTTTGTTTCCTGAACCAAGAACACATCAAGATTCTGCTCTGCTAGGAACTCCCTAACCTCGTGAATTTTGGAACGTAACGAGTTAGCGTTCCAGAAACATATTGAAAGAGACCCAGACCTGAAGTGAGTTAAGCCGTGAGGAACTGACTTTCGGAAAGGACGTCGGTATACGCCTCAAAGAGGTGATAACGTCATGTCGAATCGGTTGAGTGAATTCCTCATTTTATCTTTTGCTAGCCCAAATGATCGCAATATAATCTGACTGTGAGATGGGTTATCTCCTACGAGGTCCATCAAGCACTGAAAGATCTCCGTAAGCGAACACTCCGAGGAGGGCTTAGCGGGTGCAGAGCTATTCGTGGTAGCAGCAGACAGCGGCTCTCTAGCTACGATTGGCTGGGAGGCGGGGCCTACTGACTTTTCTTCGTTCCCCTGGCGGAGAATTTGGGAGAAAGCCACTGCAGGCTGGACATTACGACTGGTAAAGGTCGTTGGCTGCGTCCTGGTAGGAACCTTTTGTAAAGGTTTGGATTGGGTGGTGGGCTTTAGAGTTTTATTTACAGGTTGCTTTTTTGCTCCATTCTTTTGAGCAGGCTTGGGCATCCGCATCCTCGCCAGTTCGCGGCATGTGCTCCTCCACAATTACAACAGAGAAGTGACTGGTCCAGCGGTAAAGTACATTCCTTTGCCCTATGAGGGCCAGCACACTTGGCACAACGTGTTGGAAGTCGGCATACTTCCGACGAGTGGAAGTAGCCCTGACAATTCCAACAAACAGACGGGCCCGGTTGTCCTCTGTAACCTTCTACACTGACTCTCAGACCGAGGAGAGTAGTTAGGCAATATATCTCCTCAGTTTTCGAGGATGGAGATAGATAAGGGGCATAGGTTCCCTGGTCCGGAATTTAGACATCCGAGCTATCTTAATGAGGGGGAATTCGAGAGCTCGGAGTTCGGTCTCAACGTCCTCGATGGGAGTGTGGCCAGGGAGACCTCGGAGCACGACTTTAATTGGTCGGTCCTTCTGCAGCATCGGTCTCTTGAATGGAGTCCCATCACTCTCAAGAATCTGAGCCAGTTTCCTGTAGTCAGTCTCGCTGTCTACGGTAATTTTAAGAAATTTGCCAGACAGCTTAGCCTGAATACTAGGCACCTGGACGCGTAACTGATTCAAGGTTTGCCACCACTTGCCCTTTGCGGACACAAAGAATGGTGGAATCCTGTTTACCCTCTTTAATTGTGGAGGAGCCACTGGTTGGTCGGCAGCCAACGTTTTGTTAGGGGTGTTAGTAATGGGGGCTAAAGATAACGCAGCCATATTTACCCGTTTTCTATCTTTCTTGGATACAACTTTTTGAAATCCCTCCTCGTCATCATCGGAGGTTGGAGATTTCCGCTTGGAAGAGATAGGTTGTTCAGATGTCTCGGTGGAATTTGGTTGCTCAGGTATGGTAGGAGCGGGAGGTGGTGGAGTAGCCTCTTTGGCCGCAGCTTCAGCTGCAAGTTGGAGTTGAAGCTCCTTTGCTTTCTTGATCTCCAAAAGTTCTTTTCTGATGGGAAGGTGTGAGGCAGGAATGCCAGTATATGTGCATATAGCACGGATTCTTTTGGAGCAGTCTTCGATAGTTAATGAAGCACGTTCCCATGTTGGAGATTTAATGTTGTTTGCCGCACTCTGGTGTTTTGAAACTTTCACCATGACAGCCGCGGCCTCCTTCAACAGGACTTCGAAATAGAGCAAGGGCTCTGGAGTCGGGTCGCTGAGTCTTGTGGGCGCAGGGTGTCCAAAGAGGAAGTCGTTGCAGCTTAGCTGCTCGGCAGTGACCGTTTGGGATGTGTCCATCTTAATTTCGGCATCTTTGTTGATATTTGCGGCGGCAGGATCAGGGGGTATGCCCTGCTCAAAGAGCGGAGGGCTCTCCGGAGAGGTAAGGTCCGGTGGTCCAGGACGATGATTGGCTCATCGTATTTCCAAATTTTAAATTAAAATTAAAAATTTTTATATTTAAAATAAATAGAGAAGTGCGATGTTAAAAGGTGGAGCAGAACGTTTTGAGTTCAAGATTTCTACGCAGTAGAAAAGCAGGCCAGTCTAGACCTGAAGTCGAGTTTCAGGAACGAGCGTTAAACACAACCTCACTCAATGGCAGCTCGAGTCCGAATCCACAGCTTCAACCCGTCTTGGCATTGATTAATACCAGTTAAATACCACTTCCACCTGATCACGTGCCTTCCACGTCATCCAGGCAAGTTCATTGCAAAATGTAGGGGTGGTCATAATGTTTTGGCTTTTGAGTGTACATCGGGGTTGCCAGTTCGGGGCAATTCCCTTCCTCACAGAGCTAACCTGGTAGGCGAATTATTTAAGGATTAATATATGGGACAAATCGAGCTCTTTTTTTTTTACCTGTATCGATCTACCTTCCGAGCTCTAAACTCCAACTGGAACAAAGATTACTAAAGATCTTTGCTTCCTATTCAGATGCCCGATTACTTTGCTGCAATTGTAGGAAGATGATGGTAAAAATGCATTAAAGCTAGGGGAAAACATATTTCTTATTAACTAAAGAAATGTGTTTTGTTTACTTATTATCAATTTTTCTCAAAAGGAGTGAAGAAAAAATATGCAAGGTATAAAAATAATGTAAAATGTAATAAATAATTGTTATAAATTAGATGGTGGTGGTGCGGGTTTTTTTTTTATCTGTAAGTCAAATTTGATTGCAATTACGTAAAAGTGTAATGTAAAATTGATTCGAGGGCATCAAGTTGAAGCTTATATATTCTTGCATTTAATAATGTGCATAAAACTTTAATATAAATATGGTATTTATAAAAATATGGCATTAAATATGTCATTAAAATTTTTATATAATATGGCATTAAAACTT
>BPLQ01004902.1:94634-108636 GCA_021605075.1 Caerostris darwini | reverse complement strand
CATTAAATATGTCATTAAAATTTTTATATAATATGGCATTAAAACTTCTGTATAGTATGGCATTTAATAAAAATTACATTAATATCTTGCAATTAAAGTCTCCAGGTTCACGCTTTGCAAGAAAGCATTCAGCTGAATATGTTAACATTATCTATGAATGAATCATATTAATATTTTCAGCGTATTTATCATAGTACTTTTACTTTTGTGGAAAAGACAGAAAAAGTAAACTTTTGTGGAAAAGACAGATTAATTGTAGGAATATGCTACATGAAATTTTAGAAAAACTAACACCGTAGATATAGAATTCATCCGATTATCTTTTTTTTCCCCTTTTCTTTGCAATTTTACGACACAAAATAGAGGGTGAAACCCAGGGCCGGATTTAGATGAAAAGAGGCCTTGGACTATTCCACTTATGAGGACCTTTCACCTCCCCTTTTTAAGTTTGTAAATTACATGAGAAATAATAAAATACATCAATATGTTAAATGAAACATGTTGTGATGGGTACTAATCTTTATAAGAAATGTGGCAAGGATAATAAATAAAAAAAAAGTCGAGAACACTTATTTAGACATTTATTCTCAGCACCCTATAGAGTACTTGTAACAATAACTCATCAAACATAACACACAACATTTACAAAGAAAGAAAATTCAAATAATAAAAATCTTTGACTACGAAAATAAAATATGCAATAAAAATTATCCTATTTTCCATCAAATTCAATTAAATGTATTCAATACATTGGAGATCAAAGCAAATTCAATTCAGATAAATTTATTTCATAATAATTCGCATTTAAAGTTTAAGTATGAATTTTAAATTTTAAACTAAACCAAAAATGGAACTTAAGTAATTCTAATTTTGCTAACAATTTGAATGTAGGCCCCTCTTGATCTTGAGGCCCTAGGCTGAAGCCTAGTTATATACCTAGGCTGAAGCCTATAAGAAAATCCGGCCCTGGTGCAACCTCAACTGGTGGAAACCGGCACTTGCCATTCTTATCGCACAATGGGTGTCCGAGAGAATTTCCAAAAATTCGGCCGACCGCTCTGCTTTCACTGGTGCAAAACACGATGAGTCATGTTTTCGAGCAGCTGGGGAATGCGCCACAATGGATTCCCCCATGCACAAAAGGTTTATCCAACCGTACTATGAGGTAGGCTCTCAAACTGTCGCCTACCACCCCCCCCCCCATCTCTAAACCTTTTACATTATCACAATAGGCTTTTCTTTCTAATAGCATTACATTGGACCTTATTTGCAATAGCGTCATTTCAAAACAGTTACTCCGAATTCTTCTAGGAAAATATGTGTGTGTATATATCTATATATATATATTTATATGCATGTTTTTTAATGCTATGTATAGTTTACCCTTATGATCAGGGTTGGATTTAGATGAAAAGAGGCCCTAGGCTATTCCACTTATGAGGCCCTTTCACCTCCCATTTATAAGTGTGTAAATTACATGAGAGATAATAAAATACATCATTACTCTGATATATATCAAGGTGTTAAATGAAACATGTTGTGATGGGTACTAATCTTTATGCAAAATGTGGCACGGATGATAAATAATAATAAAAAAAAAACCCCACTTATTTGGACATTTATTCTCAACACCCTATAGAGTACTTGTAACAATAACTAATCAAACATAACACGCAGCATTTGCAAAGAAACAAAATCTTTCACTACGAAAATAAAATATGCAATAAAAATGATCATATTTTCTTTCAAATTAAATTAAATATATTAAATGCATTGAAGAATTAAAGCAAATTCCATTCAGATAAATTTGAATGTAGGCCCCTCTAGATCTTGAGGCCCTAGACTGAAGCCAAGTTAGCCTTTTGGAAAATCCGGCCCTGTGTGCCTGTTTTTTAATGCTATATGATAGAAAATTTACTGTTCAAATCCATAAAATTCGAGTTTCTCGGTAGGTACTGCCCAGGGCAACAAAATCTCCCAACTTCTCTTTGGCGGTGGCCTGAATGTTTGTGAGTGGTTCGGAATCCACGTTAAATTGTAGGTTTCTGTCAAATTAGCCCAAACTTAGCACGCAAAATGACCGTAGAGCGACAAATCAAACTAAACCCAACTTTTCTTCTCAATCTTTACCTCAGATATTCGAATTAACATTTAAAGTTTTTACTGTAATTTATGCTGATGACACGACTAAAACTTTGTAAAAATAATAACATTTATTTTTTGTTAGTTGTACTTGTTATTTTTATAGTTAATTTTTGTTGTTTGTAATTTTCTTGTTATCACATAATCATCCAAAAGTCCTTAATAGCTCCTTCGTCAGATGGAAAATTGCATTGAATGTTGTGAAAAAAAAAAAAAAAAAACCAGACATTCCTCTTCTCTGTAGGTCATAAAATGAATAAACCGCAAATTAATATGAAAAACAGACCAATGAATATTATATTCATTGGAGAAACAACATTCAATGTTTAGGCATTTAGTTTGATCCACACTTCACTTCGAACACACCGAAACTGAATTCCGCATGACCATCAGAAGAAACTTTACTCTCAATAATATAAATTCTAACATGAGTAAAAATAACAAGACTCTTTTATACACCGCGATTCTTCCTCCAATAATCATGCCTGTCCGGTGTGATCATACGCCATTAAATCTAATGTAAATATCACGGAAACACCTCAAAACATTGCTCTCCTGCAAATCATCCGAGTGCCTAGCGCTCGGTACCACAGGTTTCGGGTTCGTATCTCGGCAGGCAATGGATGTTTGTATTGGTTCGGAAACCACATTAAACTGTAGCTCCCGTTCTGTTTAGCCCTCGTGTGCACAAGATGACCGTAGAGCGGCAAACCAAACTAAACCTGCAAATCACCTTTACTAACTACTATTACTACTACACTACACCACACCACATCACATCACTTTGCCTAAAGCTGAGTTGCCCCTTTACAATTTGGGAATGATGTGGGTGAGAAGAAGTCTGATTAGGCTCTGTGACGCTCTACGGTCATATGAGACTTACAGCTTAAAATGGATTCCGAACCACTACAAACATCATGGCACCACCGGGATTCGAACCCGATACCTGTGGTACCGAATGCCAGAGCACAAGCCACTCGGCCCCCAAATCACCTCTGCTAAATGGTGCATGAGAAATTCAGAAATCCATCAGAATTACTCGTCACAAAGAGCGGCTTGATGGCCAATTGGTTTGCCTTTGGTACCACAGGATTCAGATTCGAATCCTGGCAGTGGCATGGATGTTCGTTGGAAGTTCGGAATCCACGTTAAATTGTAGGTCTCGATCTAATTAGAAGAAAGTATGCAAAAAATTACCGTAGAGTGACAAACCAAACCTCTCAAGTAATCCTTTGAATACTTTAATAAAAAAATGAAAACATGGCAATCCAGAAAGTTAAAGCAAATGAGCCTTATTGAAAAAAAAAAGCGCAGAATTTTAATTTAGTCATAATTTTTTTGTTTTTTCAATTTCTATTTTATTAGTTAAATTTATTATTATTCTAGCCAATTATCCTTAAGTCAACTGCTTTGTAGTTATAGTTATACAGGAGATGTAAAATCCTTCCTGCAAAAAACAAAATCCATCTATCTATAGCTGGGTTTTTAAACCGAACATGTCCGACATTTATCTTTTTTTTATTAGAAATTCCTAAAATTTACTATTCAAATTTTGCATTTATGTAATATTTTTAATCTAATAATTTCATTTTACATACATGCTCGAAGTTTTTAAGATAAACCCATCTGCTTTCATGAAGCAAGTAATATAAAAAAAAAAAATTTCAAAGTCAATTCCTACTTTTTTTTCACTCTATTGCAGAAAGACCTTTATGAATAATTTTCAATCATTTTTTTAAGTTTATCTGGCGCCATCTATTGGTAGATACATGCAACTTAAATCTAAAAAAAAACTAAACTTAATTAATTATATTTAATTAATGAATAAATATAATTGTATCAATATCCAGTGTCATCCACTACAAGTTAAAAAAAAAAAAAAATTATTTGAACTTGAGTGGATGAATAAGAAGTATTTTATGAAACGCATGCGCGATAGGATGGTTAACTTGTGCATAGCCCTTGCAATTTTTTTGCAACTTCATCCATTTAAAACACAACCGTTTCCTTAACAAGTTACTGAAAAATTAAAAAAAAATAACTTATTAAACATGATTCCGTGTGTCAAAATATTTTAAGTGTGTTTCAGTTCACTAATGTTCTTCAAAAATAAAAATACATTCCCATAAAATATATTTTCATATCTCTCATGATGCCAATTGATAATGGAGTTGCAGCATTAGTCATTCAAGGATGATGGAAAATTGCAGACATACAAAAAAAAATGTGTCACTCTACCTACATCATGGTGAGTTAGGGGAACAGAGTGGCATAAGTGATATAAAAGTATTTTGGCAGAGGGTTTTACTACAAAAAACTCATTTTAATATTTGACAGTCAAAATTGTACATTGCATAATATCAAATAAACAAGTAATATAAAAAAAAATTTTAAGTTAGTTCTTACTTTTTTTTTTCACTTGATTGCAGAAAGTCCTTTATAAATAATTTTCATTCAATTTTTTAAATTTATCAGGCGCCATCTATTGGTAGATATATTCAATTTAAAACGAAAAGATACTAAAATTAATTAATTAAATTTAATTACTGAATTAATATTTGAAAAAACCGTATTAACATCCAGTGTCATCCACCACAAGTTCAAAAAAAATGTATTTGAACTTGAGTGGATGAATAAAAAAAGTATTTTATGAACAATCGAAAATTTGAACAGGATATATATAGGGAGAGTGTGAGCTAATAGAAGGAATTGAAAAAAACATATGAAAAAATTCCACAATATTAAACTTTCTTCCTTTAAAATTACTTTGCGGCACATTTGAGTAGCACCTAAACAAGTAATTGATTCAACCATTTTTGCCATTAAACCGGATATTTACTATTACAAGCAATCCGTGCTCAGATTATACATAATGTAATGTTTTTTAAAAAGAATAAAACGGAAGTTATCTGTATTTCACTTCAATTAAATATTCATAAAAAAAAAAATCCCTGAAATATGGTTTTTCCAGAACTTATACATCAGCAAATGAATATATGCCTTATTCCATCTGCTTTTCTTATACATAACAAAACAATCTATACAGAATTTAATATAATCAATTAAATAATTAATGTCGAAACATCCAAAGAAAAATTAGTCATTTAATCCCATTAGAGTTAGTTCATCATTTTACACAAACCTTTTATAATGCAATTAATTAAATAGCATTTAAAAGTCTGACATTTGTGTTATTAGCTAAAGAGAAATAAGCACATAAACAGGGTAGAAGTAATTTTATTTTGTAATATATACACAATGAATGATTTTGTCTAAAAAAAAAGGAAAGATTACGTAATGTTTAAAAGGAATTTTAGAGCTTTTCATCCAGAACAACCTCTGCATCCACAATGCACACATTCCACAATTTTACCCTGCAAAGATTACAAATAAATAAAATAATTAAAAAAAAAAAAAAAAATCAAGATATGTAATAATTTATACCAGAATGAAAACATTTTTACTTGACTCATTTTATTACATAATAAACATGCTAATGCTGAAGTAACTTCGTAATTGACTTAAACCAAATGAAAAAGGTGTTACAAAATCACTTTCCAAAACACATAAAAATTATTATTCACAATCAGTATTTAAAAAAAAATTTTTTTTTTTAAAGTAATTAAACAAAGCAGTAAGTTTTTTATTTCTTTTAATCAATTATAAATCTTCCATGTCTTTTCTAAATACCTAGATTACAGAGTATCCTTATATTACATATAAATAGATTATAGAGACTAACTTTTAAAATGAATACCAAACAAGATGAATAATTTTATTCTAGCATACAGATATAATTTATATAGTACTTCTTTTTTAACAGAAAATTTTTAAATGATTTCATTTTTTTTTTTTGTTGATACAGACAATGCATCTTTCACTACTCTAGTACTATACATTTAAAGAAAATTATGTTTAGGAATTACAAATAAATTAAATCTTTCCTAATATTTAACATAAATTTTTTTTTGTTTTTGTTGAACAGTATTAATAAATGGTTATAGAAACATAATGAATTATTATGGTCAATGCAATACAACTTTACAGTAAGTTGTTCTTTTAGTAAAAAGAATATATAAATAGAATGTCAGTAACTTGGAGGAGAAAAACCAAGAGACGGTTGTAGATTTTGGTTTGCTTTGTAACTCTACAGTCATTTTTTGAACACTTTGGGCTAATTAGACCAGGACCTACAGTTCAACATGGATTCTGAACCACTAACAAACACCCATGTCACTGACAAGATTTGAACCTGAAGACTCTGGTACCAAAGGCCAGAGTGCTACCAATTGATCATTAGGTCACAGATGGTTGTAGAGGGTAAACTTTAAGTACAAATGATAACACTTTAAAATGGCCATCCAGAACAGTCATTTTTTTTCCCCTTCGCGAGGACAAAAATTACATATAGTTTACAAATGCCATATTGTTATAACAAATTCAACAGTGAACAACATAATCTGAGAATGTTGAATCATCATTGCATTATGCATAAATCATCTTCAACATTAATTATATTAAAATTTTTATTTTAAATAAGTTAGTTTAATAGAGAAAATTATACATGAGATTAAAAACTACAAATTAACTATACTTGCTTGAATATAAAATCAATTTTGGACATAATTCAATCAAACAAACATTTCATATTAAATAGGATGTTTGACTTTTACAATTTTAAAAAGTTCTATCAAACTGCTTCCTGAAAACATTTAAAAGTTTTTTCAACTCATAATGAATTCAGTAATATGTAGTCAGATTCTTCACAGCCCATTGCTGCGACACTTTTAGAAAGCAGACCACCAGTATTGGTTTCAATATAAAAAGGAGATGAAATATGAGAATCAATAAAAATTTAACTAGGATAAGGTTTACATGGAAAAAGAACTTTGGATAAAATATGTAAAGATGTTTATATTCGTAAAGCTTAGAATGAACAATTGTATAAACATATAAACCTCATTTCCCCAAGCAAAATTAAATCGACAATAATATTATCAACCGGCAATTAAAATACCCATTTTAAGAAACGCCATTTTATTTTCTGTTCATATAACACAATAGATTTGTGTTCCTTTATATTACAATTACATACCATTTTCTGAATCTTTTACAATTCTGGTACATAAATTATAACTTTTTTTCTTATAAAATTATGTCAAACTGGAATGGATGAAATATAACATGACCAGTATTCTTTATGTTGTCAGATTACTCTATATTAATTTTTTGATCAAATACAATAACTGCAACTTTTTTTTGTGAATGAATAAAATTAGAATGTTATGTAAAGAAATTTTACATGGCCATAAAATTAATTGTTGGCAGATATAAAAGCTCTATTTGTGAAAAATTCATTCATAATTTTAAACATTCTCATGTATATATATACATATTCTGAAATAAAATTAGCTACCGACAAATTACCACTTCTAATATAAAAATAATGATATATTACACAGTCCAGTCACATTAATGTGACCACCACCTACTTTCGACGTCAATGTGAAATAACCAATCACAAAAGGCAGGTGGCAGCACATTGCAGTGGAGTGTATATAACGAATTCCACTTAAAGCCAGAATATACAAGAGTGTATATTCTGGCTTTTGACAGGTGGTCACATTAATGTGACTGGACTGTGTATTAAAAAACAAATAAACATTAATAATCCTTTATACTTTAAGTCTTATTGTAAAACATTTTAATGAATGATGTAATGTAAAAATTTGCTAGAAATTGTAGATTCAGTTCCATGTTTATTCCAATTTCTTTTAGTATGTAATTTTATTGTTTCATGATTTAATTGAAATCTAAAATGATTTAAGAAAGTGTGACCTGAGAATGCAAGAATTCATAGAAGCATTAATATTTTCATAAGCAATTTAAAGAAAAAAAGGGCAAATAAAATAGAACAGTGATCCAAAAATACAAATTGCTACTCAGTAACAGCCAAGACTACAGAATAGATTGAGAAAAAACATACCTCTTCCAGCTTGCTCTTAGGCACTCGACAGATGCAGTTTGTCCCAAAGTTGGTGTCTCTCGCCTGGATGCACCTGAGACAACACAGGTTCTCATACCCTTGCTTTTTCCACTTGGCAATCAGGTTCTTATCGGCAATGTTTTCTTTAATGCAGTAATCATACAACTCTAAAAGAGAGGGAAAAATAATGTTAGGACACAAAATTTTACACTCCAATATAACCATCTACACTCAAGAGCCAAAACATTACGACCACCCCTACATTTCGCAATGAACTCGCCTGGATGACGTGATCAGGTGGAAGTGGTATTTAAATGGTATTAATCCATGCCAAGGCGGGTTGAAGCTGTGTTGCGCGCCAAAGGTGGGCCAACTCGTTATTGACAGGTGATCATAATGTTTTGGCTCTTGAGTGTATGTGCTAAAATTGTAGTTTTGAATAATTAAGATTAATGCTTTTAGATAAGTTATATTTTTAAAAAATGCTACACACACAGAATAAAAAGAAGATTTTTAAGCGGAAACTTATTTTTACTAACATTATTTTTAAACTATCAAAGATTCAACATCTAAGTGCATTTATTTTAATTGCCTCAAGTAAGTTTTGGATCTGTAATAGCTGATCCAACTTTCATAATCCATAAAAGTTAGCAATCATGTTAATATAAGAGTGAAAACTTCAAAATTTGCAATAGGATTCTGATGTCATTCATTGTCAAAGTCAAAAGATATTTTGTTGTTTTAATTCATATAAGAAATATCTAACTAATTAAAAACAATCTTTTTCCATTAACAATCTATTTAAATTAGAAGAGTGGAAAAAGTAGGCAATTTATTGTTATTGTTATGCAAAAAGAAATAAGCATATGTTTCTCTATTGATAAATTTTTAAAAAATTAATTGTTGTGACTTTTAACTCGATGAATAGTAACACCCAGTAAAGTTGACAAACTGGTAGGTCTTTAGGTTGAGAAGAGCAACTCTTTACATTACATAGTAAATTAAACTATAGGGCATAATAAATTATTTTGAATTAGTTTACTTTAGATTTCCAAAAATATAGAATACTACCAATTGCAATATCAAATTTTATTTATGGTTCAAAATTATCGATACTTTATATATAAGAAAATAACAAAAGTTGCTTTCTTCACAGCCAAATTTAAAAGATGAGATGGGCAATCAATCATAGTATGTTACTTTTATTGCTCTTTCAAATATTACTGTACACCATTTATTAACCACGCATAGACAGCATGATTTATCAAAATACACAGAGATAATGATGTTTGCCAAATATAATGTTGGCATTGTTTGTATTGATAACCATCTTTAAAAACATCAAATGCTAAAAGACATTTTGAACTTAAGTTACATTTTTGTCATAATATATTACAACTGCATTTTTGAATTAGAATCATTAGTTCCATTAATAGTATAGAAAAAAGAGCTTTTTCTTAAGCATTCAGCTAACAAAATTTGCATTTTACAAGCCATTTCACTTATGAATGCAGAACTCTTCATTTGGTCACAACTAAAAGCATCCTTAAAAAAATTCACATGATCAGAAAACATTCAACATTACTGAATTGCGATTAGACAATCCATGGAAATTCAATTTAGCAAACTTGTCTAAAAGTTTAATTGTATTTTCGATCAGTAATATTAAATGTACCGTAAAAGTTAGAGTAATTATAACGATAAATGAATTAAACAAATAAAAATTTTATTTACATAAAAGTAAACTGCAACAAGATATTATGAAATTAGTCTCTTAAATGAAGGTACACATACCCACTTTAAATTCATATGAATTTATTAAGCTTTCAAAAAAATATTTCTCTTTCCAATTAAGTTTATTTCTGCAAGAGAAAAATACAAATCAAATACAGAGTTATTTTTAATGTAATAACAAAACAGGCAAGACAGGACAACAATCTTTCTATGAATAAAAATTAGATTTTTGTTTGTAATGAATACAACTGAATGCTTATTAGTTAACTACAACTAACTAAGGACATTATCAAATGATAAAGATCAGAAGTTTTTTTTTTTTTTTTTTTCAGGATGGAATTGAGCCAATTTGAACACAACAATTTCGAAAATACGAGCAATCAAATGCTAAGGATTTCTGTAAACTTTGGAAAGTTTGACGTGATATCTGTGAATGTATAATCTGATCACAAATTGCATTGAATGGCAAACATCCAGTTTACAGGAAATAGACAAATTCATTACTTGTTTGGGGCACTAGTTGGATATGTGCATGCTTTGAAAGAAAAAAGTGTAATAGTGTGAAATTTTTTTACGATGGTTTTCTTTTAATTTGCAATAATCTAGCATGTTAATTATTAACATTTTTTTTATTGAAAATAAAATCTTTGCTAAATGATATTTCCTCTCTTATGATGAAATTCTTTTTTAATCTTTCCGATTTGGCCATATAGACAAAGATCAGACTATGTTGGACCTCATAAAATTCAGATATGTAATTCTACAAATAAGATATAAGTTAAAAGACATTCAAAGGAAGTTATTTCAGAAAAATAGCTGTTTTTTATATAACAAACAAAGAGAATCTACAAAGGAATTCAATGTAGAATGTTATATTATCATATTTCAAACACTATTTTACAAGTAATTATTACTGTCAATATTATTAATTTCTTTTAGTTAATAAAACTTATTGTTCAGTTTGTTTTACTCATACTTATTGTTTAGTTATTAAAATATATGTATAGATATAATGAGTTTATATTCAAATGAATTTTGAACTTAACTTACGATGCAATTTTAAAAAAGAAAAATATTATGTATTATCTAATATATATATATATATATATATTATCAAAATAATTAAGAATAATCAATAGGCACAGGAAATGTGGATTCTATAGATGAGAATGTAATATTGGTTGTTTTTTAGTATAGTTCCATAATGCTTTGTTTCTGTCATGACTTAATCTAATTCAATAGTCTTTATAATGGAATCTATAAGACATCTTTTACACACTTATTCAATTTATGAGGCTGGAAAATTCAAATTTATAAATACATTCAGAAAAGAGAAATTCAAGATATCATGTTTGCCACAACGTAAGGTTTTTTTTTTTTAATTTCTATATATTTATAATGTATACTATATGTATTATGTATATATAACTTACAAAACTACTTCAACTTTTGCAAAATTTATATTCAATCAGCTTTGATTTATAATATATTTTGTTTAGGTTAAAAAGAATTTTGCAGGACTTAAGCTCATAATACTGAGGAATAAACCAAAATTCATCACAAAAATTAAGTTACAATTGTTAATGTTACAAAAAAGGATTAAATATCAACTTACCTTTACTGATTGCTTTTCGTCTATAATAGAGATCATATACGTAGCGTGATTTTTGATGATGAATTCGAAAAATTGGCCAAAGAGATTCCACTTTTCTTTTTCCATCATGAGGCTCTGTTTCAGCTATCAAGAAAAAAAAAATAATAATTTTTAAAACTTTTTGTCATAGTATCTTAGCATATAAGAAGTGAACAGAATGGTTTTTGTCACTAAACAAATTCTTAGTGATTAACCAACTAAATTAAATATATGTTTTATGATATGACCCTGAATTTGAGATTTTTGATTCATTATTTTAATGTACAATATTGCCCATGCCAATGGGACATGATACTTGAGTGGTCGAATTATACTTCAAACTTTTTTTGAACATGCTCATATTTCTCAATGTTCTTACATTTATATTTTAAACTTTGAATAAACAATTTTGAATTTGTATTTATTATACAAATGATATTTCACTTCATTCCAAGAGACAGCTTTGCTGGTGAACAAATCTTGATTTTCAATTTACTAAACACTGCTTTTTATAATTCTTATATTGAAAAAAAAAAGATACCATTTGAAGATTTTTTAATATAAACTTCTACTGAGTGTGAATAATTTAGGAATTTCTAATAAAATATATGTTCCTAATCCTTAATTATTAAGATACTAATATAACAGCTGAATATGTTCTAAGATTGATAATTTTGTTTAATCGGGCAACATTAGCATAAAAACTTCTTTTAAATTAAGATTTAAAATTACCAGAAAGCATACAAATTTGATGTGAAGCTAAATCATATGCTAAAACTTTGTGAAATTTATTTAGGTTTTAAATTGCTATTTTATAATTTTTACACAATGTGAAAAAATATATCTAACGAATCATGCTATCTTATATGGAATAACCTGAAGTTCTTTTCAAATAGCCATCACTTCATATTTTTAATTATATATATATTTTTTTTATGGAATTATAACGAGAATAGCATGTGCAAACACTTTTGCGATATAATTTATATTGAAATTACAAGTAAACTTCATTCAGTCATAGAACAGAAGGTTTAATTGCCTAACCTACATTAGATATGAAATAATCAATTTGGCATTCAAAATACTGCCAAAACCTGAAAATAAAGCTTATAGAAATTTTATAATAGTTAAATTCATAATTTAACTAAGTCATATAAAATAATAAAGAAGCATGGACTTTTCCTCAATATATAAAAGTGCCAGTAAATAACACTTAAAAAGACTTCCAGGGCAGCATATTGTCTTGTGAGCACCATTTCGATTAAAATAAAATGTATACATTATTGTTAAATTCAGTGTTTGGTGTCATTAAGTTTTTAATCATAATTTATATGGCAAAACTGAGCAAAAAATTTTTTGATTTGAGGGCTTTTGGACATAGCAGCAAACAAAAATTCCTTAATAAAACTTTTAGTTTTAAATTCATCAATAATTTAAATGCCTAATAATAATTTAAAGGAGATTAATACAATTGTTGATAAATGAGATTTACTATAAAAATTTTAAACTATATTTTAATCATAAAATAATGACAGGACAATAATAGAGTGACGTTTACGCATATCTTATACAAACTATCAAAATTTCTTCAAAATGTAAATTGTACAACATAGAAAAAGTCAGAAATACCTTCTCTCATTTTTTGTTCCAATTCTTCAATAGTTGACTCAATTAAATCCCATCCATCTGGTGGTCTGTGACGACTTCTTCTAACTTTTGGCATTTTTTCTTTTTACAAAACTTATTGACTTCACAATTTTCGAATAACTAATCTTCAGCAATTATAAACACCAACAAAACTCCGCGTCCCATTAAAAACCGACTTGGCTTGACGTGATTTTGAGATTTATGCTCGCGTTAGCTACTTTATCTCAATTTATCCAATTACTCTCGAGAAGAAATCAGTGGAAAAGAATTAATAAATGGAAAAGAAAAATACTAATGAAAACAGATTTTCAAATAATCAGTGAACTTCAACTGATTCTAAAATTATGAAATGGAAGGGTCCGAAATGAGGTGTCGTGCAGTACTTCTGTCACGAAATAATATTGTAATGTTAGTATATAAAAACCGAGGCTTCTGGGTAGAGGAATTGTGCACCGTGAAACAACAATGAAACCACCAAAAAAATGTATTAAATTTAAATTAATCTCAAATTTTATTAATATTTTACATTTGTTAATGGTTTACCACCAAGCAAAATTTGTTTTTAATTTCTAAAAAATTTTGAATCTTTTCTCTGCAACTAATATGTTTTATTTATCTCTGTTTTATTTATTATCTTGTTAAATACACTTGTAGCGACACCTATTGATGTAAAATGGAATACAAATTGAACGACTTCTACTTTCACTGTTAGAAAGGGAATTTTCCCGCTAGAATAAAAATAGAACGTAGTAAGCGTTCGAAGTAGAATAAACATGTCGTAATTGTGAAAATTGATTATCGTCTTTTATTTTGCCGTCTGGATTTTAAAAACACTACGCAACCTTTACAATACCGCCACA